>CM042140.1:4214842-4246991 GCA_023376005.1 Doryteuthis pealeii
GAAATGGAAATTCAACCCTGTCTCTCTCAAATAAAATGTTGCGTGCACCTATAAACTATTAATTAAATAATTATCTCGAATATTTTGCATATAAATTTTACACAAAATCGTACCGCCCTGTCGGCTGGGGCGTTAGAATGCACCGACTGCACCTCTGCAGAGGGGTAAGACTCCCCCAATGGGGCCACCTGTTGGCCATGGTAGTGGGAGCTGAGCAGTCCATGACCATTGCATCCACTCTACTTTGCTCTATTTTAGCTTATATATATTACCAACCCCCTCCACCGAGCAGGATGTGACACAAAGTAAATTTCTTAAGTGGAGTTTAATAGGTTTGAATTCAGAGTTTTCCTTTTCCTAGACTGATTTACCTTACCATGTGCTAAAGAGCCTAGTCTGCCCTACTATTTACCCATACTGGAGGGAGAATTGATTCATACCCTTTCCCAAGGTATTGCACTAAGTGAAAATGCAGTTACTGGCGTCCAGGCTGAACTCGGGCGACGATTCCATTTCCCGCCGACTCTACCATAGACCACACGCTTTATTTAGGCGTATTATAGAGCGTCAGAGAAGCCCCTCCAATCAATTGCTGATTACTCAAGCTCTAGCACCTATATGACTGTCCAACCCTATTTCTCTAATGTTTTATAGATAGCCCCAACCCTTTATATCATATATGTGCTAGAAGGTGGTGGCTGAGGGTCTTATTGTCATGGGATAACATTTAAAACTCTATATGATGGTGAAGTCCAATTCTGAGCTCTGGGAATGTGGAGTACTCTTGATCACCATTACTCCAGGTCCTCTCTGACCCAGAGTGAGTACCTGTTTAGGGTAAAAATAGACACAAATGTGTTTACAAAAAATTGAATACCATCAAGAATGATAAACAAAAAACGTTCTTTGGCATAAAATAACCCAAATACCAACCTGCTTTTCGAGAAGACTGAAAAGCATAAAAAAGGTGATAAAAGCAACAAAGCTAAAAATATAGTTCAAATATGTGTAGCTAATGGTCGGGCCTTACTTGGAACACCATATTTGTGGGCCTTTTGTCAAACAGAAGAAAGCTTAATAGATGTAACATGATTTCTCAGCCATACTGGTGGTCCTTTGAAGAATCGTCCAACGAAAGAAATAAAACATTTTCCTTATCGGTGAACAAGAAGATAATGGATTCCTCATTTATCACCTGTGACTCTGTTCAATAGCACAAGGAAGTCTAGGATTTGCTGTTAAAAATTTATTTTGATCGATTGGTCAGACTGGAGGATGGTGTGAAAAAAAGCCATAGCGTTACATAGGCAGAATAATAAATAACTTCCTCTGAAATTTGAGAAACAATAACATTTTTTTCTTTTTCTTTTCAGTTTGTGCTTGTGAAATATGGAACCTCGAAGTTGAAACACCGGAAGATTAGGAGTCGAGGAATTCGGTTTTTTGGCTTCCACCAAAATGCTGTATTTTCAGATCCTAACTTGGTTGGTTCATTATTATTATTATTATTTTAACTATTAATTATAAAATTTGAATTTTCCTTAATTTTCTTTGACATTTTTTTTTTTTTGTATTTTTTAATCATAATATTTTAGATGAAGAAAAGTAGCTTTTTGATTTTGTCTTTAGAAAGGATTTTCTTTGCCTCTAAGCTGAAGAGTTCACAAATCTTTAAAACAAAGGAAATTTAAAAAAAAAAGTTTATTCTTTTTAAAACATGCGGAAAAGCAAAAACACAAAAATTAGATGTTTTTTTCTGATTTTTTTAAAAGCTATTTTATTTCTTTATTTTTCAATAAGATTTTAAACTTGTAATTTTCAATTGGATCTTTTTGATTTTCCTCTTGTCTGGTGGAGAAATTCAAATTTAGTCAAAAATGCGAAGGTGGGAGTTGGTAATAAATACTTGGCATCCAACTTTGTTTGGAAATACATCTGTTATCCATCCATAATATATAATATATATATATATATATATATATATATATATATATATATATAATATAATAGTATATAAAATAATGATTGAAGGCATTACTATGCGTATAAAGAATAAAAACTCTTTTGTTTTATTTTTTATACGTTATTGTAAATTGCCTTCAAATCATTATATTCTATAAACATACTTACAATGCTTCAAGCAAATTACCAATTACTTATATGTTGATGAAAGGAAACAATATCCTTTCTTACTTTTTTTGTTGTTTTTTTTCATTTTTTAAATGAAACATTTTGTTTTAAATATTAAAAAAAAAAATGCTCAAAAAATATATTTGATAAAAATTTTTATTTTATTTTATTCCCTCTCTAAATTTTTTCTTCAGCCTGCTCCTGTGTCTCATTTGAAACAGAAATGGTTGTCAGGAGAAGAAATAGAGATGTTAGTTCTCAATTTCCTTATTGACTTGGCACAAGTTCAGGTAAGTCAAATGGACAAATGTTGGTGTTTTGCTTTTCTCAACATCTTCAATATTGGTGTTATACAGACAAAAACAATAAATAATTATCATTTTTAGAGATTTTTATCACTCATGAAAATTCCACAGTCTATTATCTATACTAGCATAAAACTATCCTCCAGGTAGTGTAAAAATTAATTTTTGAAAGATATTGCCAGAGTGGGGTGGGAAAAACAATAACAGATAAAATAAAATATTTAATATTTTAAAGAAATTACTTACATAAAAATCATATTCACTCCACTCCTCTGTTTGTTTGTTTTGTTTTATAACGGACAACAATGCTTTTTAAAACTACACCATTTTTACATAACTCTACATAATTTAATTAAATTGAATGAATATTTATTTTACAAAAAAATATATACTTTTAAAATTTTTTATCTTGATTTTCTTCGACATCCAAAAGGATTTTTTTTTTTTTGCTGCTCTTGTGTAAAAAAATGTAAACAGATCTTTGAATTTTTTTTTTTGATAATAAAAGTGGACAAGTGCAAACTGGATACAATTAAATACACAAACATCTACAAATTTAATAATAATTTTTAAGAATAAGATTGTGGTTATTTCTTGCAAATAATTTTCTCATAAAACTAAAAGGGTTAGGTTCAAAGTTCTGTGATGGCTCCCAATTATGACAAGAAGGTTCCTGAGTCTGAGAAAGTTCCCGAGTCCGACAAGAAATACCTGAAGAAGGGTGGATGGCACATTGGCCGAAATGTTGAGTTTAACAATTTATTGATCAAACAAAAAAAGAATTATTCTAACTTGTGTTAACAAATGAATGAAAAAATCAATATCAAGAAAATAATGAATATTATTTGAGGAAGGTAAGAAAGAGCACTGGCTGAAATCTTGTGATTGAAACAATAAAAGTGAGAATTTTTCAAATTAATTTTTTCTTTATTCAGCTAAACACAAAGAAGTTAAATCGTCTGGAAGTTCTGGAAATTGATGAGGTCCCAGTTCATGAAATCTGGCATGTAATCACTACATACATGGGTGTGTAAGTAATAGATTTTATTTATTTATAGTTGAATATTGATAGAAATACCATTGCTGTTGAGATGCCATAAAGACATATACTCTTATTAACAGTCTTTGAGATCATGTCATAAATCTCTTATCTATGTGATTACAAATACAGAGTTAATTTTTGCTCATTTTTTTTCTAATTCCATATCCCAATTGATATTATGTTTTAACCCAATGGACAATTAGCTTATTGGCTCCCAGATTCTCTAAACTTTGAGCTTTTTTAAAATTTGCAAATTTAAAATATTGTATTGAATTTTTTCACAATGTTTAATTGTAATTTTAGATAGTATATATCCGTGCATATGTAATGTTACCTCTCTAATCTTTTAAATATAGGAATGGAAACTTTCAGAAAATCTTATATATATATAAGGTGAACAAAAAGTTATAAGACAAACAGAAATATTTCTTTTATATTATTTATTTTTTGATTGTTCTCAACTATTTTCATCATCAGGAGAAAATTTCTAGTGAAAGAAGTTGTTTTTAGAAAGTTAAAAAAATTTGTGTTTCACACACACACATATATAAAATGTGTATGGACACATACAGAAAACATTGAAATTGGTTCCATGGTGCAGACATCTTTATTTAAAGCTATTCCATTAAAAAAAAGGCTGTGAATAGTTGCTAAGCCTTGTATTATTGGTATGTGACATGAATCCTCTGAGCCTGTTAATATTGGGCTTATGTTTCACAAAATAGCAATCATCCTGAAATGTCTGGTTTAAAAGTGCTAATGTTCTTAGCTATTTTCAAATTATTAAACAGCCTTGTTGACTGGGGCTTTAGAATACTCCGACTGCACCTCTGCAGATGGAACCCTGGTGGCTAAACAGTCTATGACATGCAACACTACACTTTGACCCTTTGCTTTGGCTAGACGGATGGACGGACGGTCGGAGAGACCCCCTTCAATCAAATGGCTGGTCATGTCAAGCCCTAGCACCTATATGATTGTCCCAACCCTTATTATCATATATGTGCTAGAAGGTAGTGGCTGAGTACCCATCAAGAATGAATAAAACAAAACATCTTCAACATAAAATAACCCCAAATGGTTTGACATGCCATAAAATCCAACCAACCAACCAACATGATATTCCAGTAATGAGACCTTTTAAGAAATTTCCATATATTGACCAATGCATTCAACAGTGGAATAATCCCTCTTCTTAAACTTGGTTAATCTCTGCTGTTTTCTGAATAGAATTATTAATTTTTTATCTGTATTTTTTTTTTTCTTGTTGTTCTTTGAGAACTTTCTTGATTGCCTACCATCTAACCATCTAACCATGTCTACTTTGTGTTAAGTGGACAGTTTAGCTCAGTCGGTAGAGCATCCGCCTAGGAATTGCAAGGTTCCTAGCTCAATACTGGTCCCAGCCAACTCAGCGCACAGTTGAGTAGCACAGATCTGATAATCTGATCTGTGGGGAACTGACGGTAGGTGTGGAGCTCCAACTCAATCTCCCTGGTCTAATTCTTACAAAAAGGGGATAAACTCCCTTGTCCAGCTGATACTGATCATAGGCTACTCTGCTGACTTTGTGTTAGTTAGTCTAACTAAGAATGTTTGTAATAAAGATGGAAAAAAAAAAAAAGAAGTGTTAAAATGAAAATATTTAATCTGTGATTCAAAATAACTGAATATTACCTTTTCCACTTTCTGAATTCCTGTGTGTTTCTCTCTTTAATGTTATATAAATAATTTTTTTTCTTTTTTTTCTGACCAGGGAAAACTATGACAAAGTGAGCTCTATGATTCAGCTGTTACACTGTCTTTTGCCTGTTATGACTTCATTGGATGAAGATCAAAAGACCTTTTTCAGTTTATAAATTAAAACTCTATTACAGAATACAATTAACTTGTCTTGTTCATCTCACTCAGATGGTCTGTGTGATAGGAGGCAAGTGGCCATACATCTGCTTTCTTGTAGGATGTTGTTTCCATGAGTCAGTCATCATCATCATATCATGCTAGTAATACGGATATCCATGAAACCATCTCTCACCAACCGTTCCTATCATTCATTGTTCTATTCTGTTATGGCATTCATCCTGGGTCGGTTGAGCTGGCTCCAACCAACAAATTCACCTATCATTCATTGCTCTCGGGAGGTTCTCTGTGCAGCATCCAGCATCCGTGCAGAGCTGGTCAATGTAGGTCTTTGTTGGGTGGCCCACACTGGTGTGCCCATGTGCTGCTTTCCATAGGATAATGTCACTTATGAATTTGTCTCCACTTTTCCAGCAGTGCCCAGAAGGTCTTGTTCATCTCACTTGGATGATCTGTGTGATAGGGGGCAGGTGGCCATACAGATGCTTTCTTGTACGGTGTTGTTTCTATGATTTGTTTATCTAGCTTGTGCTCTAGGTGATTCGTTAGGGTCCAAGTGGTGCAGCCATACAGTAGCACTGATACAACTATGGCTTGGTAGAATTGATGATTTAACTTGTTGGTGAGATTGGATTTCTATATAACTAATAATCTCTGACAGACCATACCTTCCTTATACATCAGTAAGCAACGCCAATTTAAGGATTCAAACTGAAAGTTGCCGTAAATGATATAAGAAACGAGAATGCCTTTTATGTGGTTAAGAAACTCATCTTGATGACTAATTTACTTGCATTGCAAGTTTTATAATCATTTGGTGCTCCATTAAAATTGGCCTTATGCCATAGAAAAGCAAGCTTTGTAAATATTAAGATGCCTAGCATCGAGTTCTGTTCTTTCTCTTCTGTGATGGCATTCACACTAGGTCGGTTGAGCTGGTTCCATCCAACGAATTCACCTGTAATGAATTCATGCAAGGGAATAGGAAGTTCACAAGCGGTCCCCAAACCCCACATGCATATCCTGGTCAGGGGAAGGAGATACCCTTGTTTGCTGCAGATTTTCCACAGACAGTGACAAGTATGCTAAAAGCCATTGATTCCTGATGATGATGGAGACACCCTTTGGATTTTTGCCAGAGCCTCTTTGGCTGGGTTGTGGAAATACCACTAGGTATTAGACCTGTCCTCTTTGGGTGACCCTATCAAGAACTTAAGTTCTTCACAGCATGGTTCTGACACTACCAAGTTTAAACAGCCCTGACACGATGGGGAGGATTGGTCTTTAGAAATAATGTGCTAGATAGCCGTTGAGCAAAGAGCTTCCTCCGCCCTTTTACAGGTCTTGTTTCGTTCTGCAGGGTGTCTAGCCACCCTCCTCACAAGACGACATCTGTGGGTTAGCAGTTTAATCAACTATGGTAACAATTTTATTTTTGTAAATTGGAATAGAATCTGTTTTTGGTTATCAGTCTTCTCTTCAAGTAACTGTGTGTAGGAAGACAATAATTGTCTTCCCTTAGATTTGTGGGTGTGTCTTTCGACATCATGTGTCATCCTTTCCTGTTCACTTTTTGTTCCTGTTCTTTGAACGAATAAAACCTCTTTTTGTATCTCTGTTCATTGAATAGACTTGGTCTCAACACCATTGAAAACAACCAAACAAGACAAGACTTTTCACCATTTTTAGTATGCCTTTTTACATACTGTTTGTTCATGGAACAATGTGCACATTTAATCTGTTGGGACATGTTTGTGTATTCTTGTAATATTTCTTATGTTTTTTTATATATGTATTCAATGTCCTATCTGTGTATAGGAAATATTTTTGTTTTTCTTCTTCTGTTTATTGAGTGTTAGTGTACCAATGAATATACTGATGTTGATATTGGAACTTGGTGAGTGGGGAAGGTGGCTAAATATCCTCTCTAGTTTCAACCATTACTAATAAATGGTAACCACTCTGTAGAAGCAATTACAGTACTCACTGTCACAGTGGGATTCTAATTATCATTGAATTGGTAGACAAAGCAGCAAGCAAGCTGTAACTGAATGCAGGTTCTATATTGCGTTACAGCTTACTTGCTGCTTTGTCTGCCAATTCGATGGTAATTGGAATCCCATTGCAACGGTGAGTATTGTAGTGCTTTTTCATACTCCAATATGTGTATATGAAGTAGATTGGATTTTAAAAAATTTATTAACATTTTTATGACACTTGCAGTATTATTATAGATTATATTATGTGCGTATATAAACCTTTTTTTTTTTTTTTTTTTTTTTTTTTTTCAGGTTATAATTGATCAGTTGTTTAACTTCCTTTGTGACATCCTGGATAATCCCAAACCTGGCCAAAAACAAGTGTGCAAAATTGCTTGGCAGCTTATATTTGATGGTAATAAAATTAAAAAAAAAAAATTTATAACATTTGAATCAACTTCCTCATCACAGAATTCCTATTGATTTTTTTTTCATTATTATTAACAAAAAACAACCACTGGGCAGTGTAAAAATAAATTTTTAAAAGATATTGCTGGGAGAGGGGGAATTGATAAAATATAACATCTAATGTTTAAAAAAAAATGTATTACTTAAAAATGATCATATTCACTCCACTCCACTGAGATATTTGTTTTGTTTTACGACAGTAAGGACCTCCAAAACGTTTCTAAAAATTCTGATATAACTGTTCAGACTCTTATCTTTATAGAAAAAATTAAAAATCGTACGAGTAAAATATATTATTTTAAACACAAATCCATCTAAAGATGAATAAGTATCAAATTTTTTGTGAAAATTTGACTCTTAATTGATTTTTTAATAGAATTAAAAAAAAACTACTGTGATGTAAGCAGTGACGTAGTTTCAGTTACAGACAAAAAGAAACCGAATTTCCCTTATTAATAGATTATTAGTCTATGAAAACCAAGAATTAATATCATTAGCAATGTGTTTATATTCTGTTCAAATATAAATGTAAAATTGACAGAATTTGTTAATTAATCATCAAATTTTTTCTCTTCTGACGGAAAATATTTATTAGTGCAGAAAATGACAAAAACTAAAAAAAAGAGTTAGGAGTAGTGCTAAAGTCAGTAGGCAAGTGTTATATAAAAATGTTGTATACCCAACATCGGGTATATAATCTAGCGAGGAAACTCGAGTGATAGAGAGAGAAACAGAAATACATTAGTGAGGATGGTCTTACTTGATTACTTCATTTCTGTTTACTTGATGCTGACTGCTTACTGCTTCTTCTTCTTCTTCTTTTATCTCCTCTGGCCGACATCTTGTTGTCTAGTTGAGTTGACTTCTATTTAAGTGCTGATTCTTCTACTGGGCTTCTTTGGGCTAGTCATTGTTTTTATATTTAATAACACAAAAATTATGTTTTCTTGATCAAGTTTTTATTACTTATCTAGCCCATAATTGATTCAATTCTGTGTGGATGAGATGACCCAGCAGAGAAGACAATTGTCTTTCTCCTTCCAAAGCCAGGTCAAATCTGAATTCTAAAACTAACTGTTCTCATGTCTCTGTACCAGAGGTCAGTTGGGGTCATCTAAAATGTCAATCATAACTCCCAATGGTTATGGAAAACTGCCCACCTCCGGTTTCAAATCTAACTTTATTTAAAACTAACTACAGGGTCTGCTCACAATTCATGAACTCTCATGAATTGTAACACAAGCAAATAATTTATATATTCGGTTCAATTTGAGTTTGTTTTTTAATTTGTGGTTGTCCTCATCAGAATTGACTTTAGATCTAATCATTGGATTGAATGAAAATTTTGTTTTATTTGATAAACCATCTCTTGATATGAATTATATAAATTGTTAGTTTTCATAAAAAGATAATCGATGTGTGTGTGTGTGTGGGGGGGTGGTCTCTATGGTGTACTAGCTAACAAGCTGGACTACGACATTCTAGTAAGTGAGTTAGAACTCCAGTTGTGCTATCATGTTCACTTTTGGACTAATACCCTTGGAAAAGGTATGAACCCCTTTTATCCCCCTAGCTATAGGTTCTTCTACAGGGATGGTTTTGGCATTAAATAACCCACAAAGGTTCATATGCCATTGAATAAAGAAACCAAACCAAACCAAACCAAATCATATAGATAATCATTTTTGCTATCAGTTTAGAAAAAAATGAAGAAATGAATTTTCTTTGAATAATATTTTTGATGCAGTTAATGCTGCAATTTTTTCCTCTTTTAATAAATGATTTAATTTGTTTTTAGGTGCTGCAGTATTTTTTCCAGACAAAGAATCACGAGGAGGGAAACTTCTTTGCTTGATGGATGATGTTGGGGTATGTCTCTTCTTTTAGTAATTTTCAATCAATTTGTTGTAGAAAGGAGATTTAGAATTTGAATATCTAGTTAATCAAAATGTTTAGGCTCTCAAAAACCATGTATCAAATACTAAGGTAAATCAAAAGTTTTGCAATAATTTGGTATATGTAAATTATTTGTAAATACCATGAATGTAGGTAGGTGGTAAAGAGGTGGTTATTAACATAAAAATTAGTAAATCAAATTCCAATTTTGACTTGGAAAAGACATGAATCCACTTCTCCCTGTCAGCTGCACCTCTGCAGAGGGATAATTTTCTGCAAAGAGTTATTTTATTTTTTTAATGAATTATTTGTATTATTTATGACAATATAATTTAAAATAAAGTTTGCTAATTTTTGTTAAATAAAGCTTTTTTTGCAATCTTTGTTAAAACTTTAAATGACACATTTTTATATTAAAAATTTATAAAATTTATTTCACTAGCTCTCAATTGTTTTTGTGTGCACGTTATTTTCTCTGTTAACAAAAACATTGGAATGATTAACAGTATTATGGGAAAATCCCAAATCACACTCAATCGCTCTGACATCCGAGCATTACTTTAATAAATCAGAACTTTAGCTTATTAACCAGAAGTTGATGAATATTTTTCAACACATACAATATTTAAAAAAAAATTTTGAAAAACTCATACAAACAATTGAGAGCTATTGAAATAAATTTTATAAATTTTTAATATAAAAATGTGTCTTTTGTTTAAAGTTTTATAATTAAAAAAATTTTTATTTTGCTATTGAATTAACTACATGAAATAAATTTTTAAAAATAAAACCAAAAACTATTTTAATATAAAAACATGTCTTTGATTTGTTAAACATAAACTAACTTTTAAAAAAATATTACAGTAAAATTCTAATGTAAAAAAAATCATCTGTTGCTTTGTTTAAAAACAACCGGATATTTGTGGTGAAAAGCAAAAACTGTCCTTTTGTCAACTGATCTCAACTGGGGTGCTTATTAGATAATTGATCAGAGTTTTTGTAGAAATTTGTTAAATCTGATTTTATTTAAAAAGTTCATTTAAGATAATTTACAACTAATGCAGTTTTATCTGTTCAATTTAAAAAAAATTTTTTTTTATAATAAAAATATTTAAAACTTTTTTTTATTTTTCAGAAATTAGTTGAGAAGCCTTCTGTTCAGTTAATATTTCAATCACTCTGTCAATTCTACACAACTGCTGAGCCAATGAGTTTGCTCTCTTTACCAAATGGTAATCTTGAGACTGCTGAGGTAAGTTCAATTTCTCTCAGTTACCTTTAATTGGAAACTAGAAGTGGCTACCCAGCATTGCCTGGGTAGAGGGAGTGGAAAAATCTGTTGTATTTGTTTACTTTTGTGATTTATAAATGCTCGACATATAGATAGAATTTCAATGCTATTTTTATGTATATTTCAATTTTTAAATATTTTTTAATATAAATCACATCTTCATTTTTTAATATAAATCACATCTTCATAATTTTTGCACACAAAGTAAGAACTGGTGATATTTAATGTGTATATACGAGGGTAAGTCAAAAAGTAATGCCATTTTGTTTAGGATAGGTATAATTACCAACACAGAAACAGGTATCATACATCAAAATGAAGCTGGTAGTCTGTGGATCAGATCCCTACTTCTCCACATAGTCACCGTTTCTGTAAAGAACAATGTTTCACCTTCGAATGAGAGCATGTATCCCTGCCCTGTAAAATTTTGTTGTCTCTTCTTTGAGCCACTTCCCCACTACAGATTTCACTTCCCCATCACTGGTATAATGTTTGCCTCTCAAACCCCCTTTCATAGGGCAGAATAGATGATAGTCTGAGGATACGGTAAAATTGTCCATCCAAATGTGGCAATTTTCTCCCTTGTCCTGAAGCTTGTCTTGCAGAAAGAGGACATTATTGATTGGCAAATTGGGTCTTACTCGTCTGATTCTTGCTTTAAGGGTCTCAATGTAGACCTTAGTTTTATAAAAAAAACTTTACATGAAATAAAGAAAATTGCATTACTTTTTGACTATCCTCGTATATAACTAAAGTTAAGCAGCAATGAGCCCATTCAATACTTAGATGGGTGACCATTTAAACAGTATCAGGTACTGTAAGCAACCTGACATCAAAATGACTCGATTTGGTAATAAATTATCTGAAAATATTAATATTAATAATATGCCATAATACAAAAACAACCAACAAAAAAAATAAAAAATCTTAAAATAACTCTTTTTTTCCCATCTTGTCTCCTTTTGACTAAAAAACTGATTTCTTTTGTATTTTTTGTTTCTCAGAATTTTGACTCTAGCAAGTCTTTATCTTTGCTTGAGAATTTGATATCTGTGATCTGCCATGATTTGTGTGGAGTAGTGACAATGAAAACAATTGAACAACTTGCACCATTACATAATCTGTTCAGTGCTCTACAAACATCACTCATCTATTGGTGTTGGCAACATTTGAATTCTACCTCAGAATTGGCAAAGTCAACAGCAAAGGACATTGTCCTTAGATGTAAGTTGACATTTTTATTTTAAACAAACAAAATAAAACTCATTTATGTTTTACTTATTCACAATCATTTAGAATTATAGTTTAAAAAAAAGTTTTATTTTCTAAAAAAATGCAAAAAAAAAAAAATCACAATTTTTCTTAAAAAAAAAAAAGATATTAAAAAAATCACTGGAATTTTTGCTGAAACATTTTTAGAAATTTTGATCCTAAAATGCCACTCAGGATTTTTTAACAATTGGTTTTTAAGGAATAATTGTGATTTTTATATTTTTTAATGAAATAAAACATTTAAATCTATGACCCTAAATAATTCTTAAATTATGAATTATTTATCTAATAAAAAATTTCCATTGTGTCAAGATTCATGTTCTGTTTATAATTAGTATGTATATTTTTTTATTTGTAAAGTAAATTTAATGCAAAGGTACTTGATTCCCAAACAGAATAAATTTAGACAAATGTCTAATGAAAAAAGAAAAACAACTTTTGATATGCTTGTATAAATTGAAGATCTAACATTTATTTTTATCCAAGAAATTAACTTACTTAGGCTAAACGGATGGTTGGAGAGGCTTCCTCTGATCAATTGACTGGTCATGTCAATCCTTAGCACTTATATTATTGTTTCAACCCTATTACCCTTATGGCAACACTCCAACTCTTGTGCTAGACGGCGGTAGTTTAAGACCCCCCCCCTGTCAAAATCGGAATAAATCCTTGAAAACGACATAACAATAAATTTGACCATCCCTCACAATCTACCAATTGTCATAAAATAACCCTGGATGGGTTGACATGACATTAAAATCAATCAATTAAACTTTTGAAATGACCATACCAATATTTGTCGATCCACTGATTCTTTTACCAAAAGCTAATTTCCTTTTTTTTTTTTTCTCCTTCCAGATTCTGTGTCTATTGCTCAAAAAGTGAACGAATCATTACAATTTCTTTTAACAAAAGATCGTGAAACTCTGGTAAGTTGGATTCAATTGGATTTCAATAGGTAGATGTAATCAATTTCCAATATTTCTCCTGTATTATTCGTCTTTCTCTGCCCTGGTAATGATCTATTGTTTACATGTTTAATTTTGTATTTTTCTATTTTATTTTCTATTTAAAATAATTTTAAATACTGTATGTGTAAGCAAATGCTGATTGAAACATGTCGACATGATAAATTTCATTCATACCAAAGTGTATATATTTTTCTTTCATTTATCGTTTTAACATATCTCTTGGATTCATTTCCATTTTTCTCACTTACATACATATACAGTGATGCTGATAGCTTTTTGATTTAGTGTGTCCTGAGACGCACATATTTGCTTTGAATGAGTCCCAACTAAAGCCATCTAAGTCCTACCTTGTAACCTATCCTGTGTAATTCATTTCTAAGAAACTATTGAAATGTATTTACAGTTAGGTTGAGATGGTGAGGGAAGAAAAAAGAAAAACACTAGGATGCATGGATATAATTTTACTGCGTCCTTTTAGATTTTTGTGCATGTGGGACACATGACGCATACCTATTAGCATCTCTGCATATATATATATATATATATATATATATATATATATATATATACATACACACATATAACATTAATGTTTTTGTTTTCTTTAACAGAAAGAAGTATTACCAAGATTAGATAAATTGTTTCCATCTATACCTTTCAGACAATTGGTAAGTTGTTATAAATTTTTTTTTTCTCAGTTGTATTTTAGTTGGCATAAAAAAAAGTTTTTATTTCCTCTCAGATGTTTTATGTTTACTTGTTTAAAAGAAGTTCAACAAATGATGTCAATAATTCTTTCTTTATCTGATGAGAATGAAGATGAATTTAATGAACAAGTGGAAACGTTCAAAGGTTTGATTGTCCTCTCCCAGTTTGGGAATATTAACCATATAAGAATTTAGATGTTAACTCAGTAGCTAACACCTGTTTCTTATAATGCATTAGGTTACCTAAAAGAGAGTAACCCAACACAGAATATTCGGTAGGAAAATAAAGACAAGTCAATTAATACTATATAACATTTAATTCAACAACATACAAAGAGGGAACTAACACTCATTTCTTATAATGCATTAGGTTATCTAAAAGAGAGTAACCCAACACAGAATATTTGGTAGGAAAATAAAGAATTAGGGTGGTGTTAATTCCCATTCTTATAATGCATTAGGTTATCTAAAAGAGAGTAACCTAACACTGAATATTCGATAGGAAAATAAAGGCAAGTCATTTAATACTGTACACCATTTAATTTCTTCAACATGCAAGGAGGGAACTAAGTTCCCATCCCAAGCTATAAAAGAGTGACAATGTGTTTTCGTGGAACATGAAGAAAAGTCTAAACAACAAAGAGGTGGAAGTCAGGTCTGGAAACAAAGACAGGTACCATGTGCATTACTGTGGAGGAACGAACGACTTTGTTACTTGTCAAGTTCTGTTCATAAAAGAAGGGGATTCTACGGTTTTGCCTTGTCACATGACCATAAACGGACTTGTGACATGGGAGAGTTCCTCAAATCCTATGACAAGGGAGACCAACAACCTGATTCCCTTTTAAATGGAATTATTTTATTCATAGGATTCTAAGATTGAATATTTAATGTAGTAACTTGGTTATATTTATACAAAATGTTAATATTTAAATGTTGTGTTATTTTTGTCTTTCAGTTAATTCTTCTAAGCAATGTTATTGAAGTGCTCGATCCAGCATCCCGCTGTTTACTGCTACAACATTTTAAACCCATTTTAATGCAACTTTATCACATGTCATTAGAAATGTCAGAATTCTTCCCTAATGTAAGTAAACATTTTTTATCTTAAGAATAACACTCTTTTTAAAAAAATTATTTTTTAGTAGTCTTAACTTAACCCATTTCCAAAGTAATTTTAACTTGAAAAAAAAACAAAAAAAAACAAAACAACAAAAAACCTCAAAAAACAGTTTCAAGATTCTTACCCCCCCCCCGCTCTTTTAGAGATTTTTCTTTGAAAGGTTTGTTACAATTCTGGTTGCCATTTTGGGCATTTAGGTCTTCTATTGGTAAAACCAAGGGTAGAACAAGAGTATAGTCTCAGTAATAGAAAATCCGATTGTATTCCTTGAAATCCTTGGTAGAACAAGATTATACTCACTGTAGCAGAGAATCTGGTTGGAGTTTTTGAAATCTTACATAAAAGAAGAGTGTAGCTCTTTATAGCAGAGAATCCAGTTAGCAACTGATTTCAGGACAATTACCAATGCATTCTATGTCGTTTTTCATTGGTTAATGCTTACTGCTGATTTTGATAAAGTCCATAAATATAAGTGGCAATTTTGCATACATCTTATACATTAGATAATCCAATAAGGTTATTTGAATTATTTTCAATTATTTATGATTCATTGATATGACAAAAACAGTTTTGTTTCTGATTTCTAAGATAGGATCAAAAAATTGATATAATTTCCCTCAACATTTCAATTAACAGTCAATAGTACCAGCATCCAGATTGATCTAACAATACAAAATTGATTAAATCATTAGGAAATTTTGGCTACCAAATTTTCTTTTATTTTCATTCATCAAAATGATATATTACATGGATTTTATACTACAAGGAAAAAAAAATGAAAAGATCCATGAATTTATTTGTAAGAATTTCAAAAAAGCAACTTTTTATGCTCTTTATTGACTCTCTCTTTTTTATCTCCAGCTTACTCATGATTTTTGGTTGCACAGTGATAAAGATGAAGTTATATTAAAAGAATGGGAAGTTGAATCACCTCATCATTACGAGAATAATCAACTCATTTCTCAGGTAAGTCAATCAACAAATTTTCTCTTCAATTAAAATAAATCAAATATTTTAAAAATATTATTTTATCCAGTTTCTCTGAATTTTTAAGATGAAATTTGATAATTTGTATTATTTGTATGATTCGGACTATTGTCCTCATCTTTATTGTTATCTAAACAACATTTCGGCCTATGTGCCCTCCAGCCTTCTTCGGGTATTTCTTGTCGGACTCGGGAGCTTTCATGTTGTAATCGGGAGCCTTCACTGAACTTCAAACCTAACCCTTTATTCAATCCACATGGGTAAAATGAGTGGGTACAAGTGTTAAGCTGTTTTAATTATTCTATACTAGTGTCGCCCTTGACAAGAAATACCTGAAGAAGGCCGGAGTGCACATTGGCTGAAACATTGTGTATATAACAATAAAGATGAGGACAATAGTCCAAATAATCCAAATTCTATCCACAGGTTTGTACTTTAAAAGTTGTTTCTTATCTACTAAATCTTTTTAAAAATTTATTTTTATGTGACTCTCATCTAGATTGGTTGTACAACATTTTAACACATTTATTTAATCCTATTTTACTTTGTCAGAATTTTTCCAAAACAATGGAAGGCAAACTAGATGGCTTCCCCCTCTTGGACTTAGTAAATCAGCTTGACAAAAATTGGGGTCCAATTTCACAGAGCTACTTATTTCCATTTAACTCTTTATTATCAAATGTTGCCTCCCTTGAAGTAGATTTTTTTTTAATAAGATAGGATGATAATTTACAAAGATGTTTTAATACTTTTATTTACTGTTTTCAGGCGGTCCGGCATTTTGATTGTTGGGCAGTTTGGGGCGCTCTGGTAGATAAAAGGTTAAATTGAGTTAAGGTCTTAAAACAATGGAGTATATATGTGTATATATATATATATATATATATATATATATATATGACCAACTGATTGAACATCCAGTCAGTGTATTCTAAAACCCCATCCGACAGATCTTGAAGATCAATTAATTGACAACTAAGATACAATGCTTTTATATATATATATATGAACGTAAACAAATTTTGGGAGAATATGTGCTTAATTGAAGTCAAACCTAATTTTTTTGAAGGTTAATTCATTAATGATTAATTAGGCGGGATTTAACTACTTAAATGTAAGGCAAACAAATCAAGCCTTACATTTAAGTAGTTAAATCCCGCCTAATTAATCATTAATGAATTAACCTTCAAAAAAATTAGGTTTGACTTCAATTAAGCACATATTCTCCCATATATATATATATGTATATAAGCATTGTATTTTAGTTGTCTATTAATTGATCTTTAAGCCCTATCAGATGGGGCTTTAGAATACACTGACTGCATCTTTGTAGAGTTCAATCAGTTGATCATGTCAAACCCTAGCACCTATATGATTGTCCCAACCCTATTGCTCTTTTGGCAACCCCCCCCCCAACCATTTTATCATATATGTGCTAGAAGGTGGTGGCTGATGGTCTTGGTGTACTGGATATGATATTAAACTCTATCTGATGGTGTAGTTCCAATTCTGGAGGTCTAGGTAATGTGGAGTACCCCTTCATCATCAATACTCCCTGGTCCACTCTGACCCGGAGTGGTAGTACCTGTTAGGTTCCCATCTATGGGTTAGATAGAAAAAGATGAGTTTTAAAAATGTGTTTAAAAACAATTAAATACCTTTATAAGAGTGATTAAAACAAAATGTTTTTGGCATAAAATAATCCAGTACATTTTGACATGCCGTAAAATCAAACCAACCAACCAACCAACCAACAAACAGTTTTTTTCTTCTTGTCTTTTGTCTAGAGTTTCCATTGTCCCGGAGCTTCCAAAATTGTGGTGTCTTTTGACAGTCGATGTGAAACAGAGAGTTGGTAAGTATCTTGTCACCTTTTTGTTTATGAGACTTGTGTGACTATTGGTAAGGTTATTTTGTAGACCAATTTGTTAGTATGGTGAGTTTGTTCCTTACTGGGTGCCCTACTACTGTGCTCTTGTGTCAGACTAGATTATATTCAATAAATATGGCTTACCTTGTGGCTGTAGTAGTTATGTTGTATAGCCATTCTCATATATATATATATATATATATATATATATATATATTGTAGAGTGTACCCATAGTTGTATACAAATATATACCTATCTTTATACTTATCTTGTTTTGAGTATCTGGATCTTATCTTCCATCTTAGCTTGGTCTATGGGTTGGTAGATGGCTTCTTAGCTAGATCTATGATCTGGATCAGGTAGATGTTATTCTGTGAAGTCTTCTGTGTCTTGGCCATTTGTTTGTTCTTAGTAAACAAACACAAGACTTTGTTCTTTTTCTAAGAGCTCTTTATCATTTTATAAGATCCAGATCAACAAACATGCATGTGAGAATTTAGTTTCACTGTACAAATCGCCACTGCCATCCATCATCTTCAGTGTCCAACTCTTTCTCATATTCTCACTGGCAAAACAGAAGAGGAGGTCAAATGCAGGTCAAAATCTGTCCATCATTTTTACTGTTTTTCTCCACAACCATTTAAGCTACACCTATTGTACATAATAGACTACCTATCAATTATGTAACAGTTATATATTTTCCATTGGTACCAGGGGTTAGTGTTTAAACCATGGTGTTTTATATGAAAGGACTTTGCAATATTCAGCTAAAAGACAAAATTAGAGGCTTGTTTTAAAATGTTTGAGAGTGACACAGTTTATTTTCGGTTTGAGATATCACTAGTTCATTTCTTAATGAATTTGATTCTTAGTAGATGCCCCATACATTTTAGTCTTGTGCCAAACTTAGACATAAAATAGTCTTTTTACTTTTTTTAGTTCTGCAAGTTTTGATTCATTTTGGCTGAACGGAGATGCAATTAATATTCCATAAAAAGTTATTCCAAGTGCAAAAGCAAAACTTTCTTTGAATTTCTTAAGCTTAAGAAATTCAAAGTAAGTTTTGTCATTAGAAGGTTGTGTATGAGTTTGTCCTTGCTTCTTCAGCAGTGTCTAGCATATTTTGTTTGTCCCTCTTGAATGGTTTATGTGATAGGGGGCAAGTGGCTGTACAGCTGCTTTTGTCTAGGATGTTTCCACAATTTGTTTAACATTGCATACAGCATTCTTGTGCTGCTCCCATCTAGCTTATTCTCTAGGTGCTTTGTTAAGATCCAAGTGGTGCAGCCATACAGTAGCACTGATACAACTCCGGCTTGGAAGAATTGTCGCTTTAACTTGTCATTGAGATCGGATTTCCTTATGACTGATAATCTGTCTATGGCAGACCATGCCTTCCCTATACGTGCATTACCATCGCTTTCTGTTGATGAGATATTACTACCAAGGTACATAGATTGTCTGTATTGTGCACTGTTGAATGACATGATGACTTTGCCTTTTTTTCTATTTCAGGTATGATTATCTGCAATTCAAAGATGCTACTGGGGAATCTTTCCGATTTGCCCATAAAGTCGGCTTAGAGGGTTGGCCTGATGTCTTCATCTTTGCTGGTCCATCATTGCATTTCACATTCAAATCAGACTGTAGCAATACTGAATGGGGATACAAATTTAAGGTAAGAAAAATTGTGTACATTTAGTTAATGGGTGGGGGATATATTGTCCAATACTTTAGTACCAATTTTCTTTCTCACATGTGTGACAATACTTGGATAATAAGAAAAACATAACAACACAAAGTTGGATGACAGGACGCTAATGGAGGAGGAAGGTGTGATACTTTGTGCAGTTTGTGGTGGAGCAGAGGGCACTTAAATATGTTGTCAATTGGCAAGAAGTTCACTTAAGTCGGCTGCTAGAATAAATTACAAGTCTGACTGACTTTTCTATTGTGTGGGACTTTACTTATTTTCTATTTATCAATACCTCACTGGATGAGGCTCTCACTTCTCCGCCTTGTCGGCTGGGTTGTTAGAATACAGCAACTGCACCTTTGCAGAGGGATAAGACTCCCCCGATGGGGCAACCTGTTGGCTGTGGGTGGTGACCTGTGATGCTTAAGTATTGAACCCAGGTAGCTGAGCAGTCCATGACATGCAACACTCCACTTAGACCCGTACTTAGGCTAGACAGTCGGTCGGAGAGGCCTCCCTCTGATCAATCGGCTGGTCATGTCAAGCCTAGCACCTATATGATTGTCCCAACCCTTTTTATCATATGGGTGCTAGAAGGCGGTGACTGATGGTCTTCATGTCCTGGGAATGACATTAAACTCTATCTGATGGTGAAGTTCCAGTTTTGGGTAATGTGGAGCACCCCTTTATCACCATTGCTCCCTGGTTCACTCTGACCCGGAGTGGTAGTACCTGTTAGGATCCCATCTATGGGTTAAATAGTAAAATGTGTTAATGAAAAAAAAATGAGTATCCATTAAGAATGAATTATTTCAAAACTTTTTCGGCATTAAATGACCCACTGAGGTTGATATGCTGTAAAACAAACATAACAAACAAACTGCCAATCTGAATCTGCATTTGAAGCCTTAATTGGCTGAATATATGCAGATTTCTCCCAACTGACCCAGCTTATTAGACCACCCTGAAAATAGGTAGTAACTTTTTCTGGGCAGAATCAAGACTCCAATCTCTCCTAAAATTGCACATATTAATTTATTTCTAGACTGCTGGACACCAATTTTCCAACCATTAACTTTTTCAAGACCCATTTTCTCTTAAACTAGCCACTTAAAAATATTATCTCTAAGTGTCCTTAATTCATGGTGGCTGTACATTTTTTTATGGCTTTCTTGAACCCTCTTGGACTGATCCTATGTTACTCTGTGGACACACACCTACACATATACATACGCATGGACCTAACATATTCTATTTTACTTTTTTTTTTTTCCCTCTGACTGTATTTTATTTAACATTGTGTCACACATTAATGTCTGTATTATTTTCCAGGTTGTTGCCCGAGGTAGTGCGGATACAGTTCTCACTTGGCCATATGACATGCTGCTGTTACTTACAAGTTATTTGGTCAGTTGTGTGGATCAGCCCTCACTGCTAATCCAAGTAAGAAACATTTTTCTTTTTGTCTGAATTTTTCAATCAGGCTTGATAATTCTTATTATTTGGATTTTTTGAACTATTTCCTCATTAACACTTGTACCCAGTCACAGTTAACAGAATGAGACAGTCTACCACCATGGATTGAATACAGGTTTGGTTTTAAGGCTCCTGACTATGACAAAAATATTTGAAGAAGGTCAGAGGGCAATCGGCTGAAACATTGTTCCACCCTGTCGGCTGGGCGTAGAGAATGCTGACTTCACCTCTGAAGAGGGGTAAGACCTCCCACCCAATAAGGCCACCTATTGCCCTGGGTAACGACCCGTGATGCTTAAGACGGAATCCTGGGGGATTGAGCAGTCTATAACACACAACACTTCACTTTCGCCCCTACTTCGCTAGATGGGTTCAGAGAGACACCCTCCAATCAATCAGCCGGTCATGTCAAGCCCTAGTACTTATAATTCCCCAACCCTATTACCCTTATGGCAAGCCCCAACCTTTTTTATCATATATGTGCTAGAAGGTGATGGCTGAGGGTCTTAATGTCCTGGAATGACCTTAACTCTATCTGATGGTGATCACCCTTTCATAATCCTTGCTCCCAGGTCCACTTAGACCTAGAGTGGTTGTACTTGTTAGGGTCCCATCTATGGGTTAAATAGAAAAATGTGTTTCATAAAAAAAATTGACTATCCATTAAGAATGAATTTATATCAAACTTTGTCGGCATTATATGACCACTGAGGTGATATGCCATAAAACAAGCCAAACCGAAACATTGTTAGTATAACAATAAGATGAGGACAATAGTCCAAAAAATCCAAATAATAAACATTTTTCTTTTTTTTTCCTACTTTTTTTTTCCCTAAAAACAATTCAATACTTTCTGTATTATCATTTTAGACAAACCATAGGAAGAAAAAAGTGTGCATTAAATAAATTGTTGGCGGATTTTAAATTATTAAGATACTTGTATAGAAATTTTTTTTTTTTGGTACACATCTGACTTAATCGGTTGCATCCCTCCTCTCCGCTAAGTTCATGAATGAAGATTTATACATTTAACATGAAATAAGATAATTCACAGGAGTTCAGGGTTTTTAAAAAAAGTTTTCATAATTACTTCTATAAAAAGGAGATATTCAACATTTTATTAATTTTGAAGTTAAATCTTTCTCAGTACTAGCAAAAATATGTGCCATCATATGCAAGTATTTCAGTTTTAATCAATACATATATATTAAATTAGAAAGACTCACAAAATTAAACAACGCTTATAAAAATTTCAAACTTATTTTATTTTAGTTGATTTTTAGATTAAATTATACATAGGATTGATTTAACGTCTGAGAATAAAACAACAATATTAGAAATCAATAACACTATTTATTAAAATCCATTTTGTCAAAACCGGTATGTAAATTATTCACACCATATACTATTTAAACCTTTATTTATTAGTGATATATAAAACACATTGCTGGATTTTAAACGCATTGATAACATGAGTTGTTTTGAGGCAAAGCTAACTCAGCTTGACCTCCATAGTGACTTGGTTAATAGATAAGATGCTAATTAAGATTAAATAATGATTATTTAATAATCATTGTGAATATAATGTAAATAACTAAGGGATTTGTGACATTGGTGATGATGTGTTAGTTGCAGACAGACACAAATAATCTCCATTATGATATGAAATATTTCCTATTAAATAATTAGTAGTTATACTAATAATTGGCTGTTTATATAACTTGTGATATTGTAGGTAAAATTTATTAAATACTGAATGGCTACCCAGTGTCGCCTGAATAGAAGGGTTTGAGAGAAAAAATACCTAGTATATTGATTTGTTTACTTTTGAGATTAACAAATACCGGACATTTTTAAGTAGAATTTCAATGCTATTTCTATGTATATTTTGATTTTTAAATATCTTTTGAATATAAATCTTCATAATTTTTGCACAAAAAGCAAAACCAATGCTATTTAATGTGTTATATGTTTTTCTTTGTCATTGTTTTATTTTTCATAGTTTCCCCCGGACATACATACACACCAACTGCCCTTTATATATGTATAGATGGTAAAATTTTGATTCAGTCTAATGATGACATTTGACCTTTTTTTGTTTTCTTTCTGATTTAGTGGCTGCCAAAGACCCCATCAGTTTAATTTATGGATGATAATACGGAAGATCTTTGGGACAATGCTCTGTGGACAACCATTTTTAGAGGAGGATACACTAGTCCTGTCTCCAAAGAACACTCTCAGGAAGTTGTTGTAAGTCATCTTTTTCTCCTCCCCACCCACACCTCTCTCTCTGCATATTCTATAAGAATTAGCAAAGTGTTAACGTGTAGATAAATCCCATTTCTTATAATGCATTAGGTTATCTAAAAGAGAGTAACCTAACACAGAATATTTGGAAGGAAAATAAAGACAAGTCAATTAATACTATATAACATTTGATTCAACTACATACAAAGAGGGAACTAACACTCATTTCTTATAATGCATTAGGTTATCTAAAAGAGAGTAACCTAACACAGAATATTTGGAAGGAAAATAAAGACAAGTCAATTAATACTATATAACATTTGATTCAACATCATACAAAGAGGGAACTAACACTCATTTCTTATAATGTATTAGGTTATCTAAAAGAGAGTAACATAAAACAGAATAACTCTAACCATTACATGTATATAAGGTATGAAATTTATCCAGATATTTGGTAAACTGTTACATAAGGATATTTTTTGAATATGACTTCTTACAATCCAAATTTTCCTAACTCTTATTCAGTTTAACAACCTCATATAATAATAGTCTATTGGATATAAAGCTCATTATTACAGTGGTGAGTTTACTGTTCAGTGGGTGTGTCTTGTACTGAAATAAGCTTAGTAGAATATTACTACTAGTACATTGGCCAGCAAATATGACATATAAACCTTTTTTAAAAGTAATATAGAAATATATTGTTGGAATATTTTGTGATATAAGGTGTGCTGGAATCCACCACTTAAGCTTGTAGACTCTGTGTGAGCACATCGATTCAATCAGCCAATCAACACGCTTGAATACGTGGTTAGTTAACTATTTAATCGCCAATCTTGAAAGCACTTTAGTTGCTGGTATTCGACTCAGACGGATCAGCAACCAAGGATTCTACCTAACACTAAGGAACCCAAAGGATTCTACCTAACACTAAGGAACCCAAGGAATCTCCACTGTAAAATGCTCTCACCTAAAAATGTTCACACAAATTGTAACGTGCCTATTTCTTTTATCTTTTTCAGTTTACAGATGTTAATCCTGATGTTCTCCAACTGCTCAATACTATGATGGATGGTCATCCAGGACTTGGAGCTGATTTATTGCAAAAGTATAATTACTCTTTAATTAATTAATTTGATTATTTTTCATCCAAACTTTAATTGTTGCAAATATTAAACATTAGAAATCTAAACATAAATTCAGGATTTTTTTTTTCTTTTACATAAATGAAGAATTTTCTTTTTGCTTTTATTTTAACTAGCATGATCTGTGGATATACCACACTATGATAATTTAATTATTACAAAATTTGATATGTATACTTAAGAGCTATTGCTAAATTGTTCAATATGTAAAAAGTATAACTTTCTCTTTCTTTTCTTATTGTTATTATGTTTGATTAAAACATATTAGTGTTATCGCTTCTGTGCACTCACCTCCTCTATCTTTACCTTTCTCTTTCTTATTTTTTTTCTGTGTAGCATGTCCTTTTCCTTCCCTTTCTCATAAGAAATAAGCATTCAGCGGATAAGCAACACCAGATAATCAGGATTTACATTTTTGCATTTTATCTTGTATGATTTGGATGGTCTCATTTTTAACCAGAGGGTGTTGCAAGATGATAAAGGTCATACAATTCAAGAACCTGGGTATTAATATATAGAATTTCATTATTTCTTTCAATAGGATAGTGTTTCAGAAGGTTCCTGATTATGACATACGCCTGAAGAAGGCCGGGGGGGCACGTTGGCTGAAATGTTGTGCATATAACAATATAGATGAGGACATTAGTTTGAATAATCCAATACTTTAGGAGGGTTTTTAATTGCTTGCTTGCTTACGTTAGATGTCCGTCCCAGACGATGATGACGTCACTCCATGTCTTCAACAGTTGTGGACCTTCTGGGGGCTAGTTAGTCCAATTCTGGACTTGCAGATGCGTTCACACACATTACAAGGGAAATTCCCATCTGCATTTGGTAGTTCATGATGAAGAAGATGTTGCCGCTCTGCAGCCCTGTTAATCTCGATATTGAGCCACTCAGCTCCTGTGCGGTACACATCTCGCCAACCCTGTCTGTTGGAGGCCAGGTCTTCCAGGCTTGAAGGTGGGATGGTGCATTTCTTCAGTGTCGTCTTAAGATGGTCTTTGAACGGCTTTTGAGGGCCTCCTGTCCTTTGCATGCCATTTGCAAGTTCACCATAAAGTATTTTACGGGGGAGTCTATCTGCAGGCATACAGATGGTGTGACCCAACCATTGCAGTTGGCGTTGCAAGGGAATGGTCTCAATTGGGCCAATGTGCGCTCTGCTTTGAATTTCTGAGTGGTGGATTCTGTGCCACCACTTAACACCCAGTGTGTGTTGGAGGCAGTTAATGTGGAATGCCTCCAACGCCCAGTGTGTTTTGGAGGCAGTTGATGTAAATTGAATTGTTTTATAAGATGATGGCTAATATTTAAAAAAAAACCAACAAAAAAACATTTTATGTGTAGCTTTATTGGGGTGGCATTTTTTTTCCTTTTTTTTTTTTACCTGTTGATGAATGATAAATATTTTTTATTTTGCAGATGTCGAGACCATGCAAACCTCAACAAATTGGTGGCATGTGAATTTGATCGAGCAATTACTGCTGTTTTTTTGCTGCCATTCTTTTGGCAACAGCCAAGATACTTCGGGAAGACTGGAATCATATAGTGAGTGAAGATGAAATTTTTCTTTCTACCACTACTCTTTTTGTTTTAAGTTACAACATTTTTTATATAGATTTTAAGGAAATATTCTTAGAATTTGTGATTCATTTTTTTTTTCTTTTTTAATGTCAGAAACGTGCATTTGATTTGGTGTGAAACATGGTTTCAAGAATTTCAAAAATGATTTACTTGCATTTTTGTCAAAGATGTGGAATTCTTTAAAGGAAGATCCTTAAACTTTATTTTTATTTTAAAATTCATCTTCTATCATAAGATAGGGGATTGTTTAGCTCAGTCGATAGAGCATTTACCTAGGAATCACAAAGTCCTGAGTTCAATATTGGTCCCAACTCAATGCATGTGTAGCACAGATTGGATAATTGGATCTTTGTGGTGGTACCTATATGAATGTCCCAACACTATTTCTCTTACAGGCAAGCCCTGACCCTTTTATATCATGTGTGCTAGAAGGCGGTGACTGAGGGTCTTAAGGTCCTAGATATGATGTTAAACTCTAATGGTGAAGTTCCAATTCTGGAGCTCTGGGGAATGTGGGGTAACCATTACTCCCAGGTCCACTCTGACCCGGAGTAGTAGTAGTACCTGTTAAGGTCCCATCTATGGGTTAAATAGAAAAATGTGTTTAAAAAAAAAATTGATTACCATCAAGCATGAATAACAAACATTATTTGGCATAAAATAACCCAACAAGGGTTGACATACTGTAAAATCAAAGAAACCAAACAAACAGACTTTATTAATATCATTGGAGAATAAAAAATGGAGAATCAGTTAGTATGAAATTATATAATATGAAATAAGAGTAAAATTATTATATTTGGCTTCATAATCTTCACAAACCTTTTTTATTCTTTTTTTTTCCAGTTGAGCATAAAGATTCTTGGAAAATTCCAGAAAGTATTTACACAGCTTTCAACTCTGCCAGAATCGATTCGAAAACCTTGGTGAGTGAACCTTATACATTCAAATTATTGTCCTAATTGTTCTTTCTTTTTTTTAAAACCATTCAATTTCCAAATGAAATCTCCTTTCATGTCAATGTTGAATATTGTGACATTTGTATTACATTATTGAATGACAACAGATTCTATTCCTCAAAGTAAGTGTTTAACAATTATTATTTCTAAGTTATGGAGCGCGCGTGGTCTAATGGTTAGAGTCTATGGAAATGGACTCTGTCGACCGAGTTCAATTCCTGGATGAAGTTGTTTCCATTTCCACACTGTCCGTAATACCCTTGGGAAGGTATGCAATCCAATTCCTCCCTCCAGCTAATGGGTAAATAGCAGGGCAGACTGGCTCTTAATCATGGGCTAGGTACACCAGTCCTATTTGAGAAGGAAAACTTTATGGAATTCAAAACTGTTTAACTCTGCTTAAGAAATTGACCTTGTGCTCACATACCTGGTCCAGTGAGGATGGGTTGGTAATATATATAATTTCTGAAGATAGAATTAAACAATTAGATTTTTGTTATTGTTGTTGTAGTTACACACTTTTTTGCTGCTACTATATATATTTATTATATCAATATATACTATATATATTATAAACTATAATATGAGGTGAGTATATTTAGGTAGACAATGCTCATATCCATTGATAGGGCATTTATATATTTAATCGTGAATGTAGTGTGGACATGGAGGTAACACTGATTACATAAAGTGAACAGCTTGTCTTATCCTATCTGAAGTTGCAATAGGGCCAAGAACTGTCAAGTAACCAGGTCGTTGATCTGTTATGCTACTTACTTATATAAGTTGGGTGAAAGACTAAACGTCAACAGTTACTTGGGAACTGTCAGTTTCTCAACCTATTCAGTTTCAAAACAACTTGGTTAGAACAATTGCATGACAAGAAACTGACAGTTACCAACGTGCTAGTCTTTGACTTTGTCTTCCACTGCTCTATCATGATAGTGAGAAGCCTTTTACTTATGAACTATTACAAAATGTTATCAATATTGATTTATAATATACAAGGAAAAAATACAAACTTCAGTTGAAAGATATGCCATGTTTAATCTGAACACTGTATTCATACCTTCCTTCTTCAACTCATCATGAGATTTGACAAGAAGGGATAGAAAACTAGTTTTATTATATGAATAATAATGCTTAAAGTATAGCCGTGGACATGGAATCAACTCTTGGTTACTGACGGTTTCTTTAAAGGCACAAGAACTCTGTCAGTACTCAGAACAGTTGACCTCCATGTCCATGCTGGACCTTAACTTAAATATAGTTCTTTTATCAATGATCATTTGTATACCTATTAAATATAGCACCCATATTACTCATACACACTATAATATAAATACTGACAAAACGTGACGCATATTGGGTTCACCACATTGAGCTCTGCGAATAGACTAACTACGGATTAAGTGGAAAAGTAGTTTGCAAACGCGAAATATAAATTTTAAAAAATAATACAACTGGAGAATTTAAAAAAAAAATAATTTTAAAATCATTTTGTAAGATTTCTAAGAAATTTGACCTAATTTGAATTTATAAGCAGCCACAAGTAGTGGCCAGGCTGAAGGCTGTTTATGAAACCTTAACATTACTAATACATTTTCACTCTCTACTCTCACCTGCTATATTAACAACGGTAGCGTAATCAATGGTATACATTGCAGGGGGAAAAAGTGGACAGGGCAGAAATGTTGAGTACAGAGACGAAATCAGTTTTCTTTACTTTAATTGCAAATTACGACTACCATTAGAACCTGATTAAAATGAACATCTTTGTCCAATCATAAACTCAATCCTAAAACGTACGGAATATAAATTTCAAGTATACACATTTGTGTCATTTAAATTAGTAAAAAAAGCCTTTCAGGAGGACAAAACATTGATTCACTCAGCTTTGAGTAATAACTATATATACTATATAGTCATCCACAGACACCGTGTTTCAATAATTTACGTTCCTACAGTTGTGACTAGACTTAAACAGCTACTTCATAGCAAGAGTGCAAACACCGACAGACTTTTCACAATATATAATCTATATAATATATACTATATATAAATATAATATATATTAATTATTGTATTGTTATTAATACGTAGTCCTTTTATGATATTTCATGTTTTATTCATAAATATCTTGATGACTTAACATTAATAATATTCAGTGCAGTTCACTTAGCAATACTAACATAAACTGATTGTGTTTTATGAAATCATTACAAGTTCATTGTAGAGTGATGAACTTTCCAATTTGTAAATTGTGCATTTCTTAATAAAAAACTTTAATTCTCTTCTCCTTACAGATGAAGTCAAAAAAGGCAGAATTCGCTGTAGAAGTGACCAATTCCAAGTCGAGCTTCTTCAGATTGCTGAAATACCAGGTACATTTTTATAATCTCTTTTCTTTTTCGTTTTTCATGTATTATAAAATTTTTTGCTATTCGTTAAGCCTCTTAAGCCCAGTGTAGAACATTCACATACCTAGTGGTAGTAATAATCTCATCCACAGAAAAGTGATGCTTAATGCATGAAATAAGGAAGGCATTGGTAAGCTATAAACAGATCTATCTCATACGTGAGAAAACTCTGATCTCACTCGAAAAAGGATTACACTAACAAATTTCCTTCCAAAGCCCATGCGTGGTTGTTACACACGTTGCTGCGATGTATGGCTCTGCACCAATTGCGACTCCTAACGAAGGACCTTGAGAATAAGTAAGATGGGAGCTGACAACAAGAATGCCTGCGTTGCACAGTCAGTTGAAACAAGTTAGTGGAAGCAGTTGTATGGCCACCTGCGCCCCTATCTCACAAACCACTCAAGTGAGCGGACAAAATACTGGACACTCTCTGTCGAGCCCAATGCACAAACTCCATAGCGACTTGTTCTTTGTCCTGTTGGAAGCCAAACATGCACATGCCTAATGTTTCTGCGCCAGCAAGGACCTAACATTGACCAACTGTGACTGTTATACTGCGATGCTGCAGCAGAAGGACCTCCTGGGCACAATGGAATGATAGAGAAGACTGGCAAGAGATATTGTCCATGGACTATATGTGCTAATTGTGCAAACATGATGATGACATGACTAAATTTTGAATAAAGAATTTAATAAATCAAACTCATTTAGCATCTAGATTTAGGACAATTCCAACAACCTTAAAATGCCAATTCTGTCGTTTTTGACTATGATCATGGCATGCTTGTACAACTTAGTAAAGTCCATACAATGTAAGTGGTGACTTTTCATTACAAGCTCTATACCTACAAGATAAATCATAATATTATGGTACAAAATATCAACATTTTTTCTTTTTTTTTTTTCCAGTTATACCACTCTCTGTCAGGAAAAACGCCAGATTTTTTATTAAAATTTAGCACAAGGACTCGCAAAGAAGTGAATTAAAGGAGTAGAAACACTCCCCCTTCTTTTGCCCTCACCCCCCACCTCCTCCTTCCTGTTTTCTTTTGATGCTTATCCCTTTCTGATTGATTTAATTTCTTTACTTATTAAAATTTTTGTAAAATTTACTTTATAATTAGAAATATTGTAAATATCCCATATTAAAAGAATTCTTTATTTGTAAGTCTATATAATACGCTAAAAAATAAGATCGAAACCAGGATTTATTGGAACATGTTATTTACAGAATTATGATTAAAGCAAAAACCATGTCATCCCAGCTCTTGTAATTTGCCCCATGGCGTTACATCTTAAAATGCAAAGCGCAAGGTACTCAAAGGTTAACCTTTCTGCTTTTTTTCGTATAAAAAACCTCCTCTTAATAATACAAAAACTAGCTAAAATAAGAATAAATTGATTCTTCCAGTTAATTTTTATAATAATTATTAATAGCAGTCATAATCTTGGTATGGTAACTCTATTTCTCTTTGCGTAAATTGTACTTTCATGTAAATATAATATTAATTTTTATTATAAATGTAATGTAAAACTTCCTTCCTCTTCGAAATGTAAACTTCGACTGTAACAACATTGAATCCCATACGAAATTAAGTAATTAACTAGCAGGACTTGTGGCTATCACACACAACACACACCCCAACCTACTGTCATTTATTACCTTATTAACCAATAATTGAATACTGTAATTCACTAAGTCTTGCCAATAGTTCCATCTGTACCAGTCTAATCAACAGACCTCTTGCTTTATTGTTCTGTTGTACTCTTTACACAAGTTTTCTTACCCTCACCAAATTACCGGCACAACATACTCACACAAGCGAGTCACTCACAAAGATATTTCCCACTACCCAGACTAGCTTGGTCCATTACACGAGCCCGTCTGTCTCTCCGTACTCCCTCCACTCAACATATTTCCATGCCAAACGCATCCCAAATAAGTAATGTTAAAATCTCAGTTTTCATCCCCAGCAATATATCACAACACACACAACACCCTTTGAACTTCACATTAATCACCATTCACATTCACCCCACGTCAGTCGGCCAATACATGAACCCTTGCGGTTCATATTGCCGTCCCACCAGGACGCACTCACAATCAAAGTTTCTTGTACAGCATTAACGTTGCTTACTTGGCTCTTGTTACATGCCGATTAACACTTTCAAACCCCGTCTAGATTGCGCTGGGTTTAGCCTCCCTGGACTGCCGCTTCTGGCAGCGGGGAGACCCCTCCAATCGGCCCCCTTATTGGCTGTGGGTGCCCACCCGTGCTGTTTCCAGAGGACCCTGGTGGCACTTGAAGCAGTCATGACACTGTCCCATTCTCACCTTCGGTCTTTCCTTAGCTAGCTGGGCGGTTGGCGAAGGCTCCACTCCTCAAAATCGGCTCAGTCCCTCAACGCCTCCAATGCCACCTACTTCCTTCGTCCCCCTCTTTGAACCTCTCTTGGACAGCCCCACAACACCTCTTGTGGTTGTGTGTAATTGTGTCTAGGCCGGCGGGTGGCTGCAAGCTTTAATGTCTGGGTTTGAATTGTTAACCTCTCCTGAATGGTGAGTTTACCGTTCTGGCAACAGATATTGGGACTGTGGACGCCACTCTTCATTCCCCTTACCTTCACAGGTCCACCTTTGCCCCCGGTTCGTGGTCATCAAGTTCCACTGTTTAACAATCCTCTCTCTGGGTTGGACTCGCAAATATGTG
>CM042140.1:4247091-4284591 GCA_023376005.1 Doryteuthis pealeii
GAGAGAGATTCGCGTGTAAGCTTAAAGTGTCTGGTCTAAAAAGAAGATGTGCGAAAGGCAGAGGGATGGGCGAAAGACAGAAGGGATGGGTGTAAGCTTAAGAAGGTGGGCTATAGGCAGAGGTTTAAGGAAATGCAGTTGGATGGAAGGATGGCAGAAGATATGGGTGTAAGCTTAAGTGCCTGGTCTAAAAGCAGAGATGTGGCGAAAGGCAGAGGGATGGGCGAAAGACAGAAAAGGGATGGGTGTAAGCTTAAGAAGGTGGGCTATAGGCAGAGGTTTAAGAAATGCGTTGGATGGAAGGATGGCAGAAGAGATGGGTGTAAGCTTAAGTGCCTGGTCTAAAAGCAGAGATGTGGCGAAAGGCAGAGGGATGGGCGAAAGACAGAAAAGGGAATGGGTGTAAGCTTAAGAAGGTGGGCTATAGGCAGAGGTTTAAGGAAATGCAGTTGGATGGAAGGATGGCAGAAGATATGGGTGTAAGCTTAAGTGCCTGGTCTAAAAGCAGAGATGTGGCGAAAGGCAGAGGGATGGGCGAAAGACAGAAAAGGGATGGGTGTAAGCTTAAGAAGGTGGGCTATAGGCAGAGGTTTAAGGAAATGCAGTTGGATGGAAGGATGGCAGAAGAGATGGGTGTAAGCTTAAGTGCCTGGTCTAAAAGCAGAGATGTGGCGAAAGGCAGAGGGATGGGCGAAAGACAGAAAAGGGATGGGTGTAAGCTTAAGAAGGTGGGCTATAGGCAGAGGTTTAAGAAATGCAGTTGGATGGAAGGATGGCAGAAGAGATGGGTGTAAGCTTAAGTGCCTGGTCTAAAAGCAGAGATGTGGCGAAAGGCAGAGGGATGGGCGAAAGACAGAAAGGGATGGGTGTAAGCTTAAGAAGGTGGGCTATAGGCAGAGGTTTAAGGAAATGCAGTTGGATGGAAGGATGGCAGAAGAGATGGGTGTAAGCTTAAGTGCCTGGTCTAAAAGCAGAGATGTGGCGAAAGGCAGAGGGATGGGCGAAAGAGGGATGGGTGTAAGCTTAAGAAGGTGGGCTATAGGCAGAGGTTTAAGGAAATGCAGTTGGATGGAAGGATGGCAGAAGAGATGGGTGTAAGCTTAAGTGCCTGGTCTAAAAGCAGAGATGTGGCGAAAGGCAGAGGGATGGGCGAAAGACAGAAAAGGGATGGGTGTAAGCTTAAGAAGGTGGGCTATAGGCAGAGGTTTAAGAAATGCAGTTGGATGGAAGGATGGCAGAAGAGATGGGTGTAAGCTTAAGTGCCTGGTCTAAAAGCAGAGATGTGGCGAAAGGCAGAGGGATGGGCGAAAGACAGAAAAGGGAATGGGTGTAAGCTTAAGAAGGTGGGCTATAGGCAGAGGTTTAAGAAATGCAGTTGGATGGAAGGATGGCAGAAGAGATGGGTGTAAGCTTAAGTGCCTGGTCTAAAAGCAGAGATGTGGCGAAAGGCAGAGGGATGGGCGAAAGACAGAAAAGGGATGGGTGTAAGCTTAAGAAGGTGGGCTATAGGCAGAGGTTTAAGGAAATGCAGTTGGATGGAAGGATGGCAGAAGAGATGGGTGTAAGCTTAAGTGCCTGGTCTAAAAGCAGAGATGTGGCGAAAGGCAGAGGGATGGGCGAAAGACAGAAAAGGGATGGGTGTAAGCTTAAGAAGGTGGGCTATAGGCAGAGGTTTAAGAAATGCAGTTGGATGGAAGGATGGCAGAAGAGATGGGTGTAAGCTTAAGTGCCTGGTCTAAAAGCAGAGATGTGGCGAAAGGCAGAGGGATGGGCGAAAGACAGAAAAGGGAATGGGTGTAAGCTTAAGAAGGTGGGCTATAGGCAGAGGTTTAAGGAAATGCAGTTGGATGGAAGGATGGCAGAAGAGATGGGTGTAAGCTTAAGTGCCTGGTCTAAAAGCAGAGATGTGGCGAAAGGCAGAGGGATGGGCGAAAGACAGAAAAGGGATGGGTGTAAGCTTAAGAAGGTGGGCTATAGGCAGAGGTTTAAGAAATGCGGTTGGATGGAAGGATGGCAGAAGATGGGTGTAAGCTTAAGTGCCTGGTCTAAAAGCAGAGATGTGGCGAAAGGCAGAGGGATGGGCGAAAGACAGAAAAGGGATGGGTGTAAGCTTAAGAAGGTGGGCTATAGGCAGAGGTTTAAGGAAATGCAGTTGGATGGAAGGATGGCAGAAGAGATGGGTGTAAGCTTAAGTGCCTGGTCTAAAAGCAGAGATGTGGCGAAAGGCAGAGGGATGGGCGAAAGACAGAAAAGGGATGGGTGTAAGCTTAAGAAGGTGGGCTATAGGCAGAGGTTTAAGGAAATGCAGTTGGATGGAAGGATGGCAGAAGATATGGGTGTAAGCTTAAGTGCCTGGTCTAAAAGCAGAGATGTGGCGAAAGGCAGAGGGATGGGCGAAAGACAGAAAGGGAATGGGTGTAAGCTTAAGAAGGTGGGCTATAGGCAGAGGTTTAAGAAATGCAGTTGGATGGAAGGATGGCAGAAGAGATGGGTGTAAGCTTAAGTGCCTGGTCTAAAAGCAGAGATGTGGCGAAAGGCAGAGGGATGGGCGAAAGACAGAAAAGGGATGGGTGTAAGCTTAAGAAGGTGGGCTATAGGCAGAGGTTTAAGGAAATGCAGTTGGATGGAAGGATGGCAGAAGAGATGGGTGTAAGCTTAAGTGCCTGGTCTAAAAGCAGAGATGTGGCGAAAGGCAGAGGGATGGGCGAAAGACAGAAAAGGGATGGGTGTAAGCTTAAGAAGGTGGGCTATAGGCAGAGGTTTAAGGAAATGCAGTTGGATGGAAGGATGGCAGAAGAGATGGGTGTAAGCTTAAGTGCCTGGTCTAAAAGCAGAGATGTGGCGAAAGGCAGAGGGATGGGCGAAAGACAGAAAAGGGATGGGTGTAAGCTTAAGAAGGTGGGCTATAGGCAGAGGTTTAAGGAAATGCAGTTGGATGGAAGGATGGCAGAAGAGATGGGTGTAAGCTTAAGTGCCTGGTCTAAAAGCAGAGATGTGGCGAAAGGCAGAGGGATGGGCGAAAGACAGAAAAGGGAATGGGTGTAAGCTTAAGAAGGTGGGCTATAGGCAGAGGTTTAAGGAAATGCAGTTGGATGGAAGGATGGCAGAAGAGATGGGTGTAAGCTTAAGTGCCTGGTCTAAAAGCAGAGATGTGGCGAAAGGCAGAGGGATGGGCGAAAGACAGAAAGGGATGGGTGTAAGCTTAAGAAGGTGGGCTATAGAGAGTTTAAGGAAATGCAGTTGGATGGAAGGATGGCAGAAGAGATGGGTGTAAGCTTAAGTGCCTGGTCTAAAAGCAGAGATGTGGCGAAAGGCAGAGGGATGGGCGAAAGACAGAAAAGGGATGGGTGTAAGCTTAAGAAGGTGGGCTATAGGCAGAGGTTTAAGGAAATGCAGTTGGATGGAAGGATGGCAGAAGAGATGGGTGTAAGCTTAAGTGCCTGGTCTAAAAGCAGAGATGTGGCGAAAGGCAGAGGGATGGGCGAAAGACAGAAAAGGGAATGGGTGTAAGCTTAAGAAGGTGGGCTATAGGCAGAGGTTTAAGGAAATGCAGTTGGATGGAAGGATGGCAGAAGAGATGGGTGTAAGCTTAAGTGCCTGGTCTAAAAGCAGAGATGTGGCGAAAGGCAGAGGGATGGGCGAAAGACAGAAAAGGGATGGGTGTAAGCTTAAGAAGGTGGGCTATAGGCAGAGGTTTAAGGAAATGCAGTTGGATGGAAGGATGGCAGAAGAGATGGGTGTAAGCTTAAGTGCCTGGTCTAAAAGCAGAGATGTGGCGAAAGGCAGAGGGATGGGCGAAAGACAGAAAAGGGAATGGGTGTAAGCTTAAGAAGGTGGGCTATAGGCAGAGGTTTAAGGAAATGCAGTTGGATGGAAGGATGGCAGAAGAGATGGGTGTAAGCTTAAGTGCCTGGTCTAAAAGCAGAGATGTGGCGAAAGGCAGAGGGATGGGCGAAAGACAGAAAGGGAATGGGTGTAAGCTTAAGAAGGTGGGCTATAGGCAGAGGTTTAAGGAAATGCAGTTGGATGGAAGGATGGCAGAAGAGATGGGTGTAAGCTTAAGTGCCTGGTCTAAAAGCAGAGATGTGGCGAAAGGCAGAGGGATGGGCGAAAGACAGAAAGGGAATGGGTGTAAGCTTAAGAAGGTGGGCTATAGGCAGAGGTTTAAGGAAATGCAGTTGGATGGAAGGATGGCAGAAGAGATGGGTGTAAGCTTAAGTGCCTGGTCTAAAAGCAGAGATGTGGCGAAAGGCAGAGGGATGGGCGAAAGACAGAAAGGGAATGGGTGTAAGCTTAAGAAGGTGGGCTATAGGCAGAGGTTTAAGGAAATGCAGTTGGATGGAAGGATGGCAGAAGAGATGGGTGTAAGCTTAAGTGCCTGGTCTAAAAGCAGAGATGTGGCGAAAGGCAGAGGGATGGGCGAAAGACAGAAAAGGGAATGGGTGTAAGCTTAAGAAGGTGGGCTATAGGCAGAGGTTTAAGGAAATGCAGTTGGATGGAAGGATGGCAGAAGAGATGGGTGTAAGCTTAAGTGCCTGGTCTAAAAGCAGAGATGTGGCGAAAGGCAGAGGGATGGGCGAAAGACAGAGAGGGAATGGGTGTAAGCTTAAGAAGGTGGGCTATAGGCAGAGGTTTAAGGAAATGCAGTTGGATGGAAGGATGGCAGAAGAGATGGGTGTAAGCTTAAGTGCCTGGTCTAAAAGCAGAGATGTGGCGAAAGGCAGAGGGATGGGCGAAAGACAGAAAGGGAATGGGTGTAAGCTTAAGAAGGTGGGCTATAGGCAGAGGTTTAAGGAAATGCAGTTGGATGGAAGGATGGCAGAAGAGATGGGTGTAAGCTTAAGTGCCTGGTCTAAAAGCAGAGATGTGGCGAAAGGCAGAGGGATGGGCGAAAGACAGAAAAGGGAATGGGTGTAAGCTTAAGAAGGTGGGCTATAGGCAGAGGTTTAAGGAAATGCAGTTGGATGGAAGGATGGCAGAAGAGATGGGTGTAAGCTTAAGTGCCTGGTCTAAAAGCAGAGATGTGGCGAAAGGCAGAGGGATGGGCGAAAGACAGAGGGAATGGGTGTAAGCTTAAGAAGGTGGGCTATAGGCAGAGGTTTAAGGAAATGCAGTTGGATGGAAGGATGGCAGAAGAGATGGGTGTAAGCTTAAGTGCCTGGTCTAAAAGCAGAGATGTGGCGAAAGGCAGAGGGATGGGCGAAAGACAGAAAAGGGAATGGGTGTAAGCTTAAGAAGGTGGGCTATAGGCAGAGGTTTAAGGAAATGCAGTTGGATGGAAGGATGGCAGAAGAGATGGGTGTAAGCTTAAGTGCCTGGTCTAAAAGCAGAGATGTGGCGAAAGGCAGAGGGATGGGCGAAAGACAGAAAAGGGAATGGGTGTAAGCTTAAGAAGGTGGGCTATAGGCAGAGGTTTAAGGAAATGCAGTTGGATGGAAGGATGGCAGAAGAGATGGGTGTAAGCTTAAGTGCCTGGTCTAAAAGCAGAGATGTGGCGAAAGGCAGAGGGATGGGCGAAAGACAGAAAAGGGAATGGGTGTAAGCTTAAGAAGGTGGGCTATAGGCAGAGGTTTAAGGAAATGCAGTTGGATGGAAGGATGGCAGAAGAGATGGGTGTAAGCTTAAGTGCCTGGTCTAAAAGCAGAGATGTGGCGAAAGGCAGAGGGATGGGCGAAAGACAGAAAAGGGAATGGGTGTAAGCTTAAGAAGGTGGGCTATAGGCAGAGGTTTAAGGAAATGCAGTTGGATGGAAGGATGGCAGAAGAGATGGGTGTAAGCTTAAGTGCCTGGTCTAAAAGCAGAGATGTGGCGAAAGGCAGAGGGATGGGCGAAAGACAGAAAAGGGAATGGGTGTAAGCTTAAGAAGGTGGGCTATAGGCAGAGGTTTAAGGAAATGCAGTTGGATGGAAGGATGGCAGAAGAGATGGGTGTAAGCTTAAGTGCCTGGTCTAAAAGCAGAGATGTGGCGAAAGGCAGAGGGGGGCGAAAGACAGAAAAGGGAATGGGTGTAAGCTTAAGAAGGTGGGCTATAGGCAGAGGTTTAAGGAAATGCAGTTGGATGGAAGGATGGCAGAAGAGATGGGTGTAAGCTTAAGTGCCTGGTCTAAAAGCAGAGATGTGGCGAAAGGCAGAGGGATGGGCGAAAGACAGAAAGGGAATGGGTGTAAGCTTAAGAAGGTGGGCTATAGGCAGAGGTTTAAGGAAATGCAGTTGGATGGAAGGATGGCAGAAGAGATGGGTGTAAGCTTAAGTGCCTGGTCTAAAAGCAGAGATGTGGCGAAAGGCAGAGGGATGGGCGAAAGACAGAAAAGGGAATGGGTGTAAGCTTAAGAAGGTGGGCTATAGGCAGAGGTTTAAGGAAATGCAGTTGGATGGAAGGATGGCAGAAGAGATGGGTGTAAGCTTAAGTGCCTGGTCTAAAAGCAGAGATGTGGCGAAAGGCAGAGGGATGGGCGAAAGACAGAGAGGGAATGGGTGTAAGCTTAAGAAGGTGGGCTATAGGCAGAGTTTAAGGAAATGCAGTTGGATGGAAGGATGGCAGAAGAGATGGGTGTAAGCTTAAGTGCCTGGTCTAAAAGCAGAGATGTGGCGAAAGGCAGAGGGATGGGCGAAAGACAGAGAGGGAATGGGTGTAAGCTTAAGAAGGTGGGCTATAGGCAGAGGTTTAAGGAAATGCAGTTGGATGGAAGGATGGCAGAAGATGGGTGTAAGCTTAAGTGCCTGGTCTAAAAGCAGAGATGTGGCGAAAGGCAGAGGGATGGGCGAAAGACAGAAAAGGGAATGGGTGTAAGCTTAAGAAGGTGGGCTATAGGCAGAGGTTTAAGGAAATGCAGTTGGATGGAAGGATGGCAGAAGAGATGGGTGTAAGCTTAAGTGCCTGGTCTAAAAGCAGAGATGTGGCGAAAGGCAGAGGGATGGGCGAAAGACAGAGAGGGAATGGGTGTAAGCTTAAGAAGGTGGGCTATAGGGAGGTTTAAGGAAATGCAGTTGGATGGAAGGATGGCAGAAGAGATGGGTGTAAGCTTAAGTGCCTGGTCTAAAAGCAGAGATGTGGCGAAAGGCAGAGGGATGGGCGAAAGACAGAAAGGGAATGGGTGTAAGCTTAAGAAGGTGGGCTATAGGCAGAGGTTTAAGGAAATGCAGTTGGATGGAAGGATGGCAGAAGAGATGGGTGTAAGCTTAAGTGCCTGGTCTAAAAGCAGAGATGTGGCGAAAGGCAGAGGGATGGGCGAAAGACAGAAAAGGGAATGGGTGTAAGCTTAAGAAGGTGGGCTATAGGCAGAGGTTTAAGGAAATGCAGTTGGATGGAAGGATGGCAGAAGAGATGGGTGTAAGCTTAAGTGCCTGGTCTAAAAGCAGAGATGTGGCGAAAGGCAGAGGGATGGGCGAAAGACAGAAAAGGGAATGGGTGTAAGCTTAAGAAGGTGGGCTATAGGCAGAGGTTTAAGGAAATGCAGTTGGATGGAAGGATGGCAGAAGAGATGGGTGTAAGCTTAAGTGCCTGGTCTAAAAGCAGAGATGTGGCGAAAGGCAGAGGGATGGGCGAAAGACAGAGAAGGAATGGGTGTAAGCTTAAGATGGTGGGCCATAGGTAGAGGTTTAAGGAAATGCAGTTAGATGGAAGTAAATAACACTTTTTAAAAAGCTGTTTATAATAGTTATTTGTTTCTACATAGTTATACGCATTCCTATACACCACCCAGTCAGTATCCTGACTTGTTGACTGGATCATTTTATTGGGGTCAAATTGATGACTGGGTCACCGGATGCATCATGTTGACTGGGTCATTATCCTGGGTCTCTGTGTCAACTTGTTGACTAGGTCACTGTATGGGTCAACTGGGTTATTTGTCCTGGCTCAAGTTGATGACTGGGTCACTATATACGCCAACATATATTGACTGGATCATTGTCCTGGGTCAAACTGATGACTGGGTCAAATTGAGGACTGAGTCATTGTCCTGGGCCATTTTGATACCTGGGTCATTGTCGTGGGTGAAATTGATGACCTAGGTAAAACATATTGACTGGATCATTGTCCTGGGTCAAGTCGAGGTTATTGTCCTGGGTCGAATTGATCACTGAGTCATGGTCCTGGGTCAAATTGCTTCCTAGGTCATTGTTCTGAGTCAAACCGATGACTGGGTCATTGTCCTGGGTTATTGTCCTAGGTCATTGCCCTGGGTCAAATTGATGTGCTGGGTCAAATTGCTTTTTTGGATCAATTGGGTTATGGTCCTAGGTCAAACTGATGACTGGGTCATTATCCTGGGTCAAACTCATGACTAAGGTCATTGCCCTGGGTCAAACCGATAACTGGGTCATTGCCGTAGGTCAATCCGATGACTGGTCATTGTCCTGGATCAAATGGCTTCCTAAGTCATTGTTCTGGGTCAAACCGATGACTGGGTCATTGCCATGGGTCAAATGGCTTCCTAGGTCATTGCCCTCGGTCAAAATCATGACTGGGTCAAACCGATGACTGGGTCACTGTCCTGGGTCAAACTGATGACTTGGTCACTGTCCTGGGTCAATTGGCTTCCTAAGTCATTGCCCTGGGTCAAACTCATGACTAGGTCATTGTCCTGGGTCAAACCGATGACTGGGTCATTTCCCTGGGTCAAACTGATGACTGGGTCATTGCTCTGGGTCAAACTGATGACTAGGTCATTGCCCTGGGTCGAACCGATGACTGGGTCATTGCCATAGGTCAAATGGTTTTCCTAGATCATTGCCCTGGGTCAAACTCATGACTGGGTCAAACCGATGACTGGGTCACTGTCCTGGGTCAAACTGATGACTGGGTCATTGCCCTGGGTCAAATGGCTTCCTAAGTCATTGCCCTGTCCTGGGTCAAACCAATGACTGGGTCAGTTGGACCTAGGGCAATGACCCAGTCATCGTCTTGACCCAGGACAATTACCCAGTCATCGGTTGTCAAACCTAGAAGAAAGCCATTTGACCCAGGGCAAATAACCCACTCATCAGTTTGACACAGGACAATGACGCATGACCAAGACCCAGGCATCGGTTTGACCCAGGGCAATGACTTAGAAAGCCATTTAACCCAGGACAGTGACCCAGTCATCAGTTTGACCCAGGACAATGACTCAGTCATCAGTTTGACCCAGAGCAATGGCCCAGTCATCAGTTTGACTCAGGGCAATGACCCAGTCATCAGTTTGACCCAAGACAGTGATCCAGTCATCACTTTGACCCAGGAAAATGACCTAGTCATGATACTAGGTTAAACTGATGACTGGGGCCATTGCCCTGGGTCAAACTGATGACTAAGTCATTGTCCTGGGTGATTGCCTTGGGTCAAAACTGGTGACTGGGTCAAACTGATGACTGGGTCATTGCCCTAGGTCAAACTGATGACTGGGCCCACTGTCCTGGGTCCAATGGCTTTCTAATCATAGCCCTGGGTCAAACTGATGACTGGGTCATTTTCCTGGGTCAAACTGATGACTGGGTCATTGCCCTGTGTCAAACCGATGACTGGGTGACTGTCCTGGGTCAAACCGATGCCTGGGTCATTGTCCTGGGTCAAACTAATGACTAGGTCATTACACTGGGTCAAACTGATGACTGGGTCATTGCCCTGGGTCGACCCGATGACTGGGTCACTGTCTTGGGTCAAACTGATGACTGGGTCATTGCTCTGGGTAAAATTGGCTTCCTAAGTCATCGCCCCGGGTCAAACTGATGACTGGGTCATTGCCCTGGGTCGAACCGATGACTGGGTCACTGTCTTGGGTCAAACTAATGACTAGGTCATTGCCCTGGGTCAAACTGATGACTGGGTCATTGCCCTGGGTCAAACTGATGACTGAGTTATTGTCCTGGGTCATTGCCTTGGTCAAACTAATGACTGGGTCATTGTTTTGGGTCAAACTGGTGACTGGGTCAAACTGATGACTGGGTCATTGCCCTGGGTCAAACTGATGACTGGGTCACTGTCTTGGGTCAAACTGATGACTGGGTCATTTTCCTGGGTCAAACTGATGACTGGGTGACTGTCCTGGGTCAAACTGATGAATGGGTCACTGTCTTGGGTCAAACTGATGACTGGGTCATTGCCCTGGGTCGAACCGATGACTGGGTCTCTGTCTTGGGTCAAACTAATGACTAGGTCATTGCCCTGGGTCAAACTGATGACTGGGGTCATTGCCCTGGGTCAAACTGATGACTGAGTTATTGTCCTGGGTCATTGCCTTGGGCCAAACTAATGACTGGGTCATTGTTTTGGGTCAAACTGGTGACTGGGTCAAACTGATGACTGGGTCATTGCCCTAGGTCAAACTGATGACTGGGTCACTGTCCTGGGTCAAATGGCTTTCTACGTCATTGCCCTGGGTCAAACTGATGGCTGGGTCATTGTCTTGGGTCAAACTGGTGACTGGGTCAAACTGATGACTGGGTCATTTTCCTGGGTCAAACTGATGACTGGATCATTTCCCTAGGTCAAACTGATGACTAGGTCATTTTCCTTGGTCAACCTGATGACTGGGTCATTTCCCTAGGTCAAACTGATGACTGGGCCACTGTCCTGGGTCCAATGGCTTTCTAAGTCATTGCCTTGTTCAAACTCATGACTGGGTCATTGTCCTGGGTCATTGTCCTGGGTCAAACTGATGACTGGGTCATTGCTCTGGGTCAAACTGATGACTGAGTCATTTTCCTGGGTCAAACTGATGACTGGATCACTGTCTTGGGTCAAACTGATGACTGGGTCATTGCCCTGAGTCAAACTGATGACTGGGCCATTGCTCTGGGTCAAACTGATGACTGAGTCATTGTCCTGGGTCAAACTGATGACTGGGTCACTGTCCTGGGTCAAATGGCTTTCTAAGTCATTGCCCTGGGTCAAACCGATGCCTGGGTCTTGGTCATGGGTCATTGTCCTGTGTCAACTGATGACTGGGTTATTTGCCCTGGGTCAAATGGCTTTCTGGGTCATTGTCCTAGGTTTCATTAAAATTTGTGGCAATTTTTCTTTTTTTTTTTTTTTAATCTTTATCCTTTTCAGACGATGAGAAGTGGTGTCAACTGGTTTAGCAAGCTAAATTGCAATCCATTGGTTGGAGTTCGATTCTCATTTGGTGCCCATATTTTGGCCCTTATGCCACATCTAAGATAAGATCAGTAAATAACTTAATTAATAACATGGACGGTTTTGGGAGGCAAATTTAAAATCAGTTAGACTTTGATAAGACATCTTTCGAATATTTTGTCCATCTCAGGCACCATACTTTGGATCTTAAATTGTTTTAGTCCGCACATAATTCTTGATGTCCTTCATGGGCCTAATCTAATTATACGTTCGTTTAGGATGATTCTCTTCGTACGCAAACAACTTGTTTGGATGTCTAAAAATGAATCCCGACTGGTCGGATGTGACTGTAGAATACACCAACTGCAACCTCTGCAAGGTGAAGATCGTAAACACAATGGGGCACCAGTTAGTCATAAGGTGGCGATCCGTGATAATTAAGGGACTGAATCATGGTTGCAATCCACTCACTTTTGCCCTTACTTAGGCTAGCTGGTTGGAGAGCCTCCTCCAATCAATCGTTGATCATGTCAAGCCTAAGCCACACTATATGAATTGATATCATGGTAAATCTTGTAATCTCTTTTTATCATACATTTGCTAAGAAGAATGTGGTTGAAGGGCTTTTTAGGGGCCTGGGTATGACGTAAACTTTGAACTTCCAGTTCTGGAAGCTGCTGGGGACGTGAGGAGTACCCCTTCATCACCATTCTCTTAGGTGCAAACTCTGACCCAGAGTAGTAGTACAGGTTAGGTGTCGCCATTTAGTGGGTTTAAATAGAAAAAATGAGTTTAAAATAATGGGACCTTTAAAAATTTAAATAATATACCATCAAGAAAGAATAAAAAACTAATGTTTTTCGGCAATAAAATAACCAACAAGGGTTGACATGCCGTAAAACCAACAAATACTACGTCAAATTCATCTTTAACTGTGTGAACTGTCCAGCTATTTATTTATATTGTTGGCAAAATTTCGAAAAGAGGTAGGATAATTCTTTGAAGTTGCTTCATNGAAAAAGGCAGAGGGAATGGGGCGAAAGACAGAAAAGGGAATTGGTGTAAGCTTTAAGAAGGGGTGGGCCTATAGCAAAGGTTTTAAAGACCATGTCAGTTGGTATGGTAAGGATGGCGCAAGAAGATATGGGTGTAAGCTTCAAGTGTTTGGTCTCTCAAAGCACGAGATATGTGGGCGAAGAGGCAGAGGGGATTCGGGCGGATAAGACAGAAAACGGGATGGGGTGTAGGCTAACGAAGGGTGGGCTATATGCGGGAGGTTTGAAAGAAATGGCGGGTTGATGGTAAGGATGGCAGATAGATGATGGTATAAGCTTACAGTGTTTGGTCTCAAAGCAAGAAGATGTTGGCGAAAGGCCAGAGGAATGGGCGAAGAACAGAAAGGGGAATGGGTGTAAGCTTAAGAAGGTGGGCTATAGGCGGAGGTTTAATAAGAAATTGCGGTAGGATGGAAGGATGGCAGAAGATATGGGTATTACAGCTAACAGTGTTTGTCTAGAAAGCAGAGGATGTGGCGCAGGCAGAGGGATGGGGCGAAATAAGACAGAAGGGATGGGTGGTACAGCTTACACCATATCTTCTGCCATCTTCCATCCAACCGCATTCTTAAACTCCGCCTATAGCCCACCTTCTTAACTTACCACCCATCCTTTTCTGTCTTTCGCCCATCCCTCTGCCTTCGCCACATCTCTGCTTTTAGACCAGGCACTTAAGCTTACACCCATATCTTCTGCCATCCTTCACATCCAACCGCATTTCTTTAAACCTCCGCATATAGCCCACCTTCTTAAGCTTTACACCCATCCCTTTTCTGTCTTTCGCCCATCCCTCTCTGCCTTTCGCCACATCTCTGCTTTTAGACCACACTTAAGCTTACACCCCATATCTTCTGCCATCCTTCCATCCAACGCATTCTCTTTAAAACCTCCATATAGCCCACCTTCTTAAGCTTACACCCATCCCTTTTCTGTCTTTCGCCCATCCTCTGCCTTTCGCCCACATCTCTGCTTTGAGACCACACGTTAGCTTACACCCATATCTTCTGCCATCCTTCCATCCAACCGCATTTCTTTAAACCTCGCTATAGCCCACCTTTTAAGCTTACACCATCCTATTTCTGTCTTTCGCCCATCCCTCTGCCTTTCGCCACATCTCTCTTTTAGACCAACACTTAACTTAACCCATGATCGTTCTGCCATCTCTTCCATCCAACCGCATTTCCTTAAACTCTGCCCTATAGCCCACCTTCTTAAGCTTACACCATTCCTTTTCTGTCTTTCGCCCATCCTCTGCTTCGCACACATCTCTGCTTTAGACCAGACACTTAAGCTTACACCCATATCTTCTCGCATCCTTCCATCCAACCGCATTTCTTAAACTCTCCATATAAGCCCACCTTCTTAAGCTTACACCCATCCCTTTCTTTGTCTTTCGCTCCTACCTTCCTGCTCTTTCACCACATCTCTGCTTTTAGCCAGCACTTTAAGCTACACCAGTATTTGGGAAGCTTCACATATCTTCTGCCATCCTTCCCTCCTACTGCATTCTTTAAACCTCTGCCTTAGCCCACCTTCTTAAGCTTACACACCATCCCTTTTCTGTTCTTTCGCCCATCCTCTGCCTTCGCCACATCTCTGCTTTTAGACCAGGCACTTAAGGCTTACACCCATATCTTCTGCCATCCTTCATCCAACCGCATTCTTAAACCTCCCTATAGATTTTCACTATGTTACAGTTTCGACCCACCTTCTTAACGCTTACACCCATCCCTTTTTGTCTTTCGCCCATCCCTCTGCCTTTCCCACATCTCTGCTTTTAGACCAGGCACTTAAGCTTACACCCATATCTTCTGCCATCCTTCCATCAACCGCATTTCTTTAAACTCTCCCTCTATAGCCCACCTTCTTAAGCTTACACCATCCCTTTTCTGTCTTTCGCCCATCCTCTGCCTTCGCCACATCTCTCTTTAGACCAGCACTTAAGCTTACACCCATATCTTCTGCCATCCTTCCATCCAACCGCATTTCTTAAACCTCCCTATAAGCCCACCTTCTTAGCTTACACCCATCCCTTTTTGTCTTCGCCATCCCTCTGCCTTTCCCACATCTCTGCTTGTTAGACCAGGCACTTAAGCTTACACCCATATCTTCTGCCATCCTTCCATCCAACCGCATTTCTTTAAACTCCACTATAGCCCACCTTCTTAAGCTTACACCCATCCCTTTTCTGTCTTTCGCCCATCCCTCTGCCTTTCGCCACATCTCTGCTTTTAGACCAGGCACTTAAGCTTACACCCATATCTTCTGCCATCCTTCCATCCACCGCATTTCTTAAACGCTCCACTCTATTGGATAGAATGCCACTCTTCTAAGCTTAATAGCAAGTGCCACATCTCCGCTTTATTAGACCAGGCACTTAGCTTACACCCATATCTTCCTGCCATCCTTCCATCCAACCGCATTTCTTTAAACCTCTGCCTATAGACCCAGCTTCTCTTAAGCTTACACCCATCCCTTTCTGTCTTTCGCCATCTCTCTGCCTTTCGCCACATCTTCTGCTTTAGACCAGGCATTTTAAGCTTACACCCATTCTTCTGCCATCCTTCCATCCAACCGCATTTCTTTAACCCTCCGCTATAGCCCACCTTCTTAAGCTTACACCCATCCCTTTTGTCTTTCGCCCATCCCTCTGCCTTTCGCCACATCTCTGCTTTAGACCAGGCACTTAAGCTTACACCCATATCTTCTGCCATCCTTCCATCCAACCGCATTTCCTTAAACTTCCGCCTATAGCCCACCTTCTTAAGCTTACACCCATCCCTTTTCTGTCTTTCGCCCATCCCTCTGCCTTTCGCCACATCTCTGCTTTTAGACCAGGCACTTAAGCTTACACCCATATCTTCTGCCATCCTTCCATCCAACGCATTTCTTTAAACCTCCGCATATAGCCCACCTTCTTAAGCTTACACCCATCCCTTTTCTGTCTTTCGCCCATCCCTCTGCCTTTCGCCACATCTCTGCTTTTAGACCAGGCACTTAAGCTTACACCCATATCTTCTGCCATCCTTCCATCCAACCGCATTTTTTAAACCTCCACATATAGCCCACCTTCTTAAGCTTACACCCATCCCTTTTCTGTCTTCGCCCATCCCTCTGCCTTTCGCCACATCTCTGCTTTTAGACCAAACACTTAAGCTTACACCCATATCTTCTGCCATCCTTCCATCCAACCGCATTTCTTTAAACCTCTGCCTATAGCCCACCTTCTTAAGCTTACACCCATCCCTTTTCTGTCTTTCGCCCATCCCTCTGCCTTTCGCCACATCTCTGCTTTTAGACCAGGCACTTAAGCTTACACCCATATCTTCTGCCATCCTTCCATCCAACCGCATTTCCTTAAACCTCTGCCTATAGCCCACCTTCTTAAGCTTACACCCATCCCTTTTCTGTCTTTCGCCCATCCCTTCTGCCTTTCGCCACATCTCTGCTTTTAGACCAGGAACTTAAGCTTACACCCATATCTTCTGCCATCCTTCAATCTAACCGCATTTCCTTAAACCTCAGCCCACCTTCTTAAGCTTACACCCATCCCTTTTCTGTCTTTCGCCCATACCTCTGTCTTTCGCCACATCTCTGCTTTTAGACCAGGCACTTAAGCTTACACCCATATCTTCTACCATCCTTCCATCCAACTGCATTTCTTTAAACCTCTGCCTATAGCCCACCTTCTTAAGCTTACACCCATCCCTTTTCTGTCTTTCGCCCATCCCTCTGCCTTTCGCCACATCTCTGCTTTTAGACCAGGCACTTAAGCTTACACCCATATCTTCTGCCATCCTTCATCCAACCGCATTTCCTTAAACCTCCGCCTATAGCCCACCTTCTTAAGCTTACACCCATCCCTTTTCTGTCTTTCGCCCATCCCTCTGCCTTTCGCCACATCTCTGCTTTTAGACCAGGCACTTAAGCTTACACCCATATCTTCTGCCATCCTTCCATCCAACCGCATTTCTTTAAACCTCTCCTATAGCCCAGCTTCTTAAGCTTACACCCATCCCTTTCTGTCTTTCGCCCATACCTCTGCCTTTCGCCACATCTCTCTTTTAGACCAGGCACTTAAGCTTACACCCATATCTTCTGCCATCCTTCCATCCAACCGCATTTCTTTAAACCTCTGCCTATAGCCCACCTTCTTAAGCTTACACCCATCCCTTTTCTGTCTTTCGCCCATCCCTCTGCCTTTCGCCACATCTCTGCTTTTAGACCAGCACTTAAGCTTACACCCATATCTTCTGCCATCCTTCCATCCAACCGCATTTCCTTAAACTCTGCCTATAGCCCACCTTCTTAAGCTTACACCCATCCCTTTTCTGTCTTTCACCCATCCCTCTGCCTTTCGCCACATCTCTGCTTTTAGACCAGGCACTTAAGCTTACACCCATATCTTCTGCCATCCTTCCATCCAACCGCATTTCCTTAAACCTCTGCCTATAGCCCACCTTCTTAAGCTTACACCCATCCCTTCTGTCTTTCGCCCATCCCTCTGCCTTTCGCCACATCTCTGCTTTTAGACCAGGACTAAGCTTTACACCCATATCTTCTGCCATCCTTCAATCTAACCGCATTTCCTTAAACCTCAGCCACCCTTCTTAAGCTTACACCATCCCTTTTCTGTCTTTCGCCATACCTCTGTCTTTCGCCACATCTCTGCTTTTAGACCAGGCACTTAAGCTTAACACCCATATCTTCTACCATCCTTCCATCCAACTGCATTTCTTTAAACCTCTGCCTATAGCCCACCTTCTTAAGCTTACACCCATCCCTTTTCTGTCTTTCGCCCATCCCTCTGCCTTTCGCCACATCTCTGCTTTTAGACCAGGCACTTAAGCTTACACCCATATCTTCTGCCATCCTTACATCCAAACCGCATTTCCTTAAACCTCCGCCTATAGCCCACCTTCTTAAGCTTACACCCATCCCTTTTCTGTCTTTCGCCCATCCCTCTGCCTTTCGCCACATCTCTGCTTTTAGACCAGGCACTTAAGCTTACACCCATATCTTTCTGCCATCCTTCCATCCAACCGCATTTCTTTAAACCTCTGCCTATAGCCAGCTTCTTAAGCTTACACCATCCCGTTTCTGTCTTTCGCCCATACCTCTGCCTTTCGCCACATCTCTTCTTTTAGACCAGCACTTAAGCTTACACCCATATCTTCTGCCATCCTTCCATCCAACCGCATTTCTTTAAACCTCTGCCTATCGCCCACCTTCTTAAGCTTACACCCATCCCTTTCTGTCTTTCGCCCATCCCTCTGCCTTTCGCCACATCTCTGCTTTTAGACCAGGCACTTAAGCTTACACCCATATCTTCTGCCATCCTTCCATCCAACCGCATTTCCTTAAACTCTGCCTATAGCCCACCTTCTTAAACTTACACCCATCCTTTTCTGTCTTTCACCCATCCCTCTGCCTTTCGCCACATCTCTGCTTTTAGACCAGGCACTTAAGCTTACACCCATATCTTCTGCCATCCTTCCATCCAACCGCATTTCTTTAAACCTCCGCATATAGCCCACCTTCTTAAGCTTACACCCATCCTTTTCTGTCTTTCTCCCATCCTCTGCCTTTCGCCACATCTCTGCTTTTAGACCAGGCACTTAAGCTTACACCCATATTCTTCTGCCATCCTTCCATCCAACCGCATTTCCTTAAACCTCAGCCTATAGCCCACCTTCTTAAGCTTACACCCATCCCTTTTCTGTCTTTCGCCCATCCCTCTGCCTTTCGCCACATCTCTGCTTTTAGACCAGGCACTTAAGCTTACACCCATATCTTCTGCCATCCTTCCATCCAACCGGATTTCCTTAAACCTCTGCCTATAGCCCACCTTCTTAAGCTTACACCCATCCCTTTTCTGTCTTTTCGCCCATCCATCTGGGTCATTGCCCTGGGTCAAATGGCTTCCTAAGTCATTGCCCTGGGTCAAACCGATGACTGGGTCACTGTCCTGGGTCAAAGTCATGACTGGTCATTGTCCTGGGGTCAAACTGATGACTGGGTCATTTGCCTGGGTCAAACTGATGACTGGGTCATTGCCCTAGGTCAAACTGATGACTGGGTCATTGTCTTGGGTCAAAATTGATGACTGGGTCATTGCCCTAGATCAAATGGCTTCCTAAGTCATTTCCTGGGTCAAACTCATGACTGGTCATTTCCTAGGGTCAAACATGACTGGGTCATTCCCTGGGTCGAGCCGATGACTGCGTCACCGTCTTGGGTCAAACTGATGACTGGGTCATTGCCCTAGGTCAAACTGATTACTGGGTCATTGTATTGGTCAAACCGATGACTGGGTCATTGCCCTGGGTCAAATGCTTCCTAATCATTGCCCTGGGTCAAACCGATGACTGGTCATTGCCCTGGGTCAAACCGATGACTGGGTCATTGTCTGGGGTCAAAATGATGAGGGTCATTGCCCTGCGGTCAAATGGCATTCCTAAGTCATTGCCTGGGTCAAATCGATTCACTGGGTCATTGCCCTTGGTCAAACTGATGACTGAGTCATTGTCCTGTTCTTTGCCTTGGGTCAAACTGATGGCTGGGTCATTGTCCTGGGTCAAACCGATGACTTGGTCATTATCCGGGTCCAACTGATGATGGTCATTGTCTGGGTCAAACTGATGACAGGGTCATTGCCCTAGGCAAATGGCTCCTGTGCCATTGCCCTGGGTCAAACTGATGATGACTGGTCTTTGTCCTTTGTCAAACCGATGACTAGGTCATTGTCCTGGGTCATTGTCTTTGGTCAAACTGATGACTGGGTCATTGCCTTGGGTCAAACTGATGACTGGGTCATTGTCCTTGGTCAAACTGATGACTGGGTCATTTTACTGGGTCAAACCGATGCCTGGGTCTTAGTCATGGGTCATTGTCCTGTGTCAAACTGATGAGTGGGTTATTGCCCTGGGTCAAATGGCTTTCTGGGTCATTGTCCTAGGTTTTACAACCGATGACTGGGTAATAGTCCTGGGTCAAGACGATGACTGGGTCATTGTCCTGGGTCAAGTAGAAAACTTGGTTATTGTCCTGGGTGAAACTGATGCCTGGGTCATGGTCCTAGGTCAAGTTGATGCCTGGGTCATGGTCCTGGGTCAAATTGAGTTCAGGTCCAATTAGAGACTTCGATGTTCAATTTTTTTAATAGAGCAATATAATTAGACAATAATTAAAAATCGGCAATTTTGCGATTATGGATCCATTTCTACCCACTGGTATCTGAATAAACCCATGAGTTTCATTAGACGGCTAACTTTATTGAATATATATATATATATATATATATATATATATATATATTCAACAACAATTCAAAAATAAATAAACTAAAATAAATACTCCTGTTATTCGTATCACTTTTTGTGTGTGTGTTGCTTGGTCGACAGCTCATCCTCCATATCAATCCGCCCAGGCTACATGGTTCCACTTGTTTTTGGACACTACACCATCGCCTTTAGTAGACGAAAGGGTGCCAACAATTCGGTTGTAGGGGACGTTTAAGTGTGTTAAAAATCTTTGCAGTGTGTTTACCTTTTGTTCTTCAGGGCCTGTGATAAAAATTGTCCCTTTCTCATTTTGTATGAGAAATATCGACTATCTTCGTGCACTACCTACCTGATAAGAAACTAAAGACACTCCGATATCCTTGGAATGGACTTGCTGGTATCGTTGTCAATCATAGCGTTGATCTGATCAACAAAATCGGGAGTTCCTTTCTAATCAGAACAATTAGGGTGACACTCCGATATCCCTGCAATTGACTTTTCAGCTGCTGTAACTTGGCAACTTTTGGAAGATTTCATTTTCTATCTTGTCTTACGACCCGGATGTTGGATTCGGTTTTACCGTACAGGACTTTTTTGGCACTCAACAACAACAACAACAAGAACAGTAAACAAACAAAAAACAAAAAACGCACACACAAATAAAAAACACAAAAAGCAAATCGCCTACCCCGCCCCCAACCCCCCTTTTTTTTCCTTTTCCAAACAAGTCAATTCTCTTGTCAGCCATTTTCTTATTTTATTAGTAACGAAATTGTTTTTAGTTTGTCGAGAATTTCTTTTCATAACAATCCAAAACCTTTGAGTTGATTTCCTTGGAGAACAACTCGAATATTTTTATTTTTCATCTTTCTCTATTTGGAGTGATTATTTTTCTATCACTAATTCTTTCTTTCTTTCTTTCTTTCTCTAATTTCACATGGTTTCTTTCTTTTCTTTTTTTCTTTCTTTTTCATGTGCATTCTTTTTTTATGATTTCACCTATTTTCTTTCTTTCTTTCTCTCTTCTTTTTCATGTGCATTCTTTCTTTCTTTCTTTCTTTCTTTCTTTCTCTGATTCACATCTTTCTTCTTTCTTTTTTCTTTTTTCTTCTCTGTTTCACATCTTTTCTTTCTTTTCTTTCTTTCTTTTTTTATGATGTCACCTATTTTCTTTCTTTCTTTTCTTTCTTTTTTCATGTGCATTCTTTCTTTCTTTCTTTCTTCTCTGATTTTCACATCTTTTCTTCTTTCTTTTTTTCTTTCTTTCTTTCTTTTCTTTCTTTCTTTCTTTCTTTCTTTCCCCTAGAAACCTCAAAATTATCTTTCCCTTGTGGTTTTTCTGTTTCCGAATTACTGTCAGAAAAGTTGTCTCTTATCTTTTTTATTTTATTTTCATTTTATTTAAAAAGAAATTCCTTCCAATAACAACCGAACATAAAACTGGGTAATCCAATCTACTTTCGCTTTTTCCTAAGTGTGGGTAAAGGGGTGTGGGGAATGGGGTGTTTTGGGGTTGGGTGGGGTTGGGTGGGGTGCTGGTGGTGGGTTTGAGGGTGGGGTGGGGTGGTAAGTTTGAGGGTTTGAGGGTTTGAGGGTTCCAATCGACAACTTTGACGCTTTATTTTCTTTTATTGTCTTTCCCATCGTCGAAAGGTAAGTGCGCGTGTGAAACGAGAACACAGATGTCATTTTAACAACTGAAAACATTTCTTTCTCTCTCTCTCGTTCTTTCTTTCTTTCTTTTTCTTCCTTTCTTTCTTCCTTCCTTTTTATCTTTCTTCTTTCCTTCCTTCCCTCCTTTCTTTCTTTCTTTCCTCTCTCCTTTCGTTCTTTCTTTTTCTTTCTTCTTTCTTTCTTCCTCCCTTTCTTTCTTTCTTCATTCCCTCCTTCCTTTCTTTCTCTCTTTCTTACTTTTTCTCTTCTCTCTCTTTCTTCCTTTCTTCCTTTCTTTCTTTCTCTCTTTCTTACTTTTTTCTCTCTCTCTTTCTTCCTTTCTTTCTTTCTTTCTTTCTTTCTTTCTCCTTTCTCTCCTCTTTCTTCCTTTCTTCTTCCTTCCTTCCTTCCTTCCTTCCTTCCTTCCTTTCTTTCTCTCTCTCTCTCTCTTTCTTACTTTCTTTCTTCCTTTCTTTCTTCCTCCCTTTCTTTCTTTCTTTCTTTCTTTCTTTCTTTCTTTCTTTCTTCATTCCCTCCTTCCTTTCTTCTCTTTCTTCTTTCTCTCTCTCTTTCTTACTTCTCTCTCTCTCTTCTCTCTCTCTTTCTTCCTCCTTTCTTTCTTTCTTTCTTCTTTCTCTCTTCTTCCTTCCTTTCTTCCTTCTTTCTTTCTTTCTCTCTCTCTCTCTTTCTTCCTTTCTTTCTTCTTCGGGTTACAAAAGTGCAAATTCATAAACTAAAAGCCGCTTTGAATTTTTAGACGTTGCCATAATTAACCTTTACAAAAAACATTTGGACATTGTTTACATAATAGGATTTGTGACAAAAGGTCAAAGGGTCAAGAGAAATGATTCCCATTGGATCATCCAAATTAAATAAGATCCCTTTCTCCCAAACTAAACGAATATTAAGGTTAAACTAAAATCACATGTTTTTTTCTATGGAATTACACTTGCTAAACCGCCCTATCGGTGGGACAGAAGAATAAACCATTTAACCGTATTCAAACAAATGATTATTATTAAAGAGGAATTGTTACTTTAATTGTGTTGAAATTATTAGTATTAAATAGATACTGCCAATTTTGATTTCACAGACGTATTTTACAAAATTAATTTTACCTCCCAGATTGAAAAAAAAATTACCAAAAATCAGGGAATTATCAGATTTTAATGGAATTTTCAGTGTTGATTTATCAATGAATGAATTTTATAATGCATTCGTTATTTTATTTCAAAACATTCTGATTTTTTTTCAAATCACTTAATCCCCCCCCCTTATTTTTGTAGCGAAAATATCGGTGGGGTTATATATTTTTCAAACTAATTACAGCATGAATGGTAGAAAATAAGTACCGAAAATTGGTAAATTAAATGTAAAAAAAAAAAACTAAAAGATTTTTTTTGAAGATTTTTTTTTTATTCTTGATTATGTATATAATTGTCTTTTAGATTATCAGTGGAAAAATATAAATCGATATTTGTTCTGTCTAAAAGAACGGGGGTCTAACTTTTTAATTGAGTTTTCTCCAAAAATTATTAGATAATAAAATTAAAGTAGGCTTGTTATTTATTATCGTTTCCTCAGTCTTTCTCTTAGGTGTCGCTTTTTAGCCAGAAAAAGAAAAAGAAAAACTTGAGCTATCCTGTAGTTCCCTCCTTTCTTTTTCTCTTTTCCTTCTCCCGCTGCTTTCTTGTCTCTTTCCTCGTTCTTTTCCTTCTTTTCACTTCCTGACTGACTGACGCCTGTTCACTGAATGACTTCCACTCTGGCAGAATAAGTGGGTGTCTTTTATGTCCATTTACTTACCAGCAATGCATCTGTATTATCCTATAAGAAGACCCCCCCCCCGGCTTCTTTATTTGTCAGTATGCTAATGAACACTACCCTATGTTTCCACTCATCCTGTTTTTAGAATCTAAAAATATGAAATTTAAAACTTAGAATTATGCAATTTCTATTTTAAATGAATTTTAACTATCAATTAGGTAAATAAATTGTTGTTCTAGATGCTACTATGGATGTCTATAATAGTAATAATATTATTTTTTTTAAAAATTCGATTTATTTCCATTGAATTAGTTTGATTGAAATGATTGAATTAGTTTGATTGAAATGATTCGGTAATTTCGTTGATTAATAAGTCAACACTGAAAATTTTAATAAAATCAAATAATTCCCTGATTTTTGGTAATTTTTTTTATCAATGTCAGTCCACCGTAGGAAAAGAGATCGCATGATATTTTCTTCCTGTCAATTTTTTTGTAAACAAAACCCGCAATAATTTTTAAAGCTTCTTTTTTCTGTGTTTAGACCAAAAAGAAAAAAATATTTCATTTAAAAGTTTTGTCATTTTTCTGTACATAGTGAATTTAATGTTTTTTTCGTTGGTTTCTAAGAAGAAACTGTTATAAGCCTAAAAATTCTAAATAATTTGGTTTTCTTAATCCGTAACTATATGTCAAAAAGCGTCCATTTTGGTCAAATTTTTTAGCGAAATTAATTGTTTAAATTGTATTAAAAATAAATTACATGTGTAATATTATTATTATTTTTTTTTTACTTACTATTTTTCGACTTAGATAAAAATTTGACCTTAAAAATCGATTTAATTAATTTTTATTCGTTTCTAAAATGAAAATGAGACAACGTTTTGGCAGTCCCTAATATATATATATATATATATATATATATATATATATATATATATATATATATATATATATAGAGAGAGAGAGAGAGAGAGAGAGAGAGAGAGAGAGAGAGAGATAAAAAGTGGAAATGGAAGGGAAGAGGGTAAAGAAATGATAGGACAAGCAAACAATTTGGCAGATTTGTGTAGAGACAACCATCCCCGACTGTTCGGTCTCAGCCATCATCTCTGACGCAGAGAAATTTACCTGAACCAAATTATACTGCCATAGACAGAGGGGCACTTACACCCGGAAGAATTTGATAAAGAAGAGAGAGATATCTTCTTAGTGAACATCTTCACCCACTTGTGCCTTTTTATCTCTTTACTTCAATAAACATTGCACACGCAGTTTAACGAACAAATATTGATTTATTAGATGTGTAAAGACTGTAGGTGTCTAAGATAGGCACTGCCAAAATGTCGTCTCATTTTCTTTTAAAAACGAATCAAAATTAATTAAATCAATTATTTAAGGTCACATTTTTGTCAAAGTCGAAATGTAGTAACATAATGAGCACCAGTGAACAAAAGCAAAATAATATTACACATGTAATTTATTTTTTAATACATTTTAAACAATTAGTTTCGCCCCCAAAATGAAATAACTAATGCATTAAAAAATTAATTCATTGATAAATCAACACTGAAAATTTCATTAAAATCGGATCATTCTTTGATTTTTGTAATTTTCTTTCAATCGAGGGGGTTAAGTTTATTTTGTAAAATACGCATATGACAACAAAATTGGCAGTCCCTAAACTAAAATTTCAGATAGATAGGTAGATGGGACTTGACGATGCGTGAACCTATGGGTCCCCTTTGTAACGGCGATGCATAATGATATTGATTAGCAGGACCTGTGGATATACCACAGTATGATAATTTTATTATTATTGCTACGTTTGATTGTTTACTTAAGAGCTATTGTTAAATACTTCAATATGTAAAAAGCATAGTAATCTTATTTTAACTCTCACTCTTTTTTTCTTTCTCCCCTTTTTTTCTTCTTTTCATTATGTTCGATTAAACAGGTTAGCGTTATCGCTTCCACGCTTTCATACCATCTCCATCTCTTTCCCCCTACCCTCTTTCTTTTATTCTTATTGTATTTTTTCTGTATAGCATGTTCTTTTTCTTCCTTTACTTTCTTTATAATACAAACATAATGGTCTATTATTTAGCTGAGGTGATGACACTTGTAAGAAATAAGAATTCAGCGGATAAGCAACTCCAGATAATTAGGATTTACATTTTTGCATTTCATCTTGAATGATTTGAACGTATCATTTTTAACCAGAGTGTGTTACGAGATGATAACGGTTGTACAATTAAGGAACACGAGTATTGATATATGGATTAGTAAGCGACTTTAAAAAAAAATTTATTTTGATTTGGAAATTGTACTTTCATTTTATTTCTTCTTTAACAACGTTCACATCTTTTTTGTTGCCTTTTTAATTTAAAAACAATATTTCAAATAGGCTCTATTTTTGGAAGATTTAATTCGTATCATATTTACTATTGTGTTAGTATAACTTTTATTTTAAGACTAACAGCAACAAATAAATGAATTAAAACTTAGTTCAATTCCAACAGTTTATTTTTTAACAACAAAACAATGACTAACAATATAAAGGTCCTTCCTGTGTATAGAGTCAATCTTGAGATACTCACCAGTGCGATGAAGAGGAAATGTAAGGATATCTGGTATCTTGTATTTTAATCATTTCTCGGAGATAATTTCTGGTCGACTGCTCCTGAAACTGGTCCGAAAAGTTTATCTGATCTTAGCACCCTAACTTCGGGGGGGGGGCATCACGTGATTACCATGTCCAATCATAGATGGGTTCCCCCTCACTTAACTCAACACATAGAAATAAACGTATTTTACTAACCCAAGACTATGAATAAACATCTAACTTAAGAATTTCAAAGTTATCTACTTTATGGAAACAAATCTGGCTAAAGACTATATATAGGTATTTGTAGTGTAATGGTTATTGTTGTAAGAAATATACACGGCGACCCGAGTTCAAATCCTGGAAGTGGCTGTTTGAATTTCACATAGCGCTAATACCCTTGAGAAAGTTATGAATCCAACTATTCTTCATCCAGATATGGATAAATAGTAGGAAACACTGAGCTCTTTAACCTTGGTATGTCAGTCGCTTCAGGAGAAGGAAAACTGAATTCAAACCTGTTAAATTCCGCTTAAAAATTGACCTAGTGTCGCATCCTGCTCGTATGGAAGGTTTGGGTTAATACATATTTGGAAAACGCACAAAAGGCTTTTGTGACGAAGGGATTTAAAATATCTTAAACACCTTCGTAGATTTTGCGTCATCCTATATAGCATAACCTTGTTATGACAACCAGTCTAGGAAAAGGAAAACTCTGAATTTAAACCTGTTAAACTTCGCTTAAGAAATTGAACTTATATATATATATATATATATATATATATATATATATATATATATATATATATATATATATATATATAAACACTGAGGTTGAAATGCCATAAAACAAACCAAAACTAAACCAAAACACATACACACACAGACACAGATATATATATATACGTATATATATATATAAGAGAGAGAGAGAGAGAGAGAGAGAGAGAGAGAAGAGAGAGAGAGAGAGAGAGAGAGAGAGAGAGAGAGAAATCTCACCAGATGAGTGGAGTTTTTAAAAAATCTTTAATGTTGTATATTTGCTGTACAATTTCATTTCTTATTAAGTTTAACACTATTTTAGTTTTTTTACCAAACGTAATCTAATTATATATATATATATATATATATATATATATATATATATATATATATATGGAAATTAATCCGACAGTATGAAATTTAACATTATGAAAAAACATTGATGTTTTGTTAAACATCATATGTTTTTTATAATGTTAAATTTCATATATATATATATATATATATATATATATATATATATATATATATATATATATATATGAAAATAAATGGAAATTAATCCGACAGTATGAATTTAACATTTTTGAAAAAACAAATGATGTTTATAATTGCCGACAGAAATCTGTTTCGACCGTTTTAATAGATCGGTCATGATCAAGAGCAACATATGAGAGAAAGACAGGATGAATAACCGCTAGAAGAAAGGGTACAAACAAAACGCTATTATTCATATGTTGCCCTTGATGATGACCGATCTATTAAAACGGTCGAAACAGATTTCTGTCAGCAATTATAAACATCATTTGTTTTTTCAAAAATGTTAAATATATATATATATATATATTGTACTTATTCCAGGAGGTGGGATTTCCACCCAGGTAACACATGCCCCCCTCGCCTAAAATGGGGTAAGAGTTGAATTTATTTTCCGTAGACTGAAGCGCCTCGAAATGGGAATGCCGACAGAACTGAGATATTCTTAGAGCTGCCCCCCCCCCCCCACGGCAGGTTTGCTTCTTATGGAGACCCACTTTAAGACACCCACTGAATCATATTCCAACGCCGTGGGAGTTGAATAAATGCCAATACTATTTTTACTTACTAATTAAATCATGGACTTCCCTAGTACAGTAGAATATAACAGACGTTTATATATTAATACTCGTGTTCCTTAATTGCACGACCGTTATTATCCTGCAACACCCTCTGGTTAAAAATTCAAAATTCAAGATGAAATGCAAAAATGTAAATCTCGATTATCTGATGTTGCTTATCCCCCGAATTCTTATTTCTTTTGAGTGTTGTCACCTCAACTAAATAATGGACCATTCCGTTTTTATTATAAAGAAAGAAAGGGGAGAAAAAGGACATGCTACACAGAAAAAATATAAGAAAGAAAGAAAGAAAGAAAAAGAGTAGGGTAAAGCTAGAGAGAGAGAGAGAGAGAGAGGATGAGCACAAGAGATCAAGGAGATTGTTTTGGCATCTGAGGCGGAGCGCCACACCTACCATCAGCTCCTCACTTTACCACACAGATCCCTGTTCTATTCATACGTGAGTTTGCGAGGGCCGGTATCGAACCAGGAACCTTGTGGTTCCTAGTCGGACGCTAAATCGGGGGGTGGGGGGCTATGAAGTCCAAGTATCGAGCGCTTTACTGAAGATTTACTTGAGTAGTGGAGAGTTTTATTGGTTTCTACGAGATCTAAGAAATTGTTTCTGCGTGGGAAACGGCATTCGTTTTTCCACAACTTGCTGAAGGAAATATCTGATTTCCGAACCGTATAAGTTAACACTTTACAGAACAAAAGTTGAAACTTGATTTAGTCTGACAGTCTATCATTAAATCAAAAATCTTCAACCCATTTTTTTTTTGTAGTTCCTTTTAAGTATCTTTTTTTTCTTTCTTTTTCCTAATGAATTGCCGGTGAGAAAAGTCATCCCAATTTTCTCCATTTCAATAAACAAGTGACAAATTCTACAATAAATTTCACGAATCAAGACGTGTCAAAGTAAAACAGAGACAATTTGATATGTAAACTGTCGTCTTTTGATCTCTCACTCTTTGTTCTCAACGTGAAGAAACTTACAAAATGCAAGAGTATCAATTTCTCTCAGAAGTTAACAGACGGACAGAACACACATCTTACCAAGATAATATATATATATATCTTCTTTTTCTTCTTCTTCGAACAAGATCCTCTTCAGTTTCATATAACGTTTCTCGGTCAAATGCTTCTTGAATTTTTTTTTTTTTTTTTTGTTTTTACTTCGTGAGTTTGTGAGATTCATTGATGTTGATCGTTACAAGTTCCTCTCGGTTGGGAAACCGGAAAAAAAGGAGTTTTGATTGCAATTCATCGCTAACGAATAAAATGAAAGAAAGGGGAAAAAAAGCAAAGAGATAAACTTGAAAAGCTTGAATCAAATTGCAGAAAAAGAAACGATAAAACCAGTTTATAGTTATTTACTGAGCTTAGCTTTGATGTGGCACAAGGCCAGAAGTATGGAGCACCCAATAAGAATCAAACTCACTAACAATGGTCGACGAATCTAGCTTGTTAACCATTACACCATGTGAGGTGCCTAGGGTTATTTACTAAGCTCAGTTTAGATGTGGCACAGGCCAAGAAATATGGGGCGTCCAGTGAGAGTCGAACTCACTAACAATGGTCTGCGAATTTAGCTTGCAAACCATCACGCCACGTGAGGTGACCAGGAGTATTTAAGTATAAGTATTTACTAAGTTTAACTTTGATGCGGCACAAGGCCAGAAGTATGGAGCACCCAGTGAGAGTCGAACTCACTAACAATGGTCTGCGAATCTAGCTTGTTAACCATTAAACCACGTGAGATGCCCATAAAACCATTTTATACGTAGTGTCGTTTTTTTTTGGTGGGGTATATACAAGGGTGTTTGCTTGCTTGCTTGCTTGATTTTACGGCGTGTCAACCCTTGTTGGGTTATTTTATGCCGAAGACGTTTTTGTTTTATTCATTCTTGATGGGTACTAAAATTTTTTTTTTTTCTTTAAACACATTTTTAAAACTCATTTTGTTCTATTTAACCCATAAATGAGACCCTGGAAAGAACTACCACTCCCGGTCAGAGTGGATTTGGGAGTAATGGCAATGATGGGACACTCCACATTCCCCAGAGTTCCAGAATTGGAACTTCATCATCAGATTGAGTTTAACGTCATGCCCAGGACATGAAGACCATCAGCCACCGCCTTCTAGTACATATAGGATTAAAAGGGTCGTGGGTTCAATAGGAGCAATACAATCCGGTAGGTACCACCAAATTCATCTCACGTGATCAGTTTAGGCAATATTGAAGGAAGAAACGTACAATTTTTTTAACTTAAAAAAAATCTCGTAAAAAAATGAACATAAAGAGTTGTTACAAAGAAAAACAGTTAATTCAAGATATCTTGAAAAATAAATAAAACAGTCTGTTTTTTTTACAACAGTGTTGATTTCTTTATTGATATCTTTAGTAGAATTCTGTATTTATGGTTCTTTTACTAAAAAAACTCCCGTATAGAAACTTGTAAAAATCGTTTGATATAATTCAGACTCTTATCTTTATAGAAAAAAGTAAAATTAGTTTTTTGTGAGTTCATTTTTTCATATTTCTAAAAATAAGATAGGGAGGGGGTAGACCTCGTAAAAATATCTCCGCTTATAAATTTTGGGAAAGATCTATTTCAAACAGATTTTCATCAAAAGGTAAGTAATTATGGAAATTTTCGTGAAAATCAACCATTAATTAATTTTTCATAGAAGTTTTTAAAAAGCCTCTAGTCGTAACTTGTTTTTGGTTCCGTTAAATTTCAATTGATTTAACGGTGCGAAAATGTAAACATTGTTTTCGTTCATAGTTTTCATAATTTCCGTAATCTGAAAAAATGTTTCCTTTTTTGAATGGACAAAAAAATTTTGAAGATAATATTAACCTTCATGCAAATTTCATTGTGTTAGATATAGGGGGTGGTAAATTTCACAGGACAAATTGGAGACAATTGGACGATTATATAGGTGCTAGTGCTTGACGTGACCAACCGATTGATCGGAGGGGGGCCTCTCCGACCGATCGCCTAGCGTTTCGTTAGTCTTTCTAATTCAGTATACTTCATTACATTAAAACTTAAATACTTACGCCCGGTGGAGGGTGTATATTCTTGCTAGTATATAGAATGTGTAGTTGTGACAAAGGGAATCCAATATATCGTCCAATTACAATATAGATGTAACTGTAGAATGTAGACGTATTCTTACTGTAGAGAAATAAAAAGCGAGAGGACTGAAATTTACCACCGAAGATAAATGATGGATCACATCGAACCTTTTGACTTCAACTCTTCATCATTCATTAAACAGTCGTTGACCAATGGCGGTAAGGTTAAAGAGTTCCAAAAATGAATTCAACACTCAAAAAACAAAGGGAAGTAACTGGAGAATATTTACCCAGAGGAATGATTCAAAGAAAGAATTTCTAAAAAAAACAAAAAAAAAACCAGTCAGGCATGGACGACGTTCTTTAATTGAGCTGATCGAGGAAACACTTGAAAAAGGAGAAGACCAAATATTTAACTCCCTAGATTCTTCCAGAAAATTATCTTCGCTATTTTGGAGAGAGAATCGCGGGAATTCTCATCGTGTTTCTATTGGTTCATTTCTAGTTGAAACATAGAGAATTGACTTATCTTAGTCTCTTGACGAAGATCTACAGCACATTCACTCATCGGATATCACCTATGGGAAGGATTATTTTTACTACAACATATAATTACGGGTGAAATTTTATACGGTACCCCCCTCACACACACACACACACATATATATATATAAGTGTATTTTGGCATCATTTTTTCTTTTAAACATGTTTCGTTAAACTGTACTGACGATTTTGTCGGACGAGTTTTTGTTCGATCCTTTCTAATTTTCTGGCCATCTTTTGGGTGTCAGGGTGGAACTGGTGTAGCAATCCACCAAAGGTTTCATTACGAGCGCTTTCGGCATGTCCATCTGCCATCTTCAGATATGAAACTGATGGGATGTTTCAGGTGTCTCGTTTATAAAAAACTAGTCCGACACGAATCATCAGTACAGTTTAACGAAACACACACACACACACACACACACACACACACACACACACACACACATATATATATATATATATATATATATGTAAGTATGGAAAGGGAATTGAATCCGACAATATGAGGAAAAATGAGTAAAGAAAAGAAATGTAGATGGATAAAAATGAATTTAATCGATATCACTTACACATGTGTTTCGGCCCGTTTATCAAAATGTATACGGATTACGCCATTATTATTATTAAAATGATCAGATGAAGTTGAAATAATGATAATAATAATAATAGGAAAAATGTAAAAATATTCCGTACACAGAGAGATTTTTTTTACGACCTTCATCAGAGTGAATTTTTTATTTTTTGAGTAGAGAAAAATCCGTTGGAGACAAAACAGAATTTTAAAGTGTTCGAAAAAAGAATATTTTTAAAAATCATTTTTGGAACGCAGAGACCGTTAAAAGTTTGAAAGTTTTGGTGGATGGATACAATTTGTATTGCAAAGAATAAAATGTTATTAATATTCCTAAAACTTGTTGATGAGTGAATGAAAAGATATATTACTTTTTGTATAGGAATATAAATAATAGAGCCAACGCGTAGTTCTCCAACAGTATGACTAGCCAACGAATAGTAGTGACACGACTACGAATATCACTACGTAACTCGACTACGAATAACCTCGCGTATTCGTATCTTTATATGTGTTCCGTTGGACGAGTCCAACTATCTTGTAGGGAAATATCTTCCCTACAACAAATGCTTCACTTTGTATAATTTGTATAATTTGGATTATTCGGACAATTGTACTCATCTTTATTGTTATCTGCACAACGTTTCGGCCGATGTGCTCTCCAGTCTTCTTCAAGTATTTCTTATCAGACCCGGGAAGCTTCTCGAACTCGGAAACCCCCTCCTCGAACTTAGGAACCTTCTCTTTAAACCTGGAACCTTCTTGTCGTAATCAAGAGCCTTCACGGAACTTCGAACCTAACCCTTTATTCAATCCACGGGAGTAGACTGTTCTCATTCCGCTAACCATGACTGGGTACAAGTGTTAAGCTGTGTTAATTATTCTATTTTATGTTACTGTCACCCTTGATCAGGATTGAACCTACTGCCTAGAGGTAACTGTCACTTAGAGCTGTATTAACTCAATGCCTATATCCACTACGTCATGTGTCCAATTGGAACGTTGTGCAGATAACAATAAAGATGAGGACAATAGTCCGAATAATACAAATAATACAAATTATCAAACTTCATCTAAAAAATTCAGAGAAATAAATGCTTTACTAATGCGTGAAATTGAGAATAGATTGTTAGGTTTAGTTGGTGTAGTTTGTTTTATGGCATATCAAACTGAGTGGGTCATTTAATGCCGATAAAGTTTTGAAATAAAGTCATTCTTAATGGATAATCAATTTTTTTAATAAACTCATGTTTTTCTATTTAACCCATAGATGGGACCCTAACAGGTCAGAGTAGACCACTCCGGGTCAGAGTAGACCAGGGAGCAATGGTGATGAAGGGGTGCTCCACATTCCCCAAACCTCCAAAACTGGAATCTCACCATAAGATAGAGTTTAACATCATTCCCAGGACGTGAAGACTCTCAGCCACCGCCTTCTACCACCCATATGATAAAGAGGTTAGGGGCTTGCCATAAGGGCAATAGGGATGGGGCAATCATATAGGTGCTAGGGCTTGACGTGACCAGCCGATTGATCGTAGGGGACTTCTCCGAGGGCCAAAGTGGTGTGTTGCATGTCATGGACTGCTTAGTTCCATCCTTAAGCATCACGGGTCTCCAACCACGGCTAACAATTGGCCCTATTGATGGAGTCTTATCCCTCTGCAGAGGTGCAGTCGGTGTATTCTAATGCCCTAGCCTACAGGGCGGTAGATCGTTAGGTAAGAGGCTAAATAAAGGATATATAAAACATTAACACTTCATTCTAATTAGAGAACACTATCGTCCATAAATTCAAGCAGACATTAAGTGTTTGTTTGGAGATAATAAGAATGGTATTCTTTGAGTATATCTATGCAAAGATAAGAAAGTTTTAAGAATGCTAATGGCACTCTTGACTTTGGGTTGTCCTTCCTAACATTGCTATCGGAAGTTATTGGGGGGAAAAGATGAAAGAAAACAATAACATAAAGGAAACAATAAAATACCGGATAAAAAAGAACACAAAAAATGACCCTGAAAAAAAATCTGCTATTTAGCACATTAGAATTAGCAGATGTAAAAATAGATTTATTTTTTATTAATTTGTGTTAATTATTCTATGTTTTATATAAATTTACACATATACACACACATATACACACACACATATATACGTACATATACACACACATTATATAATAAAGAAATCCTACAGTATATATATATATATATATATATATATATATATATGAGAGTACGTAAATAAACACTGTGTTTATTTGATATGGCTTTTAGCCGACAATTTCTCGATTTGTTTAGCCTTACATTTGAATATATATGCCCGCCTAAATACATTAATTATTAACTAATTAATTTTCAAAAATTAGGTATGACTTCAATTAAGCACATGTCCTCCAAATATATATATATATATATATATATATATATATATATATATATATATATATATATATATATAGAGAGAGAGTTAAATCAAGATTATTATACTTGTTACTTATTGAACTATTTCGCAATAGCTCTTAAGTAAACATATCAAACGTTGTAATACTTAGATTATCATACTGTGGTATATCCTCAGGTCCTGATAATCATATTATTAATAAGGGGTCAAAGAGTAAAGTATTGTTTGGAAATACTGAATTAATCGGAATCTGACTAAGAATCACCTAGATTTTGTATGTGCATTGTCACCCAGTAAATTAGTACATTAATAAAATCAAATCAGCGGAGTGGCCTATTGTTGGTATCAACTGGACGACGAGGGAGTCTATCTAAAGCCAGGTTAGCATTGGTAAGACTAACCGGTATATATATATATATATATATATATATATATATATATATATATATAGAAAGAATGAAAAAAGAAAAAATGAAAAAAAAAAAAGAATGAAAAAAGCCAGGTTAGCATTGGTAAGACTAACCGGTATATATATATATATATATATATTATATATATATATATATGTGTGTGTGTGTGTGTATGTATGTATGTATATAGATGCGTGTCTGTGTGTGCATGGATGTATATATGTGTGCACGTGTATGTATATATATGTATGCATATATATATATATATGTGTGTGTGTGTGTGTTTATGTATCTGTGTATGCTGTTTAGTTGTCTTTTTCTCCCAAAAATCATATCAAAAAATTAAATGTCTGGATTTTATGTTTACAGATAATAACTACGTAGACTACATTATTTAATCTTTTTTTTCTGGGGTTATTAAGAGGTATTTTCAGCGCACCTTCTCAGTATCTTAGTTTTAATTTTTTTTCCTTTTTCTTTTTCCTTTTTTTTTCTTTTTTAAAGAGAACTATGAATGAAATTTGATATAAAACCTCTTCACCCCATTTCTACCGGAAATAATTCCACTACCCTCCCCCCACCCAACGTGTAATTTGTCACTATTTCCTTCTATTTCACCCCCTAAAGTTAATCCACTTCCTTAGGAAACAATACTTTATTGGCTTTATTCTTTTTCTAAAAAAAAAAAAAAAAAAAAAAAAAAATCCCATCGCGCCACAAGCTGTTTATTGTTTTGGTTAAAGAGAGTTCTATAGGATTTATTGAATAACATTTCCAGTCGTTTCGCGCAATCAGTTTTAGCCTCAACTTTAGAATCCGAAGATTTCGTTAATCTACTTATATATACAATACATACAGAGTGATTGTAATGTAACTTCCTATTTAAAAAAAATCCGCAAGAGAGACTATGTTGAAAAATGAACCTTATTTAGTCAAATTCTATGAGATTATCTCTGTCAGCCAATCAACTTTCACCCAACCCTCGTATATATATATATATGTATACTATTTACCGTATTTGACAGCATATAGGACGCGCTTTTTTCCCCAAAATTTTGGCTTAAAAAATTGCCCTGCGTCTTATACATCGTAGGTGAAGTTTGAGACCCCCTTAAAATAATTTTATCATTATTATTATTTCCTGCTATTGAGATGTCTTGTGTATGCTTATGACTTGCCTGTACTGCCAAATTGCTTTTATACAGCTATGTTTCTACTTGTGTAATGCACAATTACGTAATGCAAAACTGTTTTCAACAATATATGCTTAAATACACTAAAAAGTTTTTTTTTCCTGAATCTGACCTTCTGAAATGAGGGATGCGTCTTATATGCTGTCAAATACGGTAGTTGTTTATTTTTTCTAAAAACAATAATCATATGAGCCACTTGAAAATATCCGTAATTTTATTTTTACAGGTAATATTCAAGTAGACTACACTATTATCTCTCTCTCTCTCTCTCTCTCTCTCTCTCTCTCTCTCTCTCTCTTTAACTTTCTTTTTTCTAATTTTATGATAACTTTTATACTTCGGTCTTCCTTTTTTAACCTCTCTTCGTGTTTTTTCTCTCTTTTTCATTTTCCTGTGTTTTGGTGTAGTGTGTTCAATCTCCATATGCTCCCCACGGTTATAGCCTTGCGCCAGACTAAATCAATCTGAGTCAATCCTCACACTTATATACATACTTACCAACCCCTCCGTATAAACACACAAGATCAATTGGTTATGCAGAGTTTAATAGGTTTGAATTCAAAGTTTTCCTTCTCCAAGACTGGTTGCCTAACCAAGGTTAAAGAGTTCAGTCTGCCCTACTATTTACTCATAGCTGAAGAGGATGCATACTTTTCCCAAGAGCAAGAGCGCTAGGTGAAATGCAAACAGCCTCGTCCAATATTTGAACTCGAGTCTACAGGTCCATTTCCTACGGCTCTAACCATCACACCACGGACCTCCAACTCATATACAAATAAATACTGAAAAGTTCTCGGACCGACCACGAATAGACTGACCTAAAGCCATCAAGTATACATACTAAATTTTCGTTCAAATCACTGGTTTACCACAAGAACACAAAGGTAAGCAGTGATGAGTGTGCTCAGTACTTAGATGGGTGACCATTTCTCTTAAAGACAACAGGTATTGTAAGCAATCTGAGTCGTGTATACCAGACTAAACAAAAGTTAGTAAATTCTATTAAACATGCAGCCACCATATTCATTTCGATGTGTAGCACTTGGCAATTTATTTCTCTGGGTACGACACTAAACTGCATCTGATGGTGAGGCTCCTGTTCTGGAGATCTGGCAAATGGAATATCCATTCATTGCCATTATTCCCAGGATCACTCTGATTAATCAATATATTGATTTATTCATTGGATTTAACCCTGAAGAGACTTCTGGTAAAACTCGAATAGGTTATTTCTGTACATACTATAATAATAAATCCGCTCTACTTACGTATTGAGCACTTTATATTTATTATAACGCTGACTTATCCGAGTAACACTTATACCAAGGAATTGAGACAATTCCCAATATTTTTACCGGTATGGCATTCCTTTCACACACACACACACACACACACACACACACACATATAGGCACACTTACATTCATGTTTGAATCTCTTTACCTATACTTCCCATTCAATCTCCTTGGACACACACACAACCCCACCCATATGAATATATACACACACACGTGTGTGTGTGTGTGTGTGTGTGTGTGTGTGTGTCCAAGGAGATTGAATGGGAAGTATAGGTAAAGAAATTCAAACATGAATGTACGTGTAGCCATTTATGTGTGTTTGTGAAAAGAATATAAATTGTATAAATTTGTGAAGATAACTTATCATTTCGCAGGTGTCGCTTGTTAAACAGATTGACTATTTAAAAGAGTAAATAGACAAACAGGAAATGAAATTGCAACTTAATTCAATTTGACAAAGATGTCCCTGTTATTGAAATCTTTTATAGTAAGGCCGATCTATAAAAGGTAATAGTCACCAATCAATTTGCAAATAGGGCAAAGTGTGTGTGTGTGTGTTTCGTGTGTTTTCGCCCTTAATGTTTGACGCATGGACGTTACTCACATTCGAGACCATCTGCTTTTAATCAGACGCCACGAGACACTTTCATGTATTCAAAAGGAAAAGAAAAAAAAAAAAAAAAGAAATAACCTGTTGATATTCTTTTTTTGGCCT
>CM042140.1:4289591-4329591 GCA_023376005.1 Doryteuthis pealeii
AAGAAGAAGAAGAAGAAGAAGAAGAATTGAAATAAAGAAGAAGAAGAAGAAGAATTGAAATAAAGAAGAAGAAGAAGAAGAAGAAGAATTGAAATAAAGAAGAAGAAGAAGAAGAAGAAGAATTGAAATAAAGAAGAGAAGAAGAAGAAGAAGAAGAAGAAGAGAAGAGAAGAAGAAATAAAGAAGAAGAAGAAGAAGAATTGAAATAAAGAAGAAGAAGAAGAAGAATTGAAATAAAGAAGAAGAAGAAGAAGAAGAATTGAAATAAAGAAGAAGAAGAAGAAGAAGAAGAGAAGAAGAATTGAAATGAAGAAGAAGAAGAATTGAAGAAGAAGAAGAAGAATTGAAATAAGAAGAAGAAGAAGAAGAAGAAGAATTGAAATAAAGAAGAAGAAGAAGAAGAAGAAGAAGAAGAATTGATACGATTTCCGAGTGGGACGTTAAGATTTTTCTATAAGTGTCATCTCCTATTTATGCGAAGAATATCGAATGAAGTTTTAATGGAGAGATTTATTCGAGCGACACCTTCGGCCATTTTGGCGTGACGTCAATTATTGGCTCGAACAAATCTGACGTGCAACGATTTCATCAGATTTACTTTTTCATTGGCACATCGCACACTAACTCATAGTAAAATCATTGAATATTCACATACAACGTGGAAATGAATTCTTGTACACCAACGGTTAGGGCCGGTTAAGCTCAGTCGGTAGAGCGGTCGATTAGGAATCACAAAGTTCCGGGTTCGATACCGGCCCTCGCCAACTCAGCGTATGAGTAGCACATGGATCTTTTGGTTTGTTTTGTTTTACAACATATCAACCTCAGTGGGTCATTTAATGCCGATAAAGTTTTGAAATAAATCAATTCTTAATGGGTAATACAATTTTTTTATAAATACATTTTTCTATTTAACCCATAGATAGGACCCTAACAGGTACTACCACTCCGGGTCAGAGTGGACCAGGGAGCAATGGTGATGAAGTGGTGCTCCATATTCCCCAAACCTCCAGAACTGGAACCTCACCATCAGATAGAGTTTAACGTCATTCCCAGGACATGTAGACCCGCAGCCACCGCCTTCTAGCATCCATATGATCACATGGATCTGTGCGGTAAAGTGAGGGGCTGGTGGTGGGTGTAGCGCTCCACCTCAGATACCAAAAATTATTTCCTTGGTCTTGCGCTAGTGAAAAGTGGATAGACTCCCTCGCTGTGTGGCTGATACCGACAATAGGCCACCCGACGGCTTTTACACCAACGGTTACATAAAAAAAACATTGGTATACTCAATTCTGACATTAAACTGAAACCAATGGTGAGGCTCCAGTTCTGAATATCTGGAGAGTCGGGAGTCAAACCTTTGTTGCTATTACTTCCAGATTCACTCTAATCTGGAATGGTATCGCCCGTTAGGGTATAATACATTGGTCAAATAGAAGCATTTGAATATTATTAGTATCTACATATTAATACTCGTGTTCCTTAATTGTACAACCGTTATCGTCTTGTAACACCCTCTGGTTAAAGATGAGACCGTCCAAATCGTCCAAGATGAAAATAGAAACATGTAAATCCTGATTATCTGGTGTTACTTATCCACCAAATTCTTATTTCTTGTGAGTGTCGTCACCTCAGCTAAATAATGTACCATTCTGTTTTTATCATTAAAAAGTGGAAGAAAAATTACATGCTACAAAGAAAAAATATGATAAGAAAGAAAGAAAGAAAGAAAGAGAGTAGGGGAAATATATAGAGAGGGATGAGTACGCGGAAGTGATAATACTAATCTGTTTCAATCGAACATAATGAAAAGATGGAAAGAAGAAAAGAAAGAAAAAAGAGTGAGAGAAAGAAAGAGTTAAATCATTCATTGTCATTTCAGTCTCGGAAGACTATAATACAGTTCTTGTGCCACTGAAGTTACAACGCCTCCTGTAACTGTGAAGTCCAATGTTCGACAAACATTCTCGACCACAGATATCGCATGTGAAGGCTGTCCCTGAAGATGTTCATGTGCCGGTGCTTTGTTGCCGCCGCTTTCTTCTGAACCTCTTGGCTTCATGGTGTTGTGTCAGGGTGGCTTCATACATGAGCAGTCCGCTATGGAGAGCCTGCCGCCACAGAGGGCGGTCCTGAGCCATATTTCCCAGCTGGAAGGGGTAATGCCAAAGCACCTAAAATAAATCCTTATCCTTTCAATTCAAAGATAATTTAGGGGGAAGTGAGAGTTCGAATCTAGGAGATTGTCCGGCTTTAAATGCTGAATTATATGACAATTTGTATACCGATTTTTACGGTCTTTTGGTTGGCTGGTTGGTTGGATTTTAGGGCACGTCAACCCTTGTTGGGTTATTTTAGGCCAAAGACGTTTTGTTTTATTCATTCTTGATGGCTATACATTAAAAAAAAAAGTCAATTTTTGTTTTTAACACAATTCTTAAAAACTAATTTTTTCTATTTAACTCATGGATGGAACCCTAACCGGTACTAAGAGGAATGGTGATGAAGGGGTACTCCACACTTGGGATTTGCTATAAGGACAACAGGGTTGGGACAATCATATAGGTGCTAGGGATTAACGTGGCCAGCCGGTTAATCGGAGGGGGTCTCTCCGACCGCCGGTCTAGCCAAAGTGGAGTGTTTTCCCTGTCCTAGACCAGTGGCCTAGCCAAGGTTAAAAAGACTAGTTGACCCTACTATTTAAATATACCTGGAGGATGGGATTCTGGTGGCTGAGCAGTCCATGACATGCAACACTCCATTTTGGCCCTTACTTAGGCTAGACGGTCTGGCCACGCCAAACCCTGGTGACTATATGATTGTCTCGATCCTATTGCCCTTATGGCAACCTCCAGTCCTTTTTATCATATATGTGCTAGAAGGCGGTGTCATGGGTATGATGTTAAACTCTATCTGATGGTGCAGTTCCAATTCTGGAACTCGGAAGAATATGGAGTACCTCTTTATCACCATAACTTCCAGGTCCATTCTGACCCGGAGTGGTAGTACCTGTTAGGGTTCTACCTATAGATTAAATAGAAATACATTAGTTAAAAAATGTGTCTGAAAAAAGTAGAATAGTAAAAAAATCAAGAATGAATCAAGCAAAAAGTCTTCGACTTAAAATAACCCAATGGGTTAACATGCCGTAAAACCCAATCAACCAAACATCATTAATAAATCCTTCACGTTTTTTTTTGTTTATTGTTGCCTATAAGCTCCGGTGGTGATGCCTTACAGAGTGGTTTTACACCTACCCATAGTTTTAATATCCGTCATTGCTGCCACTGGACAATAACTTGAAAATTCTCCTCATCTCTCGTAAACTCACAAAACTCACGAAATATATCATTACCAACTCATTTTGTCCACAGACCTTTACATTTGTCTTTCTTTTTTTTTTTGCTTGCTCGATCGTACACACGCCAACGCATGCGCACGCGCATGCGCACAAGTACAATTTAATTATACAGTTTCAAGTTGCCATGTTGATATGCACTGGTGCACTGCGTTCTTAACGGCAAGAAACAATGAAATGAGTGGAAAGAATCTCAGACATTTTCAGGTGGGAGTTTTACCCGGTGGGAACGACGACAATTTTCTTGGATGTCTTCGAATCCTTCTTCCACTTCGTCGTCCGCCCACACAACTTAACAAAAGAAGTTAACAATTCTACGCCAACTATCATTGACAACTATCAGATATTTATTATCGCCTCGACACCAAACGCTGATTTGGATTTTGCGTGATAGAAATTTAATTCTGTCTCATTTTCCCGCCTCCGCTTCGTTATCGTCATCTCTAAGGAGATGAAGGAAAAGAAAATAAGATGGCAACTGAATTAAGAGGTTTGCTTTGGACAACGTCAATTTCTATTTTTATTGTTGTTGATTTGCTTTTTAAGTAACAAACAAATTGGAATGTGGTTTACTGCTTGGCCTGCCAATTGACAGAAATAGTCACATACTTCCCACCGGTGCCAGGGATCAGTGTTCATGCCCAGTTAAAACACCAGGATTTCGGATGCGTTTTTTTAAATTCGATTTTTATATTAGGTAGACCTGTCTTAAACTAATGATTACAAGCACAAGTTCCGGGCAACGTAATTTAAAAAAAATTTTCATTATTTTTTTAATTTTATTTTACAGCGTGTCAACCCTTGTGTTAGTTTATGCAGAAGACGTTTTTGTTTTATTCATTTTTTGTGGGGACTCAATTTTTTAAAACTCAATTTTTAAACACATTTTTTAAATCTCATTTTTTCTGTTGAACCCATAGATGGAACCCTAACAGGTACTACCACTCCGGATCAGAGTGGACCTAAGAGTAATGGTGATGAAGGGGTACTCCATATTCTCCAGAGCTCCAGAATTGGTACTTTACAATCAGAGAGTTTAATGTAATACCCAGGACATTAAGACCCTCAAACATCGCTTTCTAGCACATATATGATAAAAAGGGTTGGTGCTTACCATAAGGGCAATAGGGGTTATCGTGATGTCTGAAGAGAAACACGAAAGAAAAGAAAACAAGATGGTAACTGGATTAAGAGTTTTAGTCTGGCCAACGTCAATTTATTTTTTGTTGTTGTTGTTGATTTCTTTTAAGTAATGAACAAATTGGTATGTGGTTTGCTGCATGTCATGCCTGTTAGCTGAAATAGTCACATACTTCCCACCGCTACCGCCCTGTCAACTGAGCCTTTAGAATATACCGACTGCACCTCTGCAGAGGGGTAAGACCCCCACCTCCACTACTGGGGTCACCTGTTGGTTGTCGTTGGTGACCCGTGATGCTTAAGGATGGAATCCTGATGGCTGAACAGTTCACGACATGTAACACTCTACTTTGGCTCTTATTTAGGCTAAACGGGTGGTCTTAGAGGCCCGGCCGATTCGATCAATCCGCTGGTCACACCAAGCCCTAGCATCTATATGATCGTCCCAACCCTATTGTCCTTATGTCAAGTCCCAAAACATTTTATCATTTGCTAGAAGGCCGTAGCTGGGATTCATCGTGTCCTGAATATAACGTTAAATTCTGTCAGATGGTAAAGTTTCAATTCTGAAGCTCTGGGGATGTGGAGTATCCCTTCATCACCATTACTCCTAGGTCCACTCTGACCCAGAGTGGTAGTACCTGTTAGGGTCCCATCTATGGGTTAAATAGAAAAAATGTGTTTAAAAAATTGAGTTTGAATAAAAAAGAAAAAAAGATGAATACCCATCAAGAATGAATAGATAGTGAACTTTGAAATATCCCATCGTACAGGTTAAAAAATACCAAGAAAATTTAGAACGTTCGTTGGAAAAATTAGTAGGCAAAGACTTTTAAAAAGTTTTAAAGAATCTGTTTAAAAATTTGTTTACAAAAAAATAAGAAATGTAACCATCAAAAATGAATAAAAAAGTTTTACCAAGTACTAAAGCCAAAGAAAAATGATGAAAAAAACCCCAAAAAACAAAAACCAAAAAAAAAAAAACAAACCCTAATAATATCCAAGTGTTTTAACGCTGTAGAGTTTGTTTAATACCTAATAATATCCGTTTTGATTGTATAATGTTCCACCCGAAACAATAAAATTAGGACATCTTTGGTTTAGAAGAAAATAACGTTTGTATAAAAAAAGGTTAATGATGTTCTTATTTATGTGGGAATAATATACACACACACACACACACACATATATATATATGTATATATATATGTGTGTGTGTATGTGTAACATCACACTACATTAAAAGTGATATGTATTTTACTGTCTCACCAAGACGAGACAAGAGAAAATTATGAAAAAAAAGAAACAAGCAAACAATCGTATACATATTAACAAATAAAAAAAAGAAAAAAAAAAGGCTCCCGTTCTTTTGTTCGTCCTACTGAACATCTCATTGCAAGTCTTTTTGTTGCAATTATAACCGGAAATACCTTCTTCATTATTATTAGGGGTGGGTGGGGGAAATAATGCTGACTATTTCGTGGTTAGTCGAATCAATAATACACATGACGCCCAACTGATATCAACACAGCGTCGTATCAGATTTTTGACACTTAGGAATGTCTGCCTTTTTACATTGCAAAAACCCTTCATTCATCATTTGTTAGCCAAAAAGTAGGTGTGTAAGGAAGAAGACAATGTGAAAGAAAGCAGTTCAGTTGATAAAACTACAAAGCTGATATGATCTACTTAAAGTTTTATCATTGTTGTCAATATTCGTATTATTAAGTACTGCTCTCAATTCTAGTGTATCTGTTGGTATTTGGAGTAGTATACGTTTGAGGACGGTGGGTTGGGAAGTTCTAGCCTAGCTATGTAACTGACACATAGAAGCAAAGGAGCCTTGCTAATTTTTACTTTGCTGAGGTTATCTATAGGTAAAAACAAAAAAGCTATTGTCGATAATTGTCTAATAATAAGGCATATGTACTTTTCTTGTTGGTTTTTACATGTCAACCCTTGTTGGGTTATTTTATGCCGAAGACTTTTGACGGCGAGAATGAATCAACTTTGATGAGATGATTTTCAAATAGGGTTGCTTACCTGAAAAACGATTTCTTTCTTTGAGTACATAATAAAAACGTTGGTTAGTTGGTTTGATTTTACGGCATGTCAACCCTTGTTAGGTTATTTTATGCCGAAAAAGTTTTCTTTTATTCATTCTTCATTGGTATTCAATTTTATCTACAGCCGTGGGTGGCGACCCGTGATGCTTAAGGAAGGAACCCTGGTGGTGCAAAGTCTCCACTCTGGCTCTTACTTAGGCTTGAATAAAACAAAACATCTTCGGTATAAAATAACCAAACTAGGATCTGTCCTAGAAAATGAGACTCATAAAGTTCGATGGGATTTTGAGATAAAAACGGATAACCCAATCCCGACCAGAAGACCTAGCGTCAATAAAAAAAAAGAAAAAAAAAAGAAAAAAGAATTTGCCATCTGGTTGATTTTGCCATTCCAGCGAACCATAGTGCAAATAAAAGAAAATGAAAAACTAGACAAATGTCTAGAGACCCGAAAAAGTTGTGGAACAGGAAGATGACTGTTATATCAATTGTAGTTGGTTTCCTTGGTACGGTCCCCGGAGGCGTGAAAAAAAGACTAGAGGAACTGGAAATCATATGAAGTATTAAGACCATCCAGACCACAGCACTGTTAAAATCAGCTGGAATTCTTAGAAAGTTCCTTGAGACCCAAAGACATTAGCTGTCACTCAGAGGAAACCACCAGTTCAAACTATTGTGAAAAACTTGCAAAATAATAATAATCTTATTATAATAGTGATTATGTGTCTGGAACCGAAAATACGTCACTACCAATGTCACCATTCTTTTAGTTATTTACGTCACATTATCCATGATTTTATTTAAACATCAATTATTCAGAAAATTGTTTTATATTCTTAATTCTGTTGGCCTAATCTACATACTAATAACATGCAATTGTATTTATATATACAACCAAATAGCATTTTACAGTGTGAACAAGAAGGCTAATAAGTATAATGATCGTGAAAATTTGATTTTTAATAAATATTTTGCTTGGTATTATTGATTTCTAATTATTTAGTTTTATTCTAATAAATACGAGCAAAATCCCGTCGATAAATCTTAAAAGAAACCCATTAACAAAAATAGATACCTTTAACTGTATTCTTTACTGTTGAATTTAGTTAAATAGTTAAATTATGAAGATTTAGCAATGAAAGCCGCGAGAGATGGGAAGAGCTAGCATTCTATTTTTCTTCTCTCTTACATATGAGTTTTAATGTATTTTAATTTCAAATATTATCATAATTTTTTGTTACTTTACCCAATATATATATTTTAAAAATATTTGCTCACATATCCAAAATAGAATAATCTATAAAACATAAGTGTAATCTTTGTGATTTGATTTGTTTTGTTTTACGGCATATCAACCTCGATGGGTTATTTAATGCCGACAAAGTTTTGAAATAAATTCATTCTTAATGCATAATAAAATTTTGTTTATAAACTCATGTTTTCTATTTAACCCATAGATGGGACCCTAATATGTACTACCACTCTGGGTCAGAGTAAACCAGGGAGCAATGGTGATGAAGGGGTGCTCCACATTCCCCAAACCTCAAAAACTGGAACCTCACCATCAGATAGAGTTTAACGTCCTTCCCAGGACATGTAGACCCTCAGTCACCGCCTTCTAGCACCCATATGATAAAAAGGGGTCGGGGCGTAATCTTTGTATGTGTTCTTATTTAGTTTCGTTATAATTTATTTTCGTTTAATTCTCACTTACTCTTTTTTTCTTTCTTTCCTTCTTTTTATCTTTTCATTATGTTTAATTGAAACAGATTAGCTTTATCACGTTCACCCCCTCTCTCCATCTTTCTTTCTTTCTTTCTTTCTTATCATATTTTTCTCTGTGTCTCCTTTTTCTTCCCTTTCTTTATTTATGATAAAAACGGAATGGTCCATTATTTAATCGAGGTGACGACACTCATGAGAAATAAGAATCCAGCAGATAAGCAACATCAGAATTTACATTTTTGTATTTCATCTTGGACGATTTGGACGGTGTCATTTTTAACCAGAGGGTATTGCAAGATGATAACGGTCTGTATGACCGTTATTAAGGAACAAGAGTATTAATATATAGATTTACATTTCATTTAGGACGATTTGAACGGTCTCATTTTTAACCAGAGGGTGTTGCAAGATGATAATGGTCGTATAATTAAGGAACAAGAGTATTAATATAGAGATTTATTTATCTATTTATTTATCTATACTAGTACGAGATATTAAATACTATTATCAATAATCCTTAAATAAGTCTCTCACTTTTAGAAAAAAAAACCAAATAAAAAATCCCTAGATGAGAAACTGTCCCCATCCACCCTTCCAATTCCGGGGCGTTTTCTTTGTCGCACGATTGCGCACATGTCGTAGACTCTTGAGACAAGTGATCAAGCGAGTTAGGGTAAGGCCTCCTTACGTAGGCCTCGGTTAGGGTACTGTAACTCACGCAGTGCCGACTTTGTTTGTAGCGGAGGAAGTAATGGTTCGTAGGCATCTTTCTGTCGGCGAAAGACGATGGCGAAGAGTCCAATTTTTTTTTTCGAACTACGTAGCGGGTTGATTTGGAGGATGTGCTGTTGCCCAAGCATCAGATCCCCGCTCTCTACATTACCACTGTGCTCCAAAGGAAAGGTAAGAAACCAATGCAGTTTGGCAACGGCTTGTGTCGTAAGAGTTGCCGTGTAGCACTGAAATTCAGCGTTACTTCACCTTAGGGACACCGGCCCGGATTTGTTTTGGGATTTACTCCCATGCCCTTACCTCGGGATTATGTAAGCCGCTCGGCAGCGTTGGTTTTATAACACTCTTCCCGGTCCTAGATGGATTGACGACCAGGGACAATTTGAGGGTTTATTACTGTCAGTGGGGATGGTCGTCGTTGCCCCCCCTCCCCGAACTCGTGGGCTCTTTTCCAGCTCCTGTTTTTTTGTGTGATGTTAATGTTTACTCACCCTCCTCATCAGTAATACCAACGCGTCATTTGTAGCCACTAGCATTTAACACTGTCCAAAAAGAACGACATAATGTCGCCAACAATCCCCCCCCAAAAAAAAATACATAAAATACTTCGAGTTTAAACAAATTTAAAAAAAACGTTTGAATAAAAAATTGAAAAAAAAATTGTAAACGAATAATAAAACACTAGCAGGACCTTGGATATACCACAGTATGATAATTTAATTGTTACAACGTTTGATATGCTTACTTAAGAGCTAGTGCGAAATAGTTCAATATGTAAAAAGTATGCAAAGGCTAATTATAGTAATCGTTTATGGTTGTTTTGTAGCACATTAACCATGAATTTGCTGACTAAAATTAACTCTCTTTCTCTCTCTCTCTTTCTCCTCTCTATCATTGTATGTCTGTCTGTCCCCCCTCTCTCTTTTTCTCTCTCTTTTTCTCTTTCGGTCAGCCTGTCCCCCCTCTCTCTCTGTCTCCTCTCTATCACTTTATGTCTGTCTGTCCCCCTCTCTCCCTGTCTCTGTCTGTATGTCTGTCTGTCACTCTCTCTGTGTCTGTCTCTCTCTTTCTGTCTCTGTCTGCCTGACTCTTTCTCTCTCTTTCTTTCTCTCACTGACTGACTCTTTCCTCCTACCCCTTTCTTTCTTTGTCTCTCTGTCTGTCTGTCTGTCTGTCTGTCTCTCTCTCTGTCTGCCTCATTCTCTCTTTCTCTGTCTCTGTCTGTCTATCTGTATGTCTCTGTTTGTATCTGTCTGTCCACCCCCCTCTCTCTCTGTCACTGTCTGTCTGTGTGCCTCTCCGCCTCCCTCTCCTTTTCCATCCTCCTCCCCTCTCTCTAATGCGTCTGTCTGTAAATGGTAATAAAAACAAGCATTTTGCTCAACATATGACTTTCACTGGATAATTTTATTTCACCTTTCTGACAACATTTGATAAAACAGATTTGTGCTTCGTAATTAATGAAGGGACTAGCAGGACCTGTGGATATACCACAATATAATAAATTAATTGTTACAACGTTTGATATGTTTACTTCAGAGCTATTGCGAAAGGGCCGGTTTAGCTTAGTCGGTAGAGCATTCGACTAGGAATCACAAGGTTCCGGGTTCGATACCGGCCCTCGCCAACTCAGCGTATGAGTAACACAGACATCTGTACGGTAAAGTGAGGAGCTGATGGTAGGTGTGGCGCTCCACCTCAGACGCTAAAATAATCTCCTTGGTCTAGTGCTAGTGAAAAGGGGATATACTCCTTCGATGTCTGGCTGATACCGACATTAGACCCCCACCCGCCGACTTTACTTATAATAAACTTGATTTAACTTTATCACACTTTTTTCTTTCTTTCCTTATTTTCATCTTTTCATTATGTTCGATTGAAACAGATTAGCATTATCGCTTCCGCGCGCTCAAACCAACTCTCTATCTTTCCCATACTCTCTTTCTTTTTTCTTTCTTTCTTCTTTATTATATTTTTCGTGTAGTATGTCCTATTTATCCCTTTTCTTTCTTTATAATAAAAAACAGAATGGTCCATTATTTAGATGAGGTGACGATACTGATAAGAAATAAGAATACGGTGCATAAGCAACACCAGATAATCAGGATTTTTATTTTTGCATTTCATCTTGGACGATTTGGACGGTGTCATTTTTAACCAGAGGGTGTTGTAAGACGATAATGGTCGTAAAAATAAGGAACACGAGTATATATATATATATACACTTTGGTGGGGTACCAAGTAAGTTGGTGTTAGGATGATTCTAAGCTGGTCCCAACGGTACGGTGTTGAAAAGTTCAGGTCAGATTTGAGAGCACAACGTTTAATTTTTATTAACAGAGCAAAGTAATTAGTAGAGGAAAAAAAGCTTAAAAATCGGGTATTAAGTGATTATATCCATTTCAACCCAAGGGTATCTGAAAATCCCTTGAGCTTCGTCAGATCACGTTCTTTATTGAAAATGGTATACAAATAAATTCAGCTTGCTTTTATACATTCTCTCCTGATCCCAGTGATGGTATCGGGTTTCAATTCATCTGATCTTTTTCGGGGCTTATTCAACCATTTTCTCCAATATATTTGTCAGATTCATTTCCATTTTTCTCACCTACATATATTATCGTCCATAAATAAAAGCACACCTATCTCGTAAAATACAACTATAAGATGATGGAGGGGGGGGGTGTAATCAGCGATGTTATATCCCTGGGATCATTGGAAATTTCTGGTCTTTCAACATCGGATTTCCTCTCCTAGGGGACCAATCGGGGCTGATCAAACCCTCCCCACTCGACCCTCCCCACTCAGTAAATGGCTTTCACTAACCTCGCCTCCTGTTGACCATAGCTTTTATTGTACTGGTCACCTGACCCTCAACTGCCAATGGAGCTCTTCTTATATATAAAAAAAAGTCGTCGGGGCGGCCTAAAGTCGGTATCAGCCAGTCAGCGAGGGAGTCTATCCCCTTTTCAATAGCGCTAGACCAAGGAGATTGTTTTTAGCATCTGAGGTGGAGCGCCACGCCTACCATCAGCTCCTTACTTTACCGCACAGATCCCCGTGCTACTCATACGCTGAGTTGGCGAGGACCGGTATCGAACTAGGAACCTTGTGGTTTCTAGCCCAACGCTCTACCGACTGAGCTAACCTGGCCTTTTAATTATCGAGATTGGCCTCACTACCAGTTACTTTTCTTCTAACCCAATTCTACCCGAATTAAACACCGACAATATCCTGCCTTTCAATGATATCTCATTGGATGGTCGTCATTTGTTCGATCTATCTATTTAAAACATTTTAGAATATTGTCACTAGTTTCAATGTTGATTCTATTAATAGTGTTTTGTCTAAATTTCATACAGAGAGCTTCAAGGATTTAAAAATTAAAAAGAAATTATTGTCAGAATGAAGTATTTTTGTATTATCAACTAAAATATTTCTATATGTTTTTGTATTAGGACAGCCATGTCTTTTAAAAATGTTGGCAAATAGAGTTAGAACCTGATAAGTGTTAAGTAAGTCTTCTTGGGCCGGGTTAGCTCAGTTGGTAGAGCGTTCGGCTACAAACCACAAGGTTCCTAGTTCGATACCGGTCCTCGCAAACTCAGCGTATGAGTAGCACAGGGATCTGTGCGGTAAAGTAAGGAGCTGACGGTAGATATGGCGCACCACCTCAGACGCTAAAATAATCTCCTTGGTCTAGCGCAAGTGAAAATGGGATAGACTCCCTCGCTGATTGGCTGATACCGACTTTAGGCCACCCTGACGACTTTACTTACTTACTTTATAGCCAATGTAACATCATCATTTTCTTAAATATATACTAGGAGAAAAATGAGCCCCCCGGGATCTTGATTTTATAAAATTTTATATTGAAATAGAAAGACTAATGAAATTAAATACGAACACAAAAAAGATTACACTTATTTTTACTTTATTCTAATTGATTTCAATATAAAATTATACACAGGATTCCTTTTAATAGAATAAAACAATAATATTAGAAATCAAAAACACCAAGTAATTATTCATTAAACACGGTTTTGTTGAAACCGGTTTGCAAATCATTCACAGCATATATTATGTAAACCTATGTTTCTTAGTGATATATAACACACATCGCAGGATTTTAAACATTAATAATATAGGCTGTTTTGAGGCAAATCTATCTCAGCTAGACCTTAATAGAAACATTGTTAATAAATAAGTTGGGATGCTAATTACGATTAAATAATGATTATTTGATAACCATTGAGAATATAACCTAAATAACTAAGGGAATTGTGATATTGGTGGTGACGTAGTTTCGGTTACAGACAGACAGACACACAATATCCATTATAATAACTATCAAAAATAAAAACGTCTTTCTGACGGAGTAAAAATTATTTTTGAAAGATTTTGCCTAAGGGGGTGGGAGTTAAAAATTCAGAGAGTTTGTATCATAAGTAAGAAAAAAATCATCAAATCTATTAAAGGAATAAAAAAATAAAACAATTTTAAAAGGAAACTTAGTTCTTCCCACCTCAAATAAAATATTGTGTGCATCTATTAATTATTAGTTGAATAATTATATTGAATATTTTACACATAAATTTTACACAAAATCGCAGGTATTTATTTATTTGTAAACTTTTTAGTTAACCAATTGATATTGAAAAAATGACTATTTCTTGTTTGTAAATAATTGTTCTCGTAAAAATCTCTATACGTTATATAACTTTAAATATATATTAAAATAAAACAAACCAAACATAAATATATAATACCGGGGATCTATTTATCAAAACTTGTTTTAAAAAACAATAAGAACCGTCTAAGTTTGCATTCTCAAATTTTGCGTGTATATAATATAAGGTTGTTCTTTATTGTATATATTAACGATATTGGATAACGTGACGTAAGCAGTAACGTAGTTTCGGTTACAGACAAACTGAACCCGAATCTCCATTATTAATAGAGATATGTATTTATAGTGTCACCCATAAATAAGTACACTTCTAGTTGAGACTGAAAAAGTAAAGCTGAATATAGGAGTCACTATGTAATGAAGAAATAAGAAGACAAAAAAAAAAGATGGTGAAAGTGATAAAGAAACCTTTTCAAAATCCCGCAAGGAATTCATAAGATTATTCAAAGAACAAAAATTGTGACGTGAGTAAAATACGGGAGAATGTATTTGAACTTGAGCGAAATATGTATATGCATAAAAATATTTATGCATATTGGCCTTCCCATGATATATTCTATTATACATACATCATGTGTGTGTCTATATGTGTATGTATGTACGTATGTGTATGTGTGTGTGTGTGTGTGTGTGTGATGATGATGACTACCCTTATATAATGACTCGTGGAATCTGAAAGATGATTCACATGATGCAAAACACATTCTGACAAAAGAGATGACTACTGAAAAATATTGGAATTTTAAGGAAAGCTGGCGTCACTAACATAAAGCATACAGGGTAATATATATATATATATATATATATATATATATATATATATATATATATATTACTCGTCTGTTGTTTACAGACTCGAGTTCTCTAGGTGACGTATCATACATCTACCGATGTATGTATTTACCAGTTAAAATGTTCGTCTCTTACTCACAGCTACGGACTGCTGAAAAGTCAGTCAGGTTTCGCTTTCTCGGCTAGAAGTAGTTGTTAAGTCTAGCCACACTGATGAGACGTAAACGTCGAAATACGTTGTCTGTGGATAACTATATATATTATGGACTCTCTCGTCGATTTTCGACGCATGAGGGTTCACACACACAATGAACACCTACACAGTGATTTGTTTATAGTGGTGAAGGCTTGTGTTGGACCATCCACACTTTTTGGCACAGTCGATAGGAAAGAATTGGTGCATCAAGGGTTGCCACAAACCCAATCAACGACCGACCTCCGGAATTTTGAATTCAGAGTTATCCCTCTCCTAGACTGGTTACCTACCCAAGGCTGAAGGGCCCAGTCTGCCCTACTATTTAACCCATAGCTGGAGGGAATTTTGAATTCAGAGTTATCCCTCTCTTAGACTGGTTACCTAACCAAGGCTGAAGTGCCCAGTCTGCCCTACTATTTAATCCATAGCTGGAGGGAGAATATATGGATTCATACCTTTCCCAAGGGTATTAGCGCTATGTGAAATGCCAACAGCTTCGTCTAACTATATATATATATATATATATATATATATTATATATATATATATATATAATGTGTGTGTATGATGCATGTACTATTAGAGCAGTGGGTAGTAAGCTAATCTCACCAAAAGTCAGTCAAGATAGATAGAACTATCAATATATAATAGTATATGAAGATGGGATACAAATGCAGAAGAGCGCGCAAGAGATAATATTAGAATCCCATTTTACGTATAAATAGCATTAGCTTACGGAAACTCCCGAGGTACCCTAACCCTAACCCGTATCCGTACCCTAATCCTTGTGTCTCCAAGGTTTCGGGCATATCCGTGAAAGAAATGAAATGTAATGCTTTTTATACGTAATCTAATATTATCTCTTGTGCGCTATTCGACATACCGAAGATGACAATTATTAGTCACATGAAAGTCCGATCTCGCTGACCAGTTAAAGCGTATTTTAATCTGGACTCAACTATAACAATTTTTGTACGGTAGGATTACAGTGGTAGGATAGCCGCCGGGAGCGGTTTAAAGTAGGCAAAGAGTTAAAGGATATGAAGCATCATAAAAAAAAATGATTTGTAATATTTCAATTATAATGAACTATTCATCATTTAAAAAAAAAATTACTTGGGTGTGATATGCGTAGAAATGTGAGAGTCACTGTGAGTGGTTTAAAGTAGGCAGATAGTTAAAAACGTCAAAGCCTTCTCCTCGATAGTTCTTGATCACACCTCGTATGCACATAAAAACACGTGGACACTTAAAATAATAGATAACTTTGTTTGCCCGCCATGACTTTTAGAATATAAATTCAATGGTTAGGATGTTTATATTTTCAGTCATTTTTTTTATGATATAAATTTCGCATGTGTGTTACAGGTCACGTATTTATTCCACTTCCGCAAATGGTAAAATTTAAGTTTTCACTTGAAGCTTTTGAAGGGCATAAAGGTGTCTGAAAAATTAAGTATGCATTTTCGTATAAATAGTACTTATATTATGCTTCTAAAAGTCAAATAGCTTATACTGCATCTTATATAAAGTGTTCTATGCTATTGTGTCAGACTAGCTTTAAATATCGGATCTAAACACACACACACACACACACGCGCTCACGCAATCACGCACATATATATGTATGCATACATATGTACGCGCATATATGTGTGTGTGCGTATATATACGTGTGTGCCTGTGGTGCATGCGCATGCGTGAGTCCACCTGTTAAATAAACACTTGTTTGTGAATGTTTATCATGTGAAAAATTGCTAACTTCAACACTGAACCGACCAGATAACTTTTCTTAAACAACAACCAACTTTTATTGAATGCTGTCTGGATTTCATCACAGAGGAATACACTTGTTGAATATCTTACTAAATCGGGGCATTAAATTGCTGGAATACTGCATTTAAATATATATATTTACCAACAAATATATATTTACCAACCCCTCCGAACGAGCAGGATGTGACACAAGGTCAATTTCTTAAGCAGAGTTCAACAGGTTTGAATTGAGTTTTCCTTCTCCTAGACTGGTTACCTAACCATGGTTAAAAATCCAGTCTGCTCTGCTATTTACCCATACAGAGTAGGATTTATACCTTTCTTAGCGGTATTAGCGCTAAGTGAAATGCAATTACCACGTCCAGGATTTGAACTCGGGGCGACGAGTCCATTTCCCATGACTTTAACCATTATACCACGCGCTTCCTGCATTTAAATATAAACCTTTTACTAACTAGATATACCGTATATACCCGTATATATGACAATCGTGTGTACTAGTGAGACCTGTAGATGCAGCACAGTATGATAATGTAATTATTACAACGTTTGATATGTTTACTTAAGAGCTATTGCTAAATAGTTCAATATATAAAAAGTATAATAATCTTGATTTAACTCTCTCACACTTTTCTTTCTTCTCTTCTTTTCATATTTTCATTATGTTTGATTGAAACAGATTAGTGTTATCCTTTCAATGTGCTCACCCCCGTCTCTATATCTTTCCCCTACTCTCTTTCCCTTTCTTTCTTTCTTTATTTATTTTTTCTGTGTATCATTTCCTTTTTCCTCCTTTTCTTTTTTTGTAATAAAAACGGAATGGTCCATTATTTAGCTGAGGTGACGACACTCATAAGAAATAAGAATTTAGCAGATAAGCAACACCAGATAATCAGGATTTACATTTCATCTTGGATGATTTGAACGGTCTCATTTTTAACCAAAGGGTGTCGCAAAATGATAACTGTCATACAATTAAGGAACAAGATATACTACAATTAAGGAACAGATATACTACAATACACATATACTATCAGGACTTGTGGATATACCACAGTATGATAATTTAATTATTACAACGTTTGATATGTTTACTTAAGAGCTATTACTAAATAGTTCAATATGTAAAAAGTATAATATTCTTGATTTATCTCTCTCTCTCTCTCTCTCTCTCTCTCTCTCTCTCTCTCTCTCTCCCTCTCACTCTTTTTTCTTTCTTTCCTTTTCATCTTTTCATTACTTTCGATTGATGGTGAGGTTCCAGTTCTGGGGTTCTGGGGAATGTGGAGTAACATTGCTCCCAGGTCCATTCTGACCCGGAATGGTAGTACCTGTTAGGGTCCCATCTATAGGTTAAATAGAAAAAATGTGTTTAAAACAAATTGAGTACCCATCAAGAATGAATAAAACAAAAATGTTTGCGGTATAAACTGACTCAATGGATTGACATGCTATTAAGTCAAACTAACCAACTAACAACATATGAACATGAATTGTTCCACCGAATTTAGGGTGGAGATTTTACACTATGGAAGATTATACGTGTTAACATCTAGCTTAGAAGTAAGGAAAATCTATTTTTTTCTTTTCGGTCAAAAGATATTTGATTATTTCCTATAAGTCTAGCATGAGCAAAGGGGAACCACTCTTGACTGATAAATTATATTTTTCCCTTTAACTAACCCTAACGCTAACTATAAACCCTAACCCAAAACCCCGTCTTCTTTTTTCCTAGTAGATCAATAAATAAATAAATAATTTATCAGTCAAGAGTGGTTCCCCTTTGATCATGTTAGAATTATAGGAAATAACCAGATATTTTCTATAAAAATATTGAAGACTCAGGTGGGCCATTCAGAAACCACCACGGGCCACATGTGGCTTGCGACCCGTAGCTTACCCATGACTGGTTTAGTGTGCGTTCTTGTGTGTGTGTGTATGTGTATGTGTGTGTGTGTTGTGTGTGTGTGTATGTGTAATTGTACGGTGTTGTACGTGTAAGTGTGTATTTTCCAGACATGTTTTTATATAAAAAATGTGTACACGCTTTGATGCTTACAAAAACAAGTGTAGATAATTGGGCAAATATAAAAGCCATAAAGATATGAAAATGACAGACAGACAAAGTTTGAAATAAAAGACACAAGAGTTGTAGACAGGAAGGCAAGACACTAAATGCTTTCCTCACGAAAGGCTCCAAACGTCTGACTATTTTGAGAGATTTTCAGAGATTCTTGTACAAAGGTCCAGTTTTGTGAAAATATTTTTCCCTTGATAAAATAACACTACCGTATAAATGCGAGTGAGGAAAGGTTTTATAGAAAGTTTCCTATGAATGATAAGGAAGGTCGAGTTTCTTCTCACTATTAAAGGAATAAAGCACATTCATTTTCAGTTGTTTTTTGGTATATAGAAAAATATTTAAAAATGATATATATATATATATATATATATATATATATATATATATATACTAGACAAAAAGTGGGTCCTGTATTGAGCTCTGGGTAGATAATTGGAATTAAGGAAAAGTGAATTTGCAAAGCGAATTGAATTAAAAAATAAAAGAACGACTGGAGAATTAAAAAATAAAAAAATAAAAATCCTCTTGTAAGATTTCTAAGAAAGGAAACGTTTGATCTTGTTGATAAGCTACGGGCTAGCTGCTTCTGAAACTGGACATACAAATATATTTCACACTCTCTAATCACTCTCTTCACTCTCATAGAGAAACTAACATATATAACGAGGAGGAAATCAAGATATACATAGAGAGAGGAAAAATGACAGTCAGAATGGGAATTAGAGACGGGTCAGTTTTTGACTTAATTGCAAATTACAACTAATTAGAACCAATTAAAATAGATTTTTTCCAAACATAACTCAGTCCTGGAACAAAGGAATATTCTGATATAAATTTTGTGTCGTTAAACAAAATGGGAAAAAGCATTTAACAAAAAAATCATTGATTCACTTAGCTTTAGTTAAATAATAGATATACAAGTTTTAATCTATGTTTAATATTCTATGTTATCGTCCTTGGCCAGGATTGAACCTGCAACCTAGAGATGATTGTCACTTAGAACTGTATTAACTCAACCCTTATATCCGTTGCGCCATGTGTTGGACATGAGTTGAGTTAATACAATTAGAATATTTAAAATTGCTTAACACTTAAACCCGGTCATGGTTAAAGGAATGAGAACAGCCCCCCGCCCCCGTGGATTGAATAAAGGGTTCGGTTCGAAGTTCCGTGAAAGCTCCCGAGTTCAAGAAGTTTCCTGGGTTCGAAGAGAATGTTCCTGAGTTCGACAAGAAACACCTGAAGAAGGCTGGAGGGCATATCGACCAAAACGTTGTGTATATAACAATAAAGATAAGGACAATAGTCCGAAAAATCCAATTAATCCAAAGGAAGCTATTACGCAAACGATTTATTCCATTGAGTAATTTGACCCTCAGATACCCTACCCCCGGGCTAAGCTAAAAAAAAAACCAAACAAACAAACACAAAACACATTCGAACTTTGCCCCTAGGCGCAGATATCTTTGTTTAAAGCTACCCCATCATTCCATGTAAAGAAAGGCACAAAAACCTTTAATTACTCAAATCTGAATTAAACTCTTTGAGATCAAAATATCAGACTTAAGATGTTTAGTAAATTGACGGGCAGTCAAAAATATTGGGCCTACCGTGTATAAAAAAAATAAACCCAGACAGAAATAACGGGCTGACAGTCTATACTAAAATAACGCTTAACCTGAAATATCGGGATTACAAGATTAAAGGTTTATTAGCAGGACCTGTGGATATACCCCAGTATGATAGTTTAATTATTACAACGTTTGACATGTTTATTTAACAGCTATTGCTAAATAGTTCAATATGTAAAAAGGTATAATAATCTTGATTTAACTCTCTCTCACTCGTTTTTTTTCTTTCTTTCCTCCTTTTCATCTTTTCATTATGTGTGATTGAAGCAGACTAACGTTATCACTTCCGTGCGATCAGCCTATCTTTCTGTCTTTCCCTAACTATTTTTCTTTCTTTCTTTCTTTCTTTCTTTCTTACATTTTTCTGTGTAGCATGTCTTTTTCTTCCCTTTCTTTCTTTCTAATAAAAAACCGGAATTGTTCATTATTTAGCTGAGGCGATGACACTCATAAGAAATAAGAATTCGGCGGATAAGTAACACCAGATAATCAAGATTTATATTTTTGCATTTAATCTTGAACGATTTGGACGGTGTAATTTTTTAACCAGAGGGTGTTGTAAGATGATAACGGTCGTATAATTAAGGAACACGATTACTAATATATAGATGGTGTAATTATACATCCACGAAACATGTTCTTTAGTATATTAGCATGTGTAAATATATAAATTATTATCTGTAAGAATGCAGTTATATGATTCGTTGAGTATGCGTGTGAGTGTATGTCTGTATATGTGTATTTGTGTGTGTAAATGTACGTTAATTTACGTGTAAGTGTGTATTTTCCTGGCATAATTCTATATAAAAAATGTGTACACGCTTTGATGCTTACAAAAACAAGTGTAGATAATTGGGCAAATATAAAAGCCATAAAGATATGAAAATGACAGACAGACAAAGTTTGAAATAAAAGACACAGAATTGTAGACAGGAAGGCAAGACACTAAATGCTTTCCTCTCGAAAGGCTCCAAACGTCTGACTATTTTGAGAGATTTTCAGAGATTCTTGTACAAAGGTCCAGTTTTGTGAAAATATTTTTCCCTTGATAAAATAACATTAAGTATAAGAAGGTGTAAAGGTTTTATAGAGAGTTTCGTATGAATGAATAAAAAGGTCGAGGTGATTCCCACAATTAAAGGAATAAAACAGTAGTTTTCGGTCTTTTTTTTTTTTGGTGTATAGAAAAATATTTAAAAAAGAAAAAAAAAGTAAAATGATAATAATAATAATGAAGTATTACATTACTGTAATACTAAACCACTCTACTAACGTTTTGAGCACTTTATATTTGTTATAACACTGACTTAATAATTGTATCAACCAAATATTGAGATTAACTCAATATTTTTTACCGGTAAGTCATTCTTTTTATTATATATATAAAATATATATTTTTGGGAGAATATGTGCTTAATTGGAGTTGTACCTAATTTTGAAAATTAATTAATTAATAATGAATTAGGCGGGAATGCCTATTTAAATGTATTAATTCATTATTAATTAATTAATTAATTTAAATGTATTAATTCATTATTAATGAATTAATTTTCAAAATTAGGTACGACTCCAATTAAGCACATATTCTCCCAAAAATTTGTCGGCTAAAAAAGCCATTCCAAACATACCGTGTTTACAACTTATCATAAATATATATATATCGGAATAGCTCACTCGGTAGAGCGTTCGGCTAGAAACCACAAGGTTCCTAGTTCAATACCGGTCCTCGCCAACTCAGCGTATGAGTAGCACAGGGATCTGTGCGGTAAAGTAAGGAGCTGATGGTAGGTGTGGCGCTCCACCTCAGACGCCAAAAACAATCTCCTTGATCTATAGTTATTGAAAAGGGGATAGACTCCCTCGCTGACTGGCTGATACCGACTTTAGGCTGCCTCGACGACTTTACTTACTTTACTTATATATATATATATATATATAATAAAGTTGGCGGAGTGGTCTTTTCTCGGCATAATCCAGACAGCGAGGGAGTCTATCTCCTTTTCAATAGCGCTAGACCAGGAATATTTTTTGGCTGAGGTGGGGCGTCACACTTACCGTTAACTCCCCACTTTTCCGTACACATTAAATTACCCAATCTGTGCTACTCATGCGCTGAGTTGGTTATATATATATGTGTGTGTGTATGTATATATGTATGCATATATACAAATTTGGTTAAAAATAATAGAATCCTTATTGTTTTCAAGTTTTTTTTTCTTTCAAGTTTTCTTACAATTTTTTGATGTTATCACCTTGAAAGGTATTAATCAGTTGTCCAAAAGACTTATTATTAGTAAACCAAGTACTTTCGGTTCTTTTCAGAATCATTATCAAGACTGTTTATTATTTAACTAAACTATTGTTTTATTTTATTGTCGCTAAATTGACACTAAACAACGTTGGCAATTTATCTTTTAAATTTATCTAACGAGCTAGGCAAACGTGATTTAAATAAAGATTGTTCTATTTAAAGCATTTTAAAATATTGTCACTTCTTTCATAATTAATTCTATCCAATCAGCATATTTTCCGAGATTTCTGTATATTTATTTATTTTTAAAATTTTTATCTATTTATTTTTTTTTTTTACTAAGGATAGTTTTTTTCGTTTACGGATCATCAAACGTATTTTCCGAGATTTCTATATATCTAATTTTTAATTTTTTAAATTTTTATTAATGTATCTATTTTTCTACTAACAATTGTTTTTCGTTTAAGGATCATCAAACGTATTTTCCGAGATTTCTATATATCTATTTTTTTAATTTTTAAATTTTTATCTATTTTTCTACTAACAATTGTTTTTTCGTTTACGGATCATCAAACGTATTAAAAAAGTTCTCTGATCTAATGACCCGGCCTGCCGAGATATACAGTATACTTTTACCATATGGTTTACCATAGATTTTTACTTATTTACACGCAAAAGTCTAGTCCCTTTGTGTTCGACTTTTACGCATTTATCTCCTTTACACTCCGTTAATAGAATACCCTAAGTTATGAAGATGGTAATAGTTAGTAAGCGACTCGCCAACATTATGAAATTACTATTTTTCTAAGCTTGAATGACTGATGAATGTAAGTGTTCAAATAGACTAATATTTAAGAAATATAATTGACTTACCCGTTAGGTTCAAATTAATAATGTTAATGATTTTAACGACAGCAACATGACTTGCAAAAAGATTATAAAAGAAATAAATACAATTGGATAAATAGATTTGTTTTTATAAAAAAATATTATCGCCTTCCCTCCTTAGCCCTTAAAAAGAGACGGCAGAGACTGAACCAGGCGAAACGGGTGGTCAGAGAGGCCCACTTCAATCAAACGGCTGGTCACATCTAGCCCTAGCACCTATATGATTGTCCCGATCCTATTGCCCTAACCTCTTTTTATCATATATGTCCTAGAATGCAGTGGTTGAGGGTTTTAATGTCCTGGGTATGACGTTTAACTTCTAGTGGTAAAGTTCCAATTCTGGGACTTTGGGGAGTGTGGAGCACCCCTTCATCACCATTATTCCCACGTCCCCTTTGATCCGGAGTGGTAATGCCTGTTAGCCTCCCATCTATGGGTTAAATAGATAAAAAAAAAGAGTTTTATAAAGGTTTTATAGAACAGAGTTTGAAAAAAAAAGGAATACCCAATAAGAATGAATAAAACAAAATGTACAATTTTGATATTTCGGACTGTTGTCCTCATCTTTATTGTGGTATGTATAAACACAATGTTCATGTCACTGTAACCGCTGGCCTTGTTTAGGTGTCTTTTTAATTACCTTAAAATAAGTCTTTATCAGACTATAACCTTGAATTCAAACATGGTTTCGGAGCTAAAATATCGTTACCTCTAGTTTAAGGGGCCCCAAGCAGCATAAATGCCACCAGACTTATTGACAGAAATGTGATTAGATATAAAAAAATGAAATGGAAGAAATTTCAAAATGGAAAGAATGTTATATAAAAAGACAAATAAAACAAGATGTGTCCGGCATAAAATAACCCATGATGTGTTTCACCGTAAAATCAAACAATCAAACAAACAAACAATTACCAACTGAACAAGAAGGTAGAGACATGATGAGACAACCAGGTAAATAAGTTTTTTTGCATTGTCCCTACAAGAGAATATATTATATATTATAAAATAATTACAATGCTCGCATACACAGGGAACACCTGAGGAAGTACAGAGGATGCAGCGACTGAAATACTGTGTTTATACATACCACTATAAAGATGAGGACAACAGTCAGAAAAATCAAAATTATTCAAAACAAAATGTGTTCGCCATAAAATAACCCAAGGGTTGGTTTGCTGTAAAATTCAGTCAACTAATTAACCAATCAACTGAATCAGGCGGAGGACTGAGAGACAGGATGAGTCAACCAGGTAAAGGGTTCCTTTTTTTTGCATTGTCTTCACAAGAGAATATATTACACCTTTTATGATTCAAAATAGATGTTGAAAGTTTTGTCGTGTCTTTCGCCCATGTTGTCTTATATTTGATTGTCGATTCCATGAATAATACTCTCTGGCAAAAAACACGCCAAAGGTTCAAACTAAAAAGACAGGAAGTATCAAGCGTTAAACTGGCCCAATGTTATGTTTACGTCTGAGTGCACACCTTCTTACCAGCCACCATACACACAATCTCTGAAGAAGACAGCTGTGCGCACTTAACGTTTGAGGCTCACCACTATTATCGCAGAGCTTTCACCTCACTTAACTTCGCCAATTTCTTTTTCTTTTTTGGTTTGACAGTTGTTCATCAGTAAAAAAAAAAGAAAGAGAAATAAATTTGACAGGAGTTTTCCATTCACAGAACTTCAAAATTGAAAATTCAGCTGTGGAGTGTTTTTGTTCTGGACGACATTTAACTGTATGTTACCTCTTAACACTTCACGCCTTTCAAACGACCCGTCGTACTTGAGAACATCACAATTTCACAAGAGTTAACTTTATTATTGCCCGGTATTGCTCAGAATATAAAAAGCCAACGTACTGTTCCTTGTACCGGCTCGGTGACACCTGTTACAAAACATTTACCACATAAAGAAAAGTTTAATTCTAAAGAAATGCAGTGTTAGTGAAATGATTATTTACTAGCAGGACCTGTGGATATACCACAGTATTATAATTTAATTATTACAACGTTTGATATATTTACTTAAGAGCTATTGCTAAATAGTTCAATATGTGAAATGTATACTAATCTAGATTTAACTATCTCTTTATCTCACTCTTTTTTTTTGCGTTTTTGCTTTTTTTCTTCTCTTCATTATGTTCAATTAAAACAGATTAGCATTATCGGTTCCGCGTGCTCAACCTCTCTCTCTATCCTTCCCCTACTCTCTTTCTTTCTTTCTTTCTTTCTTTCTTATATTTTTTGTAACAATATTTAGATTTTAGCATCTCATCTTGGACGATTTAGGCGGTCTTATTTTTAACAAGAGTGTGTTGCAAGATGATAACGGTCGTACAATTAAGGAACACGAGTATTGATATCTTATTATAATAGATATTCGGTGTCTGTCTGTAACCGAAGCTACGTCACATTACCCCCAGGAATTGTGTAAGTTTATAGTCCAAATCATAGAATAAATCTTATTTATTAATGAGGTATGCATGAAAATCTGAGTTAGATTTGCCTCAAAACAGCCCATATTATTAGTGCGTTTAAAATCCTGAAATGTGTCTTATATATCACTATGAAATAAAGGTTAACATACTATATGGTGTAGCTAATTTACATACTGGTTTTAACAAAACCGGGTTCAATAAATAATTATTTGGTGTTATTGATCTCTAATATTATTGTTTTATTCTAAAACGTATTAAAATCAACCCTAAGAATAATTTAAAATAAGTGTAATATTTTATATGCGTTCTGATTCAATTTCGTTGGTCTTTCTAATTTAATGTATTTCATTACATTTAAACTTAAATACTTATGCCCGGAAGGTGCATATTCTTGCTTGTACATATAAGGTAGTTTTTTCATGCTGTGCAAAATTTACGTAATTGACTCTAAAAACACTTAAATATTTCCTTATTTTTTTTTAATTGTACTTTTTCGTTTACGAGTCCCATTTTCTCATCAGATCCGTTTTTCATAGAAAGTGAAAATGAAATATCATTGTGATTCACGAATGATGTCAAAGATCGTGCACTTGTTGTTCAAAATGCGCACTTGATGCATTTGCATTGCTTCATGGCTGATTTCACCACTTGATATTTTCATTGGTCAACATAAACTTGACTAGACAGTAAGTATGCACTTATGTAAACTGTTGTACAGTCATGCCTTCTTAATGTTACAAAGCAACAAACGAAATAAATATTAATTGTACATTTATATCTATACATATATAAATATATGGAGGCGCGTGGGCTAGTGGTTAGAGTCGTGGAAAATGGACTCGTCCATTAGACGAAGCTGTTGGCATTTCACATAGCGCTAATACCCTTGTGAAAGGTATGAATCCATATATTCTCCCTCCAGTCTAGGAGAGGGATAACTCTGAATTCAAAATTCCTGAGGTCGGTCGTTGATTGGGTTTGTGGCAACCCTTGATGCATCAATTCTTTCCTATCGACTGTGACAAAAAGTGTGGATGGTCCAACACAAGCCTTCACCACTATAAACAAATCACTGTGTGGTGTTCATTGTATGAACACTCATACGTTGATCGAAGGGAGAGTCCATCATATAAAGGGCAGTTGTGTGTATATGTATGTCCGGAGGAAACTTCGAAAATAAAACAATTAACGACAAAGTAAATATATATATACACATTAAATACCACCAGGGCTTGGTTTTTGAGTAAAAATAATAGAGATTTGATTTATATTCGTAAGGATAATTAAAGAATAAAATTAACAGAATAGTTTTTTTTCTATTTAGCATTTTAGATAGTAGACATTAACATTTCTTTTCAGAGTAGCTGGATCAATGCAAGGTCTATTTTTTTTGCATAGAGATTTTAATGGGGCATCCCACGAGAATTCAACTTACGATTCAGTAATAATGGATCTGCAGGACTAACTTTAAAAAATTCCCCCTACCCAGGCGACGCCGGATTGCCGCTGCTATTTTTAAATATTTAAATTTCCTTAGTCTTTCTAATTTAATATATTTCATTAAAGTTTAAATACTTACACTCGGTGGGTGCGTATTCTTTCCAGTTATTTTAAAAATAAAAATATCGAAAATATCATTGGAATGTACACTTCGTGTTATGCAGGAAACGCTAATAAACATTAAAAAAAATGATGATGATGCTTCTCGTGACACATGTGGAATGATAGGCGTACAAAAATGACGTCACAATTTGAATAAGATCTAATGTTACAAACCAGAAAAAAAATTAATTGAACATTTTAAATATTTCAAAAATAATTTATTAAGAGTTCTCGAAAATTAAATAATTAAATATTGTGATTCACGGCCGTACGTGTTTAAATGTTACTAAGCAACACATGTAAGGAAATAGGCACTTGGCGTGGTTTAAGGGTTTGCGAGCGAGACTAGTAGACAATTACTAATGAGTTCGATTCTCACTGGGGGTTTCGTACTTCTGGCCTTGTTCCAAACAAAACTCAGCTTGATCTGGTTTGTTGAATTTTACGGCTTGTCAACCCTTGTTGGGTTATTTTATACCGAAGACATTTTGTTTATTCATTCTTAATGTGTATTAAATTGTTTTAAAAAATCAATTGTTTTAACCACATTTTTAAAAACTCATTTTTATCTATTTGACCCATAAATGGGACCCTAACAGGTATTATCACTCCAGGTCATAGTGGACCTGGGAGTAATGGTAATTAAGAAATACTCCAGACTCCCCTAAGTTCCAGAATTGGAACTTCACCATTAGATGCAGTTTAACGTCATACCAAGGACACAAACTCAGCGTAGTAAATGACAATAAATAAAATGAAAATACTTACCGTTAGATTAGCGAAGTTAAGCAACGATTCGCCTATTCAGCTCTGAGATGGGTGACTACTTAGGAAGAATAAGTACACAACGTAAGGCCCGTGAAACTTAACACCCGTATGCCAAACTTTGGATTATACCGACTGCACCTCTGTAGAGGGATAAAATTTCCCCAATGGTGCCACCTGTTGGTCATGGATGGCGACTCGTGATGATTAAGGACGGAATCCTAGTGGCTGAAAGGAAAAGCTAGTGAAGGAAATTGACGTGATGGTCATCTGTTCCCCAGTAAGCCATCTTCTCACAATGCGGTTGAACCCTTTTGGGCTTTCGGGTAATAAAGACGTCTGAGAAAGATAAACCAATTCTTGCGTCCATCATTTAAAATCAAAGAGAACTGGAGCCCAGAATAAAGAAATTTCGTATCAATTAGATGAAGAAATCAACCCAAACGAAGATGGCCGGTCGGTAACATAGAACCCTCCTAAGAATTCCTCTCGCCATTTATATACCCGATACAAAATGGATATATAGCACACTTACTGATTATTACTAGTGAGTCTGTAGAGGTTAGATTTATTTATTTAAAATCACTTTTTTGTGGCTCTTCCCACTGGGGGAATAGTGGTAAATTAAAAATAAATAAATATATTTTCCCATTATTCACAGAAGAAAAAAAACCCCGGAAATCCCTTTTACTCAGCTCCCAGCTAATCCAACTTCCGGAAAAGAGTTCTCAGCCTCCTCTTTCTGCTCGGGGTAACACAAAAACTTTTGTGTCTCCCCAAACTAGGACACTTCTTTATATTGTCCACACACACACACACACACACACACACACACACACGTTCGATCCTCTCGAGGTATTCAGTACTTGTTACCTTGTATCAAATAAACGCTATATTTTGTAAGAGTATATGAGTACTTCCTTATACAGGGGGAGGGACAAAGTTTAGGTCCTGGACATGTTTACCGAAAAATATATGATATTGTAAAAAATATCCGGTAACTCTAAATGAGTTGGCTTCTAAAATGAGGTAACCAAGCGAATACATGGTACTATTAGTATTTTGTAATTTAACCATTGTAGTTCTTTTTGACAATAACAAATAGATAAAATTATTCTAATCAATTATTATTCAGATAACTCCATTACAATCTATAAGATTTCCAGATGTCACAGTTGAATGAACTGTATATCTTTATTAAATTATAAAATGACTTGATTAGTTAAGTTAAACGAAACAATGACATCGTGACATGTATTAAGAAATTGAAATAGTTTTATTATAAATCTTATTATAATAGAGATTGTGTGTTTGTCTGTAACACGAAACTATATCACTACACTCGTCACAATCCCCTAAGTTATTTACGTCACATTCTCTGTGATTTTATTCTTATTTAAAACTTATTGTTAATAAAATTGTTTTACATTATCAATACTGTTTGCCATAGCTACATAACATTAATATGCAATTGTAGTTATATATAAAACAAAATAGCGGTTTACAGTGTGAACAAGAAGGATAATTTGCATATTGATCTTAAAAATTGATTTTAATAATTATGTGCTTGGTATTATTGATTTCTAATTGTTTGGTTTTCTCTTAACGAATATGAGCAAAAATCTCGGGGATAAATCTTAAAAGAAATCCATTAACAAGAAGAAATAACTGTAATTTTATTCTTTACTTCCTATTTTAACTAAATAGTTAAATTAGGAAAATTTAGCAATGAAAGACGGGAGTTTCAGTTGTTCTATTTTTCGATTATACCCCCCACCTCTGTTACAAATATTTTGATCTACCTTATTTAGTTTCAATAGCCTTTCTAATCTAATAAAATATTTTATTACATTGACTTAAATACTTGCACTCGAAGGGTATACATATTTGTTAGTTATTTTAATTTATCATCCAAATGTATAAATGAATCATTTGTATTATATCAACATCTAGATAATAAATGTTAGGCTTAAGTAATAGGTATCAAGATTTAATTATAAATCGAACCCCCCTTTTCGGCACACATATACATATCATCATCAATATTTTTTTTTATGAATGACAGAAAAGAGAACAAGGTAACAAGATTATTGCCTAATGTCTTACTTTTCCTGTCAAAACACGCTACATAAGTATCGCTCCCATAGCCAAACCAGGTTCCGGGATGAATCTTTTAAATAATTGATTTAGTATTTTGTTTCTTTTGAAATTTGGTGGTTTTACATCAAATGGTTTGAGCGTCTATAAAAGTCAGACAATCAAACTAGTCCGAATTAGATGAATGGAATTTAAAGTTCCAAATTTTATTTCCATTAAAATTGCAAGAATACAAATACATAAATTCTAAGTATTATGGATCTCATTTGTATGATAACCGGTTCTTTAACCTTCGTATCGTAACCACTATAGGAGAAGGAAAACTGAATTCAAACAAGACCTGGAGAGGGATGGGTTCAAACAGGCCAATCCTGTCCAAGACACGCTACATAAGCATCACTCCAATGGCCAGACCAAGTTTCGAGATGAGTCTTAAAAAAAAAGAAGAAAAAGATCCCATTTGAATGTTATTTCTAAGCTGACAGAATTGGCAAGTATTGTTCGGTCAGTGATAAATATGGTACAAAACAAAACAACACACACACACACACACACACACACACACACACACATTAAAAGCAAAAAAAAAAAAAAACATAAAAACAAAAGAAAACAAAAAAGCAAAAGCAAAAAAACAAAAGAAAAAAAAACCCAACAAAACCCCAAAAAAAAAACAAAAATGGGCAGTAAGATTTGGCTGGGTAAATTTAGTGGTGACAGATGTTAAAAACGGGGTGGCGTTGACCCCCCGACATTGGCAAATAACATCTGCTCTAAAGAGCCGGAGGGGGTGAGAAGATTTTGGCGACTGGTCTCGATTTATTGCAATTGAAAAATAGTCTGTTTTTTCTTTTCTTTTCTTTTTGTTTTATCTTAATCAGATAAGATTTCTACAGAAACAAAACAATAATAGAAAAAACACAAAAAAAAAAACAATAAAAAAAAAAAAGAAAACAAAAACGTTGCGGTAGGCAAATTGTCTGCGGTAGACATTCGACTTTAGATAATTGTGAGTGAGGCATCCGTGGATTTGCCGTCGAAGAAAACAAAGAGATGACAGTCGAGCAAATAAATTATAATTTATTTTTCTGAACCCAAAAGAATATTGGTTTGCTTTGTTTTACGGCACATCAACCTCAGTGGGTCATTTAATGCCGACAAAGTTTTGAAATAAAGTCATTCTTAAGTGGATACTCAATTTTTTTATAAATACATTTTTCTATTTAACCCATAGATTGGACCCTAACAGATACTACCACTCCAGGTCAAAGTGGACCAGGGAGCAATGATGATGAAGGGGTGTTCCACATTCCCCAGATCCCCAGAACTGGAACCTCACCATCAGATAGAGTTTAACGTCATTCCCAGGACCTTCAGCCACCACCTTCTAGCACATATATGATAAAAAGTGTTGGGGCTACCATAAGGGCAATAGGGTTGGGACAATCATATAGGTGCTAAGGCTTGACATGACAGAGGGGGCCTTTCCGACTGCTCGTCTAGTCTCAGTAAGGGTCTAAGTGGAGTGTTGCATGTCATGGACTGCTCATCCACCAGGATTCCGTTCTTAAGCATTATGGGTCGCCACCCACGGTTAACAGGTGGCTCCATTGGTGGGGGTGGGGGTCTTATCCCTCTACAGAGGTGCAGTCGGTGTATTCTAAAGCCCCAGTCGACAGGACCAAGAGAAGTGTCAAGAAGAGAGATATTAGTGTCCTTGGTATGACGTTAAACTCTATCTGATGGTTAGGTTCCAGTTCTGGAGCTCTGGGGAATGTGGAGTACCCTTAATCACCATTACTCTCAGGTCCACTCTGATCCGGAGTGGTAGTACCTGTTAGGGTCTCATCAATAGATCTGTTTAAAACTTATTCGAATTCGATAGGACCATGTACAACAGCACCCCCCAAAAAAGCAAAGAAAAACAAAAGAACAAAAAAAAAACAAAAAAAAATACAATAAACAAAAAACCCAAAAGAAAACAAAAAGATGCCGGCCTATTTATTTAATATACGGAACACACAGCAGTTAGCAGCACCATACAGAATATTTGTAAATAGAAAAAAAAATTTAGTTTAAAAAATGTGTTAAAAATTTGAGTTAAAAAACATATTTGGCATAAAATGACCCAATGGGTTGACATGCCGTAAAACCCAACCAACCAATAATCTTCAATTAGACCTAATGAACTATAGATTATTAGATTCTCATTTATGTTTGTATTTTAAGAGTCCCGTGGATGGGTATAAAACACCTCCAAAGAGGTGTCCTGAGTATAGCACTAAACTGTATCTGATGGCGAGGTTCCACTTCCCAGGTTCACCCTGACCTGAGAGTGGTAGCACCTGTTAGAATCCCATCTATAGGTTAAATAGATCTGTTTAAAACTTATTCGAAATCGATAGGACCATATGCACCCCCCCAAAAAAAGCAAAGAAAAATAAAAGAACAAAACAAAACAAAAAACAAAAACAAATACAAAAAAAAAAACCAACTAAAAACAAAAAGATGCTGGCCTATTTATTTAATGTACGGAACACACAGCAGTTAGCAGCGTCGTACAGGGTATTTGTATTATTGGTATTGCCACCAAAACTCGAACTCATAACCCCTATGTCCTAGTTATTATCTGATGTAGGGAATCATAGCTTTGTCGGCTGGGGCTTTAGAATACAACAGCCGCATATTTGCAGAGATGACCCCCCCCCCAAATCTTTAGAAACAACTACACAAAAAATGTAAATATAGATGTACAATGAAGGAGATTCCCTAACCTCTAGGCATGAAATCTCTCTCTCTCTCTCTCTCTCTCTCTCTCTCTCTCTCTCTCTCTCTTTAAGTAGAGTAGAGCAGGTTTGAATTCATAATTATTCATTCATCAACACTAGTTGTCTTATCAAATCTAAAGAATCCATTTTATTCTGTTATTTTTACCCGAGGAAATGGAGAACATATCAATTGATTCTAAGAGAATTAGCATAAAGTGAAACGGAAACAGACTTGTTCAGGGTTTGAACGCGAGTCGCCGATTCCATTTCCAATTCTCGAACAAATAATTTGACAATTCCATCTACAATGATTTATCAACCCTTTTCCGGTCGTTTAATGCTGAACCAAATCATTTTGACATTAGGTAGTTTATCCAGTAGTTAACCATCTGGCATTCAAATTTTGACCACTTAACCGGGATTGAGGGGTACTTCAGCTAGTAAAATATATCACCCCCTCTTTCCCTCTCTCTCTTGAAAAACAACTACTGTCATTGTATTGTTCGTAGTTTTGGAAGAATCATGAACAATCACAGAATTCAGACAATAGAACTTGTTTGTTTTAGTTGTTTATACGACGTTTCGACTGGTGGGTTCTTCAGCCTTTTAATGTGTAATATGAACCTTGGTAAAGAAAGAGACTGTTGTTCTAGTTTAGACAAAAATGGTATAGAAAAGTTTATTTTTAAAGGAGTTTTTTTCTTATTTTTCCTCGAACTCAATTTATTTTGAGAAAAGACCCCTCTCCCACAAAACCCCCCAAAAAACAAAAAATAAAACAACAAACAACAAAATAAAAACAAAACAAAAACAAAATAAAAAAACAAAACTCAATTTCTTTTGAGCCTCCCCCTTAAAAAAACAAACTTTTTTCCCCCAAGAAGACAGAAAAACAACAACATCCCACTACGAAAAACACCAGCAAAACCCCCAAGACATCAGAACCCCCCCCCCACCACCAACAAAAGCGAGAAAGGAAACAACAAAAACAAAACAAAAAATGACACCTGAAGAGCGGATAATATAACAATCGAAACGTTGTGTAGACAACAAAAGGAAGTAGTTTAAATTTCTGAAGAAGTGTTTGATATTGTCATTATTTTAGCTAGGATGATTCTACTAAAATCATCGACCCCCCCCCTCTCCCCCACACACATTTTTAGGCTTTAGATTTTTTTATCGACTCGAAAAGCTTAAAAGTTATGAGGTCACACAAAATCAATAAGAATTTTTGTCACGAAAGAAGGAATTTGTTTAACAAATTTCAAGGAAAACCGGTCTGAATTTTTTAAAGAAATGCAAGTCACAAGAATATAGACAGACGTAGGCGTAAACATGATTTGTTGAATAGAAAAATCAGTCTCCAATATATATATATATATATATATATATATATATATATATATATATATTATATATAACACTAAACATTGATTTAAAAATCTCAATATTCTTTTCATTTAAAAGATCTTATCGGGTCCGACCAGCTGCAACCCAATCTCGATTCGGCGTAGATGAATAATTTAGGTAGTACTAGAAGCGACTACTCGGCGTCGCCTGGGTAGAGGGGTGGAAGTTAGTCTCGCAGATCCATTATTACTGAATCACGAGTTGGATCTTCGCAGGATGACCCATTAAAATCCCTATGTAAAAAAAAGACATTGTGTTGATCCGGCCTAATGGAGCGCCAGAAAAAAAGTACACAGACTCCGTGAAAAGAAAAATCAATTCAAAATATTAAATGCAAAAAGAAAAGAAAAGAATCCCGTGCTGTTACTATTTATTTTATTGTTTAATTATCTTCACGAATTGATGTAATGAATATGTAAATACCTTGGTACTCCCTCACTATAATCTGATTGGACAGTGTCATCTATAAATATTCGACACTGTGGTGGTACAAGCGCCTGGGCCTACTAGTCCAGTGTGCTTCGGCCACTGGACTGGACTGGACTGGACTGGACTGGACTGGACTGGACTGGATTAAAGTACAATTATTAGCGTCGATCCCAGAGGCCTTCCCTCCAGGCAATACCTGCCACTTTGTGGGTAGGGCTGGGTTTATTGCCCAGCGCCTTAGGCGCCCCCTTGAGGGGCAATGCCGACGGGATCGACGCAATTTTTGTTCTTTCCCACCCATGAGCTTCGGCTTGTGGGTGGGCCCACATTAAAACGAGGCCTTGTACCCAGTCTATACAAGTGGGGTATGCGACAAATACACTCCCTCACTATAATCTGATTGGACAGTGTCATCTATAAATATCCAACACTGTGGTGGTACAAGCACCTGGGCCTACTAGTCTAGTGTGCTTCGGCCACAGGACCGGTTGTGTTTAACCCTGGGAGCCGTCCCCTCAGGCAATACCTGCCCTCGATTTAAAGGGGCAGGGCTGGGTTTATTACCCACCGCCTGAGCCTCCCTGGGGGGGGGGATGCCGACGGGATCGACGCAATTTTTTTACCTACCACCCATGAGTCTCGGCTTGTGGGTGGGCCCACGTAAAAAGGCCTTGTGCCATATCGTGTACAAGTGGGGTACATGTAAATATCCCTAAGCCTACTAGTCTAAGCTTACTCGCCTAATAGTCAGAATACTACCACGACTGCTCGGAAGACGTATGGTATTCGACGCACAAGCTACTACTGCGATAATATACCAAATACTAACTTCATAATATATCCCTTAACCCAAATATATCACGAATATAAATCAATTCTTCATTAGTTTTGCTCTAAAATCAAATCTGGTGATAGTGAATGTGTAGATATATTTACTTTGTCGTTAAATGTTTTATTTTCGTAGTTTCCTTCGGACAAACTAACTGCCCTTTATATACATACTAGAAGTAACTATCCGGCTGTCTCGTAGATCCATTATTACTGAATTGGGAGTTGGATCCTCGTAGGATGTCCCATTAAAATCCTTACTTAAAAAGCGACCTTACGGTGATCCAACCCGAATTCAAATATATATATATAATATATATATATATATATATATTGACTCGTCGACCCGAGTTCAAATATATATAATATATATATATGCTTAATTGGAGTCGGACCTATTTGAAAATTAATTAATTAATAATGAATTAGGTGGGAATACTATTAAATGTATGGCTAAACAAATCGAGAAAATCATCTCTGTATGTACATTTCGCCTATTAGGCCTCATCAGCAGAGCTATAGATCGGAAGACCGCCCTGTGCGTGATTTGAAACCGGACTGCCAAGCTGACAGGCCGATCATAACTCTACACTAAACGCCTCTTAGATTTTTATGATTTGTTTAGAGTAGGTTAATTTCCTCTTCTAGTGACTTTTATTACACGACGATATGATAAGTTGTAAACAAGGTTTGTTTAGAATGGCTTTTTGCCGATAATTTTTGGGAGAATAAGTGCTTATTGGAGTCGGACCTAATTAATTAGGTCCGACTAATTAAGCACTTATTCTCCCAAAAATTATCGGCAAAAAACCATTCTAAACAATTGTTTACAATATATATATATATATATATATATATATATATATATATATATATATGACTCGTCGACCCGAGTTCAAATATATATATATATATATATATATATATATATATATATATATAGAGAGAGAGAGAGAGAGAGAGAGAGAGAAAGAGAGATACATACATACATACATACATACATATTATATCTATCTATCTATCTATCTGTCCATAGATATAATATGCTTTAGTCACAGAGATATCTATATTGTCCATTTGAGATGAAACTATTTGAATCTTAAAGTTAAAGATTAAATAAATATTTCCATTTAGAAAGTTTTCTTTTTTTCTTTAGCAATAATCGATATCAAATATTGGTTTAGAAATCTCAACGTGTTTTGTATTTCATTTTATTAAAAGAATCCTGTCAAGTCAAAGCTGAACTTTTAACTAAAAGTCTCAGTAGAAAAGAAAAAGCGTGGTAAAAAAAACTTTTCACTTTTGTAAAACATGGTTGGAATAGAATCGAAAATTCTTTAGTGTTTGGCCATTTCTATGGCGTCGCGCCAAATTCTTTGATCTTTTCTTTTCAAGAGCAATGGAACGAGCACCAACAAAAATTATTTTTTTAAATGTTTACGTTTTTCTTTTCTTTCTCTCTTTATCTCTTTGATGTGAACATTTCGGAAGCAAAAGAGGCAACAGTTTAATATTTAATACGCCTTCGCTATTTCACATGATTTAATGTTTGTCTCTTTGAATCTATTCAATCCACAGCAGGAATATGTCCGGCCATTAAGAATAAATACACGGTGTTTATAAAGTCCTGCAGCAAATTTAAAATCTAACAATAATAATAGCAAGTCTTGTTGAAATGCAATAACCAAAGTGTACATAAAAATAAAACTACAAATGCAGAATAGTACGCAAGAGATAATATCATTAGAATTGTATTTTACGTATAAATAGTGTAAGATTCAAAGTTAATAATTATGTTATAACTTGTTGAAACATAACAAACTCCGACACGTTTGTGGGACAAAACATTTTATATTTATAACAGCACATGGAAACGATAAGATACATAATGTACAGGAGAATAGAACATGTAAATACATATACAATATTAGGTATAAACAAGATACCCAAATGTACCTAACATATAAATGTTACAGACATGGAACTAAAGGATAGTCCATGCTGTATAAAGGCAAAAAAAGCCCCACCGAGAAGGGGGGTAGATAGATTCTAGCCCATAGCAGTTCTAGAGAAGATCCAGCTAAAAGAGGAAGACAAGTTCAAACCAGGCGCTTAAAATCCAGAGGTCCCCTAGTGGAAACAAACGGCAACACAGCAAGAAGATAACTCTTCCAGGCAAAGTGAAGATAATCCCCTACAATAGCATTGGTTTTAACGCCGGCCATTAGGATAAATACAGGGTGTCTATTTCGCGCTATATTGCATTAGTACCAAGATAAAACTACAAGAATTGAACTTTGATATGTTTATTTTACTAAATGATTCAATTGTTAGTACAACTATCAAGAATATGCGCCCTTCGAATGTTAGTACTTAATTTTTAATGTAATGAAATATATTAAATTAGAAAGACTAACGAAATTAAATAAGAACCCATATAAAAAGATTACGCTTATTTTAATTAGATTTTAATTGATTTCTCTATAAAATCATTCATTGGATTCATTTTGATATGTTGGGGGAATAAAACAATAATATTAGAGAACACTAGTAATTATTTATTAAACTCGGTTTTGTTAAAACCAATATGCAAATTAACCACACCATATATTATATAAACCTTTATTTCTTAGTGATATATAAGACACATTGCAGCATTTTAAACGCACTAATAACATGCGCTGTTTTTAGGTAAATCAAGCTCAGATTTTCATTGAGACATCGTTAATAAATAAGATTTATTCGATGTATTAGTAGTCTTGACAATGAGTTAGATACTCATTGATAACCTTACATAATTCCTTGGGTATTATGACGTAAGCAGTGACGTATTTTCGGTTACAGACAGATAGAAATCAAATCTCCATTATAATAAGATGTGAGTTATTAAATTTTCAATTTTAAAACTGCTGCAACACTTTATGAATACCCTGTATTACAAAAACGATGGGTGATATTGTTACGTGAAAAATGTGGACATTGGGAATATGCAAACTTTGTAGCATTCGATTTTCGGACCATATGACCTTTAGGCACCCCTTTTGCGATCTCGATTCATAAGGACATTTTTTCATTTACACCGTCAAAATCCGGTTGTTTGGTAACAGACGATTTTTAGAGTTTTTTAAAATGATAAAACTAACCCCTAACCCTAACCCCTAGCCCTAACCTTAACCCCTAACCCTAACCCCTAACAAATAACCGGATTTTGATGGTGTAAATGAAAGAATATCCTTATGAATCGAAATCACAAAAGGGGTGCCTAAAGGTCATATGGTCCCGATTTTTTTTAATTCGGTGATTAGAAAAGGGAAGTAAGTGTAAAGTTGGTTGGATTTTACGGCATGTTAACCCTCAACATTTTTTAAAACTCATTTTTTTCTATTTAACCCATCGATGGGACCCAAAGAGGTACAACAACTCCGGGTCAGGGTGGACCTTGGAGTAATGGCGATGACGGAGAACTCCACATTCCCCAAAGCTCCAGTTTAACGTCATACCCAGGACAACTTTTTATTTGTACTTCAGCATCGTGTTCAAAAAGTGTCGAGACTGTAACTGAATTTACAATAACAAGAACGAAAAAAATACTCCCTCTAACCCAGCATCCAACACATTTACTTCATCGAATTTTCCATTTGTCGAAAGACCTTTGAAACTTCTCTTTTGGTGTGAAGCTGTGTTATTGTATTTCTTTTTAATCAGAGTCTGTTACAAAAATTAAAAGGTTAAAAGATAAAGAAAGGACATAAAGTGAATGCAGATCTCTTTTCTATCCACGAAAAATTATCTTATAATCAACCAGGGAGTTTTTTTTTTTTTTCAAATTCTAAAAAGAAAAATTTGGAAGTCCACTTGATCGTATCGGGTAGAGATAAAAAGGTCGAATAAATCAAAGGACGATTGTCAGAGCCAGGGTAGAGGGGTGTCCGAATCAGGGCACAGGGAGTCTGAGTCTGGGACAGGGAGAAAAAGAGACGGTCATAAACTACATTGCGTCACAGATGGCCAAACTCTAAAAAACAAAAAAAAAAACAATTCAAAGAGAAAAAGAAGAAAAGGAGAAAAGAAAAAAATAGAAGGAAAAAGAAAAAAGAAAAAAGGAGGAAAAAGAAAAAAGAAAAAAGAAGGAAAAAGAAAAACAACAAAATAAAACTGCTAGGGGGAGTTATCTCCCCTGATTAACTATTGACTCTTCACTGAAAAAAGTGTAGTATAAGACAATAACATGGCTTCTTGATGAACATATCACTTATTGACAGTTAATTGTTTATCCAAACCCATCCTGTTGTATCCTGGTCGGTGAGAAAAAAACTCGAATATTAT
>CM042140.1:4332091-4579591 GCA_023376005.1 Doryteuthis pealeii
TTCTCACCACCCTCGGGCAATATATTTCAAAAATTTATCTCTACACCGTCCGTCGGGCGTTTTTTTTTCTTTTTTGCTAGTTATCCAAATAAAAATATCGCTATTTTAGCTGGGTTATGATTACATACATACATCTAGGATTTTCCCAAAATGACAATAGGCACAGACAAAAAAAAAATGGGAAGAGCAGACAGGATATCCGGCTTGAGCTGAATCAGAGAACAAATAAAAAAAATAAAAAAAAAAAAAGAAAAAGAAAAAAAAAAAAAAAAGAAAGAAAGAAAAAAAAGTTGGCTTAATCATTTACAATTTATAAAAATAGAAACATTACACAAAATGTTTCTTTGTGCATCTAGAAAAGGTTTTTTTTTTTTTTAAAAACCTTGTGTTTCATGAGATGAATGCTCTACCGACTGAGCTAAGCCGGACTCAACTTATGTGCTGTAATGTTTTAATGTTTATTGTTTTATTTCTACACTATTTCTCTGAAGATTTTACACGAGGCTTGATTTGGATTGTTCGGACTATTGTCCTCATCTTTATTGCTTTCTCTGAATTTTGGAGATGAGGCTTGATAATTAGTATTATGTGTATTATTCGGACTATTGTCCTCATCTTTATTGTTATCAACACTATGTCTCTGAATTTTGGAGATGAGGCTTGATAATTAGTATTATTTGGATTGTTCGGACTATTGTCGTCATCTTTACTGTTATCAACACTATTTCTCTGAATTTTTGAGATGAGGCTTGATAATTAGTATTATTTGGATTGTTCGGACTATTGTCCTCATCTTTATTGCTTTCTCTGAATTTTGGAGATGAGGCTTGATAATTAGTATTATTTGGATTGTTCGGACTATTGTCCTCATCTTTATTGTTATCAACACTATTTCTCTGAATTTTGGAGATGAGGCTTGATAATTAGTATTATGTGTATTATTCGGACTATTGTCCTCATCTTTATTGTTATCAACACTATTTCTCTGAATTTTGAGATGAGGCTTGATAATTAGTATTATTTGGATTGTTCGGACTATTGTCTTATCTTTATTGTTATCAACACTATTTCTCTGAATTTTGGAGATGAGGCTTGATAATTTGCTTGATTATTTGGATTATTCAGACTGTTGTCCTCCTCGTCTTTATTGTTATCTACACTATTTCTCTGAATTTTGGAGATGAGGCTTGATAATTAGTATTATTCGGATTGCTCGGACTGTTGACCTCCTCATCTATAGTATTTTTATTTGGTTAATAAATTTGGGAACTTAAATGGTTTTAGTGAACTTATTAACATAAGCGTATCTGAAGCTCGTTCGTACCTCAAATTTTAGCTCACAACACAAAGCAAAAAAAAAAAATCTTCCGAGTGACAGCTCGTAACTTGGAAAACTCGGAAATGTATCGGTGTATTTGTGTTTTGTTCTGCTGTGACACGCACACACACACTCACGCACACTCACACACACACACACACACATACACACCACACATACACACATACACTCACACACACACACACACTAACACACACACACACACACTCACACACATACACACACACTACATACACACACACACACTCACACACACACACACTCACACACACACACACACACACACACACACACACACACACACACACACACACACACACACACACACACACACACACCACACACAAATGGAATCTCTAGGCTTTTCTTTTTGGATGAAGTAGAATTTGGCCGGTTCAGTTCACAAGGTTCCTGGTTCGATACCGGCCCTCGTCAACTCAGTGTATGAGTAGCACAGTGATCTGTGCGGTAAAGTGAGGAACTGATGGTAGGTGTGGTGCTCCACATCAGACACTAAAATAATCTCTTCTTGATCTTGCGTTAGTGAAAAGGGGATAAACTCATTCGCTGTATGGCTCATTTACCGACATTTAGCCGCCCCGCCGACTTTACTTTTTTTTATCTCAAAATGTTAGGATATACATATTTACCAACCTTGTACGAGCAGGATGCGGCACAAGGTCAATTTCCTAAGCGGGGTTTAACAGTTTAAAATTCAGGCAACCTTTAAACTTGATGTCAAGTCAAATCCTATTTATAGAATTTATATTAGAATTAATTATAAATAAGAATTATCTCCCTTGAGCAATTATAATGATTGATATGAGCATGAGTAAAGTACCCATCAAGAATGAATAAAACAAAACGTCTTTGGTATAAAATAATCCAACAAGGGTTGACTCACCGTAAAATTCAACCAACCTCCAGCTTCATCATACACTCAATTTAAAAAAAAAGTTTTCCCCTCGATAGAAATTGTCATTAAGGAATCGTCGTCCGTTTTATGATTTGGTTTGAATCTTATGTTTTTTGACAGTTGGCATTTTGTGCCAACTCTGTTACTTTGGAGATGAGATGTTTTTTTTATCTCATCATTTGGATTCAAGATGGAATGAAAAGAACATGTCTAATCAGTTTAGGAATTCCATGTCAAATCATTCAGGCCGTGTCAACCACATCCTTCAATTTTTCTGACATTTTGTCTTTTTGGTACAAATAATATTCAATATATATGAAATAATAATAGAAAAAATCTTTTTGTCATAGACGCAGTGCCACATCGGGATATTGATCTTGCTATGGAAAAATCAGAAATCATCAATAACTTAAAATTGGTTGATCTTAGAATTTATTTGATAGCATGTTTTGATTCCTTAGGCAAAAATGTTTTATAAACCAATTTTTAGTAGTAGGGAAGCTCTAGAACTCATTTTACAAACAAAAATAGGTTACAAAAAGTCGCCATTTTCCGCCAACCACACCAAATTTGGAGAGCTAAAAATCCACACAACTCCGCCAATTTTTTGGAATTGGAACATCAAATTTTGGGGATAGTCCAAACCTAGAAAATTTTTTTTTAAATTGAAGGGTGTGGGTGACAATTTTACTTTTTTTATAGATGATTTGACATGGCATTACCCGCATGTCCACCCAGTTTAGGATCAAAGTCTCTCCCCTTTCCGTTCAATAACGATACTTTACAAATAAGAATATTTCAAACTTTTGCACGCCACAAAGATCAGAACATTTTTTGTTCCTATCGACACGTACGCGTAAGAGGCCCCCACAATAAACTCTGGCCTGAGTGGCATTCTAACCGTGTATAGAGGTGGTTAAATATTATCACATCTATATTAAAGGGTTCGGTTTAGCTCAGTCGGTAGAGCACCCGCCTAAGAATCGCAAGGTTCCTAATTTGATACCGGTTAGTTGGTTGGTTGGATTTTACGGCATATTAACTCTTGTTGGGTTATTTTATGCCGAAGCCGTTTTGATTCATCGTATTCAAAATTTGTTTCCAAACATTACATATTCATTTTACAAATATGCACGTAAAAATACGGACAATATCAAAATAATACTTTAAAAATTACATATATATGATTGTTTGGTTTGGTTTGTTTTGTTTTACGGCATATCAACCTCAGTGGGTTATTTAATACCGATAAAGTTTTGAAATAAATAAATTCTTAATGGATAATACAATTTTTTTTATAAATACATTTTTCTATTTAACCCATAGATGGGACCCTAATAGGTACTACCACTCCGGGTCAGAGTGGACCAGGGAGCAATGGTGATGAATGGGGTGCTCCACATTCCCCAAACCTCCAGAACTGGAACCTCACCATCAGATAGAGTTTAACGTCATTCCCAGGACATGTAGACCCGCAGCCACCGCTTTCTAGCACCCATATGATAAAAAGGGGTTGGGGCTTGCCATAAGGGCAATAGGGTTGGGAAAATCATATAGGTGGTAGGGCTTGACGTGACCAGCCGATTGATCGGAGGGGGCCTCTCCGACCGCCCGTCTAGCCCAAGATAGGGCCAAAGTGGAGTATTGCATGTCATAAATTGCTCATCCACCTGGGCTCTATCCTTAAGCATTACGGGTCGCCACCCACGACCAACAGGTGGCCCCATTGGGGGAGTCTTACTCCTCTGCAGAGGTGCAGTCGGTGCATTCTAACGCCCATATATGATTGTAGTCTAAAAGATTTTTACTATTCTCCGAATTGTAACTTAAGATTTTAAACTTTTCTCTCTTTTTAAAAAAGATAAATACATTTCAAACATTCTTCAGGTACCTTACATGGTGTAATGTTTAGCTAGCTAGGCTAGTGAGTTCAATTGGGTACTCCATACTTCTGATCTTGTACCAAACTAGACTGCTTAGTAAAGAGCAAACTTATAAAAACCTTCTTCCTTCCTGTATTAAATTATTTTGTACCTTATATTTCTCTTTGACGGATTATTATGACTTTTGGGAGGAACAAATTCCTTGAAAAACCATTGACTTTTTCCCGCCATTTGTTATCTCAATTAGAAAAACTGAATTTCCACCATTTTTTTAAATGTCTGCCACATGTTTCAAAATGGATACCAGCTTGTTGGGATTTCCTTGTTGATCTCATCTATTTTGTATTTTCACCTCTTGTATCTTACCCTCTCCATTGACTCCGCCCTTTCACGATAATGTGTTACGATTTTTTTTTGTATACAAGAAAAACATTCACGATGTGTGCAACACTCATCGTGAGGAAAATAAAATGGTACTTAAATTATAAAAATAAAAATAAAAAAGATATCATAGTTTACGTATGGATTAGCACTTAATCGCTATTTCTATTTTTCCCCTTTGTGTTTTTGGATCTTTTCTTTTCTCCGTGTCCTTAGCATCGCCATTTTTTTTTTCACGTTAGAAAAGACATTTTTTATTCTGCATTTCTCTTTGTAAATGTGTCGTTCACTGATTTTGGCCAGATGGTTTCTTATTCATTATTTCGGTTTTCTTTTCTCTTTTCAAGTTCATTTCCTTCAAACTTATTCCATATTCACTTTCTTTCTTTCATCTTTCTTTCTTTCTTTCTTTTTTTCTTGCGCTTTGTTTTCCTTTTTTCTTTCTGTCTTTCTTTCATTTTGTTTTCCTTCCCATCTTTCTTTCTTTCTTTCTTTCTTTCTTTCTTTCTTTCTTTCTTCTTTCTTTTTGTTGTTTCTCTTTTCCCTTCCCATACTTCTTTCTTTCTTTCTCTTTGTTTCCTTCCCATCTTTCTTTCTTTCTTTCTTTCTTTCTCTTTTTTTCCTTCCCTTCTTTCTTTCTTTCTTTCTTTCTTTCTTTCTTTGTCTTTTGTTTGTTTGTTCTCTTTTTTTCTTTACAATACTTCTTTCTTTCTTTCGCTTTGTTTTCCCATCTTTCTTTCTTTCTTTCTTTCTTTCTTTCTTTCATTCCCTTTCTTTCTTTCTTTCTTTCTTTCTTTCTTTCTTTCTTTCCCATATTTCTTTCTTTCTTTCTTTCGCTTTGTTTTCATTCCCTTCTTCTTTCCCATCTTCTTTCCCATCTTTCTTTCTTTCTGGTGAGGCTCAAGTTCTGGAGATCTTGGGAGTATGGAGTAACTTTTCATATCCATTACTCTCAGGTCCACTCTGATCGTTACTGGTACTACCTGTTAGAGTCCAATCCATGGATCAAACAGATTTACTTAAGAATGATTCATATTCAATAAGATTTTGTGCAAAGAACCAAAACAAAAACAAACTCTTTAGAAACAAATGCACAGATGACGTAAATACGAACGTACAATTAAAGCGATTGACTAGTATGGGGCACCCAGTGAGAACCAAACTCATTAACAATGCTCTGATTCTAACCTAGCCACCATGCTATTTGCCACATTTTATTTGGTAGTTAACATTCTCTATTTTATTTGAGAAATTTACTTAATTCGTATCTCCCCACCCTCGGCCGCCACCCGAATTACCGAAGCTAAAGTAATTGCTACCCCTGCCTGTATAAACAAAACCCCCTCGAATTGTACAAGAATGAACACACTCGTAAAATATAAAATATAAACAAACGTAGACAGAATTCCTCAAAAGCCAAGTACAATTATATAACAAAACATAAAATGGATTGACTTGGGCAATTAGTAAAAAAGAAGAAGAAAAAGAAGAAGAAAAAAGAAAAAAGAAGAAAAAGAAAAGAAAGCATTTTTGCATAAAATGAATAGCAGATGTTATTCAGTACATATTCTGATATCTTGTAGCCTTGTAGCGTTCGTCGCAACGTTGCGAATGATTTCAGGCGTTTTTTGTCTTAAATTAACAAATATGATGTAAGACTGCGTGTCAGTTAAACCGAAACATTAATAAATTAAATACAGGTGGCATGTAAACTTTTGTTTACATAGAAATGTAATTGGGAACAATTGTTTATTTACTTAGCTTTGCTTTTTAGTCTGTTACACAGGCCTCAGGTTGTTAGCGGCTCATCTACTGTTACAGAACCATTGTTGGGCATTTTATTTCAGTGATAGAACGGGAACTGATGATTTAAACTTAAGTCACGCAATAAGTAAAGCAAAGTTGCCGGGGTGGCCTAATGCAGAATAGCGCGCAAGAGATAATATCATTAGAATCGCATTTTACGTATAAATAACATTAGATTACGGAAACTCTCGAAGTACACTAACCCTAACACAGACCCTAAATCTAACCCTAAACCATAACCCTAGTGTCTTAAAGGATTCGGTTATTTCCGTGAAATGTAATGCTTTTCATACATAGTCGTCGCTTAAAATCGGTATCAGCCTGACAGCGAGGGAGTCTATCCCCTTTTCACAAGCGCTAGACCAAGGTGATTATTTTTAGTGTCTGAAGTGAAGCGCCACACCTACCGTCAGCTCTTTATTTTACCGCACAGATCTCTGTGCTACTCATACACTGGGTTGGCGAGGGCCGGTATCGAACCAGGATCCTTGTGATTCCTAGTCAAGTGCTCTACTAATAGGGATTAGTTATTTATTTGCTTTAGTCTGTTACACAGGCCGCAGGTTATTTACATGCGGCCCTCGGTAAGCACAGGTGCGGCCCGCACGCAGACTGAGCTCTCGTATGGCGTTTTTTCCCCCAAAGATTCTTGTACGAAAACGGTCGTTTATTTTCATTAGGACAATGTGTTGTTAAGAAACAGAGTCTGTTATCAACGCATTGCCTCTCACCCCTTCCTTTGAGTCGCGAAAGAAGGAGGATAACTCAGTCATTGAAAGGGAGTGAGTCTTTCCTCTTGTCGTCTCCTGCTTTCAATGAACACATGCCTATAATTGAAAGTGACAGTGACTCTTGTACGTTTTATTATTTAAACTCGGTCAGTAATAGTCTGTTTTCCTTTCTTTTTGTTTTTGTTAGATATGTATTCATTGGCTTTTAGTTGATAATAAAGAAATTAGTGATAGCAATCATCGCTTTGTTCTGTTTATGTAGAAAAAGGATTTAAAGACTTAGTTGTCACGTATTGTCCACATGGCAGACATATGTGATCCATGCTGCCCTCATGACATACATATGTAATCCATGCGGCCCAACTATTTTTCTCAGAAAGGAGACAAGGTTATCGAAGATAAAAATGTGATGCACATAAAGCGGAAAAACAGTATCGTAATTGTTCGTGTATAATACGCATTTTCTTTCTTCCAGAGTTTTGAGCCTATAGAATAAATAAAATAGTTCAAATTCTAGACGAGGCAGTCTAAATTTCACATAGCACTAATACCCTTGGGAAAGGTATGAATCCACCAGCTCTCTCTCCAGCTATGGGTAAATAGCAGGGTAGACTGGGCTCTTTAACCTTGGTTAGGCTACCAGTCTAGGAGAAGGATATCTCTGAATTCAAACCTGTTAAACTTCGCCTAAAGAATTGACCTTGTGCCACATCCTGTTCGTTCGAAGGGGTTGGTAAATATATGAATATATACATAACGTCGGGCCAGTTTAGCTCAGTCGGTAGAGTGTCGGGCTAGGAACCACAAGGTTTTCGAGTTCGATACCGGCCCTCGCCAACTCAGCGTATGAGTAGCACAGGGATCTGTGTAGTAAAGGGAGGAGCTGATGGTAGGTGTGGCGCTTGTAACTTGTTATAAAATAAACAATCTCCTTGGTCTAGCGCTAGTGAAAAGGGGATAGACTCCCTCGCTGTCTGGCTGATACCGACTTTAGGCCGCCCGGGCGACTTTACTTACATCTCATTATTTTACGCTAAAATGAGTCGCTTTGTCTCTTTAATTTTTGACACGCTTCATTTCCCACGAAAATAAGAGAAAAGAATCCGTAATAAACAAACAAAACAAACACTATGACGAGTTTCTACTGATTGTTTTGCATAGCAATCTCACACCTTGGAACTTTACAGTCAATCTGAAGAAGAAGAAGAAGAAGAAGAAGAAGAAGAAGAAGAAGAAGAAGCGTTTATCTGTTGTCCACACTTTTTTTCTTTTCGTTTCATCCTCATTTTTTCTTGGGGAAAAAAAAATCTTTGGCACGTTTCTGAAGAGGCGCAAAACTGACAAAAGTGAAAAATGGAAAAAAGAATTCCGTTTACAGGGGAGCAGAAAAGTTGAAACACCGGTTTGTAGAATAATTAGGAAAAAAAGAAAAGAAAAGAAAAAAGTAAACAAACAATATAGAAAAAACAATAAAAAACAAACAAAGACAAAAAAGAAATAAACAAACAAGAAAACAAAAGAAAAACAAAATGGCACTTTCTAGAATAATTAAGATATACAGTCGAGAAATGTTGTGAAGAATTTCCCAAAGAACTAGAAATAGCAAAGTGTGGTTTGAGTTAACGATTCCTCTGACAATCCAAACTATTTTTCTCAGAAATGAGACAAGGTTATCGAAGATAAAAAGGTTATGCTCATAAAGCGGAGAAAAAGTATCGTAGTTATTCGTGTATAATACGCATTTCTTTCATAAAGTGGAGAAATGTATCATAATTATTCGTGTATAATACGCATTTCTTTCTTCCAGAGTTTTGAGCCTATAGAATAAACTATTATATTTTACGACCAATGAGCGAAACATAAAAGACGTACCAACAAATCTTATCATAATGGAGATTATGTGTCTGTCTGTCAAACAGTAACCAAAACTGCATCACCACCAACGTCACAATTCCCTTAGTTATTTACGGTATATTCTCAATAGTTATTAAATAATTATCATTTAATCTTGAATAGCATCTTTTTTTTTATTAACAATGTCTCTATAAATATCTAGCTGACTTAGATTTGCCGCAAAATAGCCCATATCATTTATGGGTTTAAAATCCTGCAATGTGTGTTATATATCATTAAGAAATAAATGTTTACATAATATATGGTCAGAATGATTTGCATACCGGTTATAACAAAACTGTGTTTAATAAATAATTACTTGGTGTTATTGATATTTAATATTATTGTTTTATTCTCCAACGTATTAAAATTAAACCTATGAATTATTTTATACTAGAAGCGGCTCCCGGTGTCGTCTGGATAGAGGGTGTGTGTGTGGGGGGGTGGGGGGGTGGGGGGTGGACAAAAAAGTTAGTCTCGCAGATCCATTATTTCTAATCCCGAGTTGGATCCTCACTGAATGCCCTACAAAAATCCACATGTAAAAAAAGACTGGGTAGGACGTCAGGGATTTTTTCCCAAATATATAAAAATATTCAATATTTCTGCACAAAAAGCAATCTCTGGTGATAGTGAATGTGTATATATATATTTACTATGTGAAGAAAGGAAGTGAATCCGACGGTATGTAAGTATATTGAGAAAAATGAAAAAACACAGGTTTAAATGGGTTAAGTGGTGTTATTAACCAATGATTATTTTCACATAATTATAACCACACTAACACTATTTGCATAAATATTCACTAGCACACAATTGTCATCAGAATACAGCGTCCCATACTCACGCCATAAAATAGAATATTTGACGTCATATTTCAAAACCGTCTACTTTTTCAAACCTCAAACATTTTTAAACGGACTGAATAACAAGGACTACCACTCGCTTTTCTCACTATTCTGTGATAAATAATTTCTTATCACCTTCCACATACCAACAAATGCCCTGAAGATGATCTAATTAATAGATCGAAACACTGCAGCGTCGGCCAATAAACTCACCACTTAACCCATTTAAACCTGTGTTTTTTCATTTTTCTCAATATACTTATATATTTACTATGTCGTTAATTGTTTTATTTTCGTAGTTTCCTCCGGACATACATACACACCAACTGCCCTTTATATATGTATAGATAGATGGAAACCAATTGAAATATAATTAAAATAAGTGTAATCTTTTTATAACATATTAATACTTTTGTTCCTTAAAGGTACGACCGTTATCCTCTTGCAACATCCTCCGGTTAAAAATCAGACCGTCTAAATAATAGACCATTCCGTTTTTATTATAAAGAAAGAAATGGAAGAGAAAGGACATGATACACAAAAGTATAATAGGAAAGAAAGATAGAAAGAGATTTGATTGAGTGATGTGCTATGTGTTCTTATTTAATTTCGTCAGTAATTTCTTATTTAATTTATTTTATTACATTAAAACTTAAATACTTATGCCCGGCGGAGGACAAATATTCTTGCTAGTATATATATATATATATATATATATATATAAAAGATTAGAAAAGTTTTCATTAATTTTATTTATTTTTCGTTACTTTTACTTGATTGTATTTCAATTGAAGAAAAGTTTGATTTCTTTTCGTCGCCGCTGCGGCAAAAGCTTTTCATTGTGGACCTGAACTTCCGTTTGCATCTGGGAATCGTCACTAATTGCTTTTTCGTATTATCTATGGCAAGTCAATCTGTTCACCGAGAGGTCTTTTGCCAGTTCCTTGCGGGGGTCGGGAAAAACACGTTTAGTACTTAAGATCCATCCCCTTCCAATTCCTTCCCCCACCGGAAACGGATCGAAGGAACTAGATGCCAGATCCACCTTTGCTAACTTTCAGTGACCTCTAAGTAACAAGAAGGGGTCAATTTTTACCTCATGACCCCATCGCACTAAGTAACCGTATTCGGAATGCCGTACATAACTGGTGTCTTTCTATAAAATTTTATATAAGGGGTTTGTAAAAATAATCGCTTGGTTGGTTGATTGGATTTTACGGCATGTCAATCCTTGTTGGGTTATTTTATGCCTCATGCCCTCATCGCTCCAGTAACCGTAGTCGGAATGCCGTACATAAATTAGTATTTTTCTATAAAGTTTTATATCAGGAGTTTGGAAGAATAATCACTTAGAATTCATTGATGGATGCATTTATTTTAACTAGCAGGACCTGTGGATATACCAGTATGATAATTTAATTAATACATCGTTTGATATGTTACTTTAAGAGCTATTGCTAAATAGTTAAAAATGGAAAAAGTATAATAATCCTATTTAACTCAGAAACAGATTAGTGTTATCGCTTCCGCGCGATCACCCCTCTCCATATCTTTCCTATACTCTCTTTCTTTCTTATATTTTTATTTGTTGTATGTCCTATTTCTTCGCTATCTTTCTTTATGATAAAAACGTAATGATCCCTTATTTAGATGAGGTGAAGAAATATTACGGCGATTGAGGAACACCAGATAATCAGCAGTTACATTTTTGCATTTCATCTTGGACGATTTGGGCGGTATCATTTTTAACCAGAGGCTATTGCAAAATGATAACAGTCGGAAGATTAAGGAACAAAAGTATGTCCTCGGAATAAATTATTTCATGATGTTAATTTTTTTTTGGTTTACATATTTTGTATTGTTTAGATTTTTCAGCCTGTTGTCCTCATCTTTATTTTTATATACACAACGTTTCGGTCGATGTGTCCTCCTGTCTCTTCAGGGGTTTTCTTGTTGAAGAAAACTTTCATGCCGCAATCAGGAGCCTTCATGGCACTTCGAACCGAACCTTTCATCTAATCCATTGAAGTAGATATTTCTTATTCCATTAACCATAACCGGATACAAGTGTTAAGCTATGTTAAGTATTCTATGTTATTATTGCCCTTGGCTAGGATTGAACCTGCAACCTCCAGATGACTGTAACTTAGAACTGTATTAACTCAACCCTTATATCGGTTGTGCCATGTGTCCAACAGGTTCAGTTAGACACACTAAGGGGGATATAAGGGTTGGGTTAATACAATTCTAAGTTACAATCATATTTATTTTGTGGATGGAGTGAAAAGGTAGTATGAAGTGAGACTTGTGCGTGAGATATTTTAAGTGGAAAGAGGCTACACAGACCCCAGTCCACTATCTTGGCAGTCCCACGGTTAATCCAGTGGCAGGGGAAGTCCGAGACGACCGTTGCTGTCTCTGGTAGTATTGAGTCACTTCCCGAGAGGCAAGACTCCCCGGAAGCCCCAGCACTTGCACCCAAGCGCCAGGTTGTGTTGGGAATTTATGTGAGTATTAAGTACCCCAATCCTACTACTAAGGGTCGATGTTTCCGAACGCTGACAGTCGAAGTAAACAGATCGAAGATAAAGTTAGATATACAGCTCTAATGAATAAACGATCGAAATAAACGTTAAAATTCGAGACGCCTCTAATAGGGATGAATTAAAGTAACTTCTAAAGTTAAAAAAAAGTTAATAAATGAGTAAAAGAAATATCGAGATAAGTATGTACTATACACATATTTGTTGAAAGATCATTTATCTTAACGGTTTTTAGTAACCCTTGGTATAACCTTTAAATGGAAAATACATGTACTATAACAGTTACGGTATTATCTCTAAAGATTTATAAAGAAAAATAAACTTAAAATGCATATATATATATATATATATATATATATATATATATATATATATATATATATATATATATATTGTGTATATATTGGTTTGGAGGTTGATTTTGAAGGCTATCACAATGCAGTTGTAAAGAATAAGGTAACAATGGTGTTGTGTGTTAACCTGTATTTTATTCTTGAATTTTCGAGATAAAATCTCTTTTTCAGAAGATCACTAGAACTGAAGTCGTCTTGTTATAGCATTTCTAGTTAAATGCCATAACAAGACGACTTCAGTTCCAGTGATCTTCTGAAAAAGAGATTTTATCTCGAAAATTCAAGAATGAAATACAGGTTAACACACAACACCATTGTTACCTTATTCTTTATACCTGCATTGTGATAGCCTTCAAAATCAACCTCCAAACCAATATATACACAATGCTTCAGGCAAATGATAAAACTCTCTTTATATATATATATATATATATATATATATATATATATATGTTTTGTGGGTTGGTAAGGAGTTTAATGTATTAGGTTTAAGGGTAGCTGGTTATTCCCGGTGCGTGTTCCCTGGGTTTACTTTTAATCCCATCTTATTTGGTGGTTGCACTGAAAAGTAATTCAAGGAAAGAAAAGGAAGAGACAAAGACAAAGACAAAAGGTGTTTTAGGATTTAGGCTTTATTCTCGAGTCATAACCATCACGTGACAAGGAAATTCCGTCCCGGCCAGTAATAGTGTCTAATCCCATGCCTGGGTTCGAATGGCCGAGAGATTATCTTGGGGGTCGGAAGTGGGTCATTTTTCCCGCTCAGGGGAGTTTGTTATTTTTTTAATTTATTTATTTATTCTTAAAATTTTTTATTTTAATCTTCCACAGTTTATCTCAAGATGACTTGATTCGGCATTAAATGACCCGAGAAGAGTTGATATGCCGTAAAACAAAAGGATGTCTTTACTGAAGATAGATTTATGAATTTACATCTGGAGTTTTCAAATTGAGTGTCGAGTATTTTCATAAAAAATAATTCGATTTTGGATGGTTGGTTGGTTGGTTGGTTCGATTTTACGTCAAGTCAACCCTTGTTGGGTTATTTTATGCCGAAAACGTTTTTGTTTTCTTCATTCTTGTTGGGAATTCAAATCATAAAAAAAGATCATTTTTTAAAATTCATTTCTTGATCTATTTAAACCATAGATGGGACCCTAACAGGTACTACCACTAGCAATGAAGGGTACTCTCCAGAGCTCTAGAATTGGAACTTCATCACTCGGTACAGTTTAAGGTAATTCATTTTCTTTTTTGTGTGGCGGGGGTCATTTTAACATACTATCACTAGTGAGTTCTATTCTTATTATTCTCCATATTTCAGGCCTTGTACCAAACTAACCTCAGTAAATAACTATGCATCTATGAACTTGTGACGTGTGTGTGAAAGGGCGAGAATGAATAAGTTCATGTTTACGTGTGTGTGTGTGTTTGTGGGTGTGTGTGTGTGTGTGTGTCGTATATGAGATATGTCGGCTTTTTATGTTAATCACGCATGACAACTGTCCTTGTTTCTCGCAAGTTTGGCCTTATTCTGTCAATTCCAGCCAATCGGGACTCTCCGACCCATTAACCTCTTTTCGGTTTTTAACACATTTCCTTTGCTTCAGTGAAGATTCAATGCGGATCCAACAACTTTTTGTCGGCCAATTATGATAACAATAATTCATTAGAAGAATTATGTTATTATAATTACAATTAATATGTTAATTAATTAATGATATGTACTAATAAAAATGCATGAACTATATATATATAAAATCACAATGATAAAGATTATTATAGTAATTATTATAATTATGATTAGTATAATAAAGATTAAAAAATATACTTTATAATATTAATGATATTAATTAATAATATGTACTTCAAACGATTAATATATATATATATATATATATATATATATAATGATAAATTAATCATTATAATTTATAATATCATACATAATATATTATTTATAACTAGCAAAAAACAAAAAAACAAAACAAAACAAAACAAAACAAAAAAAACCCTGGCGGTCTAAAAATAATTTTTCGAAAGATATTGCCTGAGGGTGTGGGGAGAATTAAATAAATAAAATAAAACGTTTAATATTTAAAAACAAAAATTACTTACTTAAAAAGTATCATAATTCGCTCCACTCCACAGAGATATGTTTTGTTTTACGACAGTAAGAACCTCCAAAACATTTTAAAAAATCATTTTATTATTCAGACTTTTATCATTATAGAAAAATGTAAAAATCCTACGAGTGAAATATATTTTGTTCGGATTTCATAGAATGAAATGGGGGGGGGGGTCGACCTGGTAAAAAGAAATATTTCCCCTTATAGGTATTTGCCTCATACCCCACTTGTATAGGCTGGGCACAAGGCCTCGTTTTAACATGGGCCCATCCACAAGCCGAAGCTCATGGGTGGGAAAGAACAAAAATTGCGTCGATCCCTTCGGCATTCCCTCTCAAGGGGCGCCTCAGGCGCTGGGCAGTAAACCCAGCCCTGCCCCTTTAAGTCAAAGGACAGGTATTGTCTGGGGGGGGGGGTAGCCCCCTGGGATCGACGCTATTAACTTGTAAAGATCCAGGGCCGAAGCCACTGGACACCTGGCGTTGGCCAGAATATTTCCCTTATATATTTTTAGGAAAAAACTATTCTATACATGAATTCATCTAAAGGTGAATAAGTATAAAAAATTTCGTGAAAATTTGACTCTTAATTGATTTTTCATAGAATTAAAAAAAAATTACTGTGATGTAAGCAGTGACGTATTTCGGTTATAGACAGAAAAGACCGAATTTCGATTATTGATAGATAATATTATATATAATAAATGATAATAAAGATTATTATAATAAACATTAAAAATATATGTATTAATATTAATAATATTAACTAATGATATGTACTTCAAACAATTAATAATATATAATAATAAATTGATTATGATTATAATTTATAATATTATATATAATATAATAATTATAATTCATAATAATAAATTAATAATAATGTTAAAAAATTAATAATATAAGATCATCATCAGCATCTTTGCATAGCTGGTCAATGTAGGTTGTTGATGGGCGGCCCACACTAGCATGTCCGTGTGTTGGCTTCCACAGGAGAACGTCACTTATGAGCTCGTCCTTGCTTCTCCAGCAGTGCCCGGCATGCCTTGTCCGTCTCACTCGAATGGTTTGTGAGATGGGGGGCAAGTGGTTGTTTCTTCGTGGGGTGCTGCTTCCACGATTTGTTCAAGACTGCACGCAGCATTCTTGTGCAGCTTCCATTCAGCTTATTCTCAAGGCTCCTCATTAGGGTCCAGGTGGTGCAGCCATACAGCAGCACTGATATAACCACAGCCTGGAAGAATTAACAATCAAGCATCAGAATGATTTCCTTTTTATAGTACATTCTTGTTAAACATCACCGAAATGCACTAAAGGAGGTCATTAGTGATGTTACACCAGTATCTTTACAGATTTCGGGTTTTACAACATTATATCTGTCCCACCGGTAGACCAGGCATATTATTAGACCGCCTCCTTTTAGATTCGCTCTGTGTATTCTAATATTTTTCTTACGTATCAAAATTGATAATCAGAATTTTAAAGGAATGCGAAAGATCCCTATTTTTCTTTTTTCTTTCTTTCTTTCTCCTCGTATTTCTTTTCTACTATTTATGTGAAATCTGAAAATGTGGAAATGATTATAAAAAACATAGTAATGCCAGTTTTGCTCAGCTTCTTATAAAAGCCAAACACTTTAATTAGTTGTACAAATTGTGAGACATTAAAACATCTGGCAAATATTGTTTTTTTTTTAAGGATAGACTCGAGGAATTGAAAGAGTAAAGTATTTTCAGAATTTATAAGACAACCGTAATTGTAATTTGGTGCAGAGAGAAATTTAAAAAAGAAAACATGTTGAAACAATAAGAATTTAGAAGAAGAATTTTCCAAGAACAGTTTGAATGGACGAATATTTGAAAGAGGGAAGCAGAGAGTTCAATCCTGTAGTTGTTTGTTGCTATTGTCGTTGTTGTTGTTGTTCCCTCCTCATTGCGAGAGAGTCGTGTAAACTTGGTAGTGTCAGAGCCATGCCCTCGGTAACTTAAATTCCTGGTAGGGTCACCCAAGCCGGACAAGTCTGGAACCCAGTGGTATTAGGCCAAAAACCCGGCCAAGGAATCAAAGACTTTTGGCGTATTTTCTCTGCGTCTGTGGAAAATCTGCGACAAACAAGGGCATCTCATTCCCCTGACCTGGATATGCATGTGGGGTTTAGGGACCGCTTGTGAATTTTCTATTCCCTTGTTACCCCTTCCCTGAATTCCCCACATGTGAATTCGTAGGATGGAACCGGCTCAACCAACCCAGTATAAATGCCGCTCCAGAACAGAAACAGAACAGAAACAACTTTGTTCAGCCTCACCAACACTGTGTCACCTTGCTGGAAGATTATACTATTCTCGAGATTGCCTTAGACGTTGTGTACATTGCCTTAGTCTACTACTGGCTGCATTGTTTGCCCCCAAAACATTCTGAAATACGACTCATCTCGTCCATTGGCCGAAACACATTTCTTGAGAACTGCTTAATTTTCATATATACCTCGCTCTCTCCATATTTCAGGCCTTGTACCAAACTAACCTCAGTAAATAACTATGCATCTATGAAGTTGTGACGTGTGTGTGAAAGGGCGAGAATGAATAAGTTCATATTTACGTGTGTCTATATACCCTTCTACCGGGTACTCTTATCTGCTTTACGCGGCAATTGATACGATCAAAATGGATTCCAGAATTTACCTGGTATGTTACTGAGGGTTTGTTTTAGTTTCTATCATGATTCTCTATTTATTTTTGTATTGATCAAATGAGTATTTATGGAATAATGATGTATTATTTACATTAACCCAAGTAGGAAAATTCCCTCATTGGCTACGTTTGCCCTATAAATCGTATATAAAGTTATTATGTTCAACATGTTTGACACCCGGGTAATGTCGGGTAAATCCGCTAGTTTCCTTATGAATTATAAAGTTCTTTTATTAGGTTCATGAAAGAGACTTTTTTTTCACAGCTAGAATTTTCATATCTGATATTTTTTAAAAATGCAGGTGTGAAGGATGTGACGTTACAGTTCCTGTGGGAAACTAAAAAAACAGCCTTTTAAAATTTTTTATTATTATTTACGTTGAAATTCAAAGAAGTTTATTTGCCTTTGTAAAATATAACAAGCATCCCCTCTCTCTCTCTTTCTCTCCCCCTCTCTCTCTCTCTCTATATATATATATATATATATATATATATATATATATGTATATATATATATATATATATCTCAAAAGTAATGAAGAACAAATAACAAAAGCATATTTTACTTCATTACCGGAACTGTGATATATATATATATATATATATATATATATATATATATATATATATATATATATAAAAAATAAAGTCTGGTGACTTTACACTTCTCCAAATTCGAAAAGTCATATATATATGTCACAGTTCCGGTATATATATATATATATATATATATATATATATATATATATATATACATACATACACACACACAGATATATACATATATATCACATACATACATACACACATATATACATATATATACACATACATACATACATACACACACACACACATATATATATATATATACACACACATATATATATACACATACACACACACACATATATACACACACACACACACACACACACACACATAATATATATATATATATATATATATATATATATATACTTTTGTATAAAGGGAGAAAAAACACCATTACCTGCTTAAAACGTTAACGACTGCGATTTCATGTTTACAAACTCAATCTATTACGTAATGGTTATTGTCGAGGGAAAATGAATGGGCGACCCGGGTTCAAATTCCAGATAAAGCAGTTTACATTTTATACTCACACTAATGTCTTTAGAGGAAGAATGAATTAATATCCATTTCACTCCTAATTATGGGTAAATAGTAGGTTAAACTGCACTCTCCAGCCTTGGTAGAGGAACGGGTATAGGAAAAGAAAACTATGTATTAAACCCCCTACCACACGTCATGGATCAACGAAGTAGAGTGTGACCCCCTACTTACCATGTTTTACAGACCTTGAGGAAGTCCTCTTTGACAACACTGGATTTTTGAGGAAAATGATGATGGAATATATATATATATATATATATATATATATATATATATATATTCACACGCTTATATTCACACGCATATAGCTTATCATAATGGAGATTCAGTGTCTGTAACCAAAACTACGTCACCACTGACGAAACGATTTCCATAGTTATCTAAGTTATATTCTCAAAGATTATGAAATAGTCATTAATTAATCTTAATTAGCATCTTATTGATTAATGAAGGTGCCGGGTTAGCTCAGTCGGTAGAGCATTCGGCTAGAAACCACAAGGTTCCTAGTTCGATACCGGCCCTCGCCAACTCAGCGTATGAGTAGCACAATGATCTGTGCGGTAAAGTAAGGAGCTGATGGTAGGTGTGACGCCCCACCTCAGATGCCAAAACAATCTCCTTGGTCTAGCGCTATTGAAAAGGGGATAGACTCCCTCGCTGACTGGCTGATACTGACATTAGGCCGCCCCGACGACTTTACTTTTTTTTTTTACTATTTATTAATGATGATTCTATTAAAGTGTTGCTGAGTTAGATTTGCTGCAAAATTCCTATATTATTAAGGCATTCAAAATATGGTGTAAATAATTTGCATAATGATTTTAACAAGACTGGGTTTAATAAATAATTATTTGCTGTTTCTGATTTCTAATACAGTCATGTTATTCTCAAACATTATTATAAAGTAATCCTATATAGAAATCAATTAAAATGATATAAGATAAGCGTAATACTTTTATATTCGTTCTTATTTAGTTTCGTTAGTCTTTCTAATTCAATATGATATTTTATTATGTTAAAACTTGAATACTTGCGCCCAGGGGGCACACACTTTTGCTAGTAATTATAATGGAGATTCGGTGTCTAACCGAAACTATGTCACTACTTACGTCACAACACCCTCAGGAATTGCGTAAGTTTATCAATGAGAATTTAATTTCATAGTCATAGTCAAAATCCTGAATACATAGAATAAATCTTATTCATTAATGAGGTCTCTATGAAAATCTAAGTTAGATTTGCTCAAAACAGTCCATGTTATTAGTACATTTAAAATTCTGCAATCTGTCTTATATATCACTAAGAAATAAAGCTTTACATGGTGTGGTTAATTTGCATACTGGTTTTAACAAAACCGGGTTTAATAAGTAATTTACTTGGTGTTATTGATCTCTAATTGTTTTATTCTCCAACGTATCAATCCTATGAATGTTTTTTTTCTTTCGTATAGAAACCAATTAAAATGTTAATAAAAGTGTAATCTTTTTATTTGCGTTCTTATTTAATTTCGTTTGTCTTTCTAATTTAATATATTTCATGACATAAAACCTTAAATGCTTACACCCGGAGGGTGCATATTCTTGCTAGCAAATATAGTTATGAATGTAGATTCCCCTTATATGTGAGTGCGTGTGTGTAAAAGCGGATATAAAATGACGTTGAAAATCTAACGGTCGAATGGAAGTCTATTAGGCATTTTGGATTGGAATTGAAATAGAAAAACAAATGTGTAAAATCGGTGCGCGTATAGAGAATGGTTTGAATAGCGGGAAGTGAAATGAAACAGTTGCCTTTATAGTGACGTTATTATCTTCTCATTTTGTAATTCTAGGCTGTTGTCATTGAAAGGTCAGTCATAAAACTACCAACTAACAAGTGGAGAGAGAGAGAGAGAGAGAGAGAGAGAGAGAGAGAGAGAGAGAGAGAGAGCGAGAGGTGAGAGAGCGTGATAGCGATGTGTGCGTATGTGTGCTTATGTGTGTGTGTGTGTGTGAGAGAGAGAGAGCGTGTGTGTGTATGTGCTTATGTGTGTGTGTTGAGAGACAGAGATCGCGTGTGTGTATGTGCTTATGTGTGTGTGTGTTGAGAGAGAGAGAGTGAGTGAGAAGAGAGAGAGAGAGAGAGAGTGAGGTGAGTGTGTGTGTGTGAGAGAGACACACACACGCACAGAGAGAGAGAGAGAGAGAGAGAGAGAGAGAGTGTGTGTGCCATGTGTGAGAGAGAGAGGGGAGTGAGAAAGAGAGCGAGAGAGTGCGTGTGCGTATGTGTGCTTATGTGTGTGTGTGTGAGAGGGTGAGAGAGAGAGAGAGAGAGAGAGAGAGAGAGAGAGGGGGGGGTGCGTGTGTTTATGTGTGTGTTGATAGAGAGAGAGAGAGAGAGAGAGAGAGAGAGAGGGGGTAGTGTTTATGTGTGTGTGTGATGAGAGAGAGAGAGAGAGAGAGAGAGAGAGAGAGAGAGAGAGAGAAAGAGAGAGACTGAGAAAGAAAGAGAGAGAGTGCGTGTGTGTGCTTATGTGTGCATGAGTGTGTGTGTGTGTGTGTGTGTGTGTGTGTGTGTGAGAGAGAGAGGAGAGAGAGAGAGAGAGAGAGAGAGAGAGAGAGAGAGAGAGAGAGAGAGAGATTGCACTTGATACAAGATCATGTTTATCCTGAAAAGCTTGTAATACAGAATATTATATATATATCTAAAATTGAAAGAGAAATGAAACTTAAAAAACAATTTGGTGGAATAATTATACATTTACTAGATGAACCTGTGGATATACCACTGTATGATAATCTAATTATTAAAACGTTTGAATGATAATCCTGTTCAATACTTAATTGAGTGGTCACTTAAGCAACTGCAAGTAGTGTAAGCAACCTGAGTCCTTTGCTTATCAAAATGATTTGTTTCGTTATTAAATGACCCGAAAAGGGTTAATATGCGGTAAACCAAAACAACCGACCAACCAACCAATATTATTGCCCCCCCCTAAACAGCAAAGAAAGGGGAATATAGATGATTAATTCGAGTATATTACAGGGCGACCCAAAGAAAACAGAACCCAAATAAAGTTTATTCAATCTTTTCAGCGTCTATAAAATTTCAAGAAACTTGTTGGACTTAAACTTCAGTTTTTGTACAATCATTTCTTAAAAGTTTCAGTTATTTTGGTTGCTTTGCTTTAAAGGAATTCTCTGTGTAGTGAGATAGCCAATGGCGTATTATCTCATTTACATATGTGTATTACAGCAGGAGATATATAGAGACAGTCTAGAGGACATAGGGAATTAGCTACGAGAAGCTGAGACTTAGAGCTACGATACGCTCAAAGAATTACTACTATTGCTAAAACAAGGAATACGAAACTACACATCACAACACTCTGTCTAAAATATGGACACCGCGGCGTTGGAGGTAAACTTGCAATGTTTATTTCTGTCCTAGCACTCACCCTCCAACCAGAATAAGTGTCTCTTAGACATTTAGAATTAAGAATTTGCACAATTCCAAACTCTCTGAATTTCTGGACCCAGTAAAAAAAATCCTGCTTTTTGATGGAGCACGGCGACATCGAAATTTTCTCCGACAATTTGCTGGCACTACAGTGTATGATATTTTGGGTGAAATAAGCCTCCACGCAAATTTTTTTTTTCTTGGCTGACCATGACATATTGGGGAAAATTATTTTTTTACAATATTTTAAGCACCAAGTTGACTGTATATTAGGAAAGAAAAAATTAAAATTAACAGTTTTATTTCAAAATTTGTGGGTGGGTTCACCAAATGAAGTGTTGAACATATTCATCGTTTCTTAACTTGGGTGATCTAGTGGGAACCGGTGCTTTCAGCTTGACTTGATATTAATCATTTCTATATGGATAAAACAATTAGGAAATAACACTCTTTGCCCAATAACAAGAAAAAGAAAAAAAATTGTTGCATAAATAAAAAAAATGAGATCATAAAAGCAACAATAACAAGAAGAAAGAAAGAAAGAAAAGAAAGAAAAGAGAAAGAAAAAAATAATAAAGAAAGTAAGTAAGATAAAGTTAGAATAAATAAAGAAAGTAAGTAATATAAGAAAGAAAGAAAGAAAGAAAGAAAGAGAAAGAAAGAAGAAAGAAAAAGAAAAAAAGAAAATAAGAAAAGAAAGAAAGAAAGAAAGAAAGAAAGTAAGAAGAGGAAAGAAAAGAAAGAAAGAAAGAAAAAGAAAAGAAGAAAAGAAAGAAAGTAAGAAAATAAAGAAAGAAAGAAAGAAAAGAGAAAGAAAGAAAATAAATAAAGAAAGTAAGAAAAAAGAAAGAAAGAAAAAGAAAGAAAGAAAGTAAGAAAATAAGAAAGAAAGAAAGAAGAAAGAAAGAAGAAAGTAAGAAAATATTAGAAAGAAAGAAGAAAGAAAAGAAGAAAAGAAAGAAAGAAAGTTAAAAATAAGTTAGAAAAGAAAGAAGAAAGAAAAAAGAAAAAAAAGAAAAAAAGAAAGAAAGAAAGAAAGAAAAGAAAGAAAGAAAAGAAGAAAGAGAAAGAAAGAAAAGAAAGAAGAAAATAAGAAGAAGGAAAGAAAGAAAGAAAGAAAGAAAAGAAAGAAAGAAAGTAATAAAATATGAGAAGAAAGAAGGAAAGAAAAGAAAGAAAGAAAGTAAGAAAATATGTTAGAAAGAAAGAAAGAAAAGAAAGAAAGAAAAGAAAGAAAAGAAAGAAAAGAAAGAAATGAAAACTGATTACTCAATTCCTTTATGATTTCATTTCATTTCCGCTTTTCTTATTCGAGCGATGATGACGAATAAATGAATGAATCAATGAATATAAGTAAATAAATGAACATGTTATAAAAATAAAACATTTAAGAATGAGAAAAAATTAGAAGGGACTACCCAGCGTCACATTGGTTGGTTGGTTGGTAAGATTTTACTGCATGTCAACCCTGGTTGGGTTATTTTATGCCGAAAACGTTTTTGTTTTATTCATTTTTGATGGGTATTCATTTTCTTTTTAAACTCAATTTTTTAAACACGTTTTTTTTATTTAACCCAAAGATGGAACCCTAACAGGTACTACCATTTCAGGCCAGAGAGACCTGAGAGTAATGTACATCAAGGGGTACTCTACTTTCCCAGATCTCTAGAATTAGAACTTTAACATCAAACCAAGAACATTGAGACCCTCAGCTACAACCTTCTAGCACATATATGATAAAAAAAGTTTAGGGTTTGCCATCAGGGGAATAGGTTGATTGATTGATCGATTTTAATGGCATGTCAACCCATCCAGGGTTATTTTATGCCATGCGGTAGGTTGTGAGGGATGGTAAAATTTATTGTTATGTCTTTTTTTCAAGGATTTAAAAATATTGACAGTAGTTTGTTTGCAGTTGTTTATTGCTAAGTGGATCGGAAATCAGTTTAAGGGATAAGTTTATAGGGTAAAGTTTAAGTTTGTTATAAGCAATAGTTTGATAGAAAGTCTTTTAAAAACATTTTTATAAGCAATTGTCTTTCTATTTAACCCATAAATGGGACCCTAACAGGTACTACCAACCCGGGTCGGAGTGGACCTGGGAGTAATGGTGATGAAGGGTACTCCACTTTCCCCAGATCTCCAGAACTAAAACCTCACCATCAGATAGAGTTTAACGTCATTCCCAGGACACTTAGACACTCAGCCACCACCTTCTAGCACCTATATGATAAAAAGGTATTGGGCTTGCCATAAGGCAATAGGGTCGGGGCAATCATATAGGTGCTAGGGCTTGACGTGACCAGCTGATTGAGTGGAGGGGGCCTCTCCGACCGCCCGTCTAGCCTAAGTAAGGGTCGAAGTGGAGTGTTGCATGTAATGTACAGTTCAGCCACCAGGGTTCCATCCTTAAGCATCACGGGTCGCCACCCACGGTCAACAGGGGTCCCCGTTGGGGGAATCTTACCCTCTGCAAGGTGCATTCAGTATATTCTAACGTCCAAGCCAACAGGGATCTGAGAATTAGAAAAAACTAGAAGGTGCTACCCGGCATCACCTGGGTAGAAGGAATGACATCACATATAACAATATAGTAAGAAATGTGTTCTATAATACAGGTCATTTCATAAAATTATTTCAACTTATTAAAAATAGCTAATTAAAAATTTCTAAATGAAAAATATTGAAAAGATTACTTATATGTTTATGGAATATCTGATATCTATTATTGTATTTTTATTTAGTGTTTTTAAAAAAATACTAAATTTTAGTTTAAGATATTGATTTGTTTACATTTAACAGTGGCAAGTAGCATTGAATACTATTATTATGTAAATTTTAATTTTGAATATCGTTGTGAATATAAATCAATCTTCATAACTAGTTCATAGCTAGTTTTGGTGATAGTGAATGTGTATATACATTTATTTTTTCGTTAATTGTTTTGTTTTCGTAGTTTTATCCGGACATATATTCATACAACTACCCTTTATATATGTAGCAGAAGCAGCTACCCAGCAACAACTGGGCAGAGGGGCGGGGGCAAAAAGGTGGCGTAATAGTTAGCAGGTTAGTCTCGCAGATCCATTAGTATCATGTATATTTTAACTATTAGATATCTGTGTAAATATAAATAAAAAATTCGTAATTTTTGCACAAAAAACAAAAACCGGTGATACTTAAGATTTAACTTAGTATAAGTCCACAGGTCCCTTTTTTTCTACGGAATCTGATATACTAATTAAAAAGTCAGTTATATATATATATATATATACCCATTTTTCCTTCTTCCTTTTTCTTTCACCGATCGGCTTAATTCTTTATCCTTTCAAAATCTTTCAAAAATATATCGATACTCAACATACTTATTTGATTATTCCCCGAGATTATAAAGCAAACACAAAATTATATTATAATTATAATTTAGTTAAAGACAATCTTTATATCTTCTAAGAGAAATAAAAAAAGATAAAAAATCAAATATATTAATTAAAAAAAAAAATTATTTTACTCCTTTTTGAGTTTCACATCAGCATTAGCTGATGGTTTTTTTTCACTGGAGTCTGAGTGACAGCAAATCTCCTCAGGTCTCCAGGACTCTTCTGAGTATTCTGGCAGATTGCAGCAGTGCAGTGTTCTGAATGGTTTCAATCCTTCCTCTGGTATCCAAACTTTCCAAGCCCTTTTCTAATCCTTTTGGGACTGTTCCAAGTGCACCAACTACAATTGGTATCACTTTCACATTCCATAACTTTTTCAGTTCTCTGGCAAGGTCCAGATATATGTCAATTTTTTCATTTTCCTTTAACTTCACCCTGTGATCTGCTGACACTGCAAAATCAACCAGTTGACAAGTTCTTTCTTTTTTGTTAATCAACACTAGATCTGGTCTTCTTGCTGGGATAAGGTGATCCGTTTTTATTTCAAAGTCCCAGCGAATTTTATACGTTTCGTTCTCAAGAACAGATTCTGGTTTATGCATATACCATTTTATTGTATGGTCAAAATTTAATTTTTTGCATAATTCCCAGTGGATCACCTTTCCAACCCAGTCGTGTCTACTTTTGTATTCTCGTTGTGCTAGTTTGCTACATTCGCATAGTACATGGTTTACAGTCTCATCTCTATTACCGCAAAATTATTATTATTATTATTATTATTATTATTATTATTATTATTATTATTATTATGTTTTAATCTTTAGATATCTTCGTAAATATAAATCACATCTTCGCAATTTTTGCACAAAACGCAAGAACCGGTGATACTTAATGTGCATATATATTTACTGTGTTGTTTGTTGTATTTTCGTATTTTCATCCGGACATACACACATACATAGACACCAACTGCCTTTTACATATACATATAGATAGATATAGATAGATAGATGACAACTGAGAATGTAACTAACAAATGTCTAATCGACCTGACAGAAAAAAAAAGGAAAATGATTTCAGCGAAACTTTAAAAATAAATAAGTTTGCTCAAATCGTGAGTTAAAAACCCCCGTTCAACCTTGATCAATATCTTTATAATTTCAAATTCTTATAGATTCCCGTCACCTTCCCACACGGTGTATATTGTTTAGGCAACAGTGTTGCATTATTCATGCAATCTTTTGTACGTAAATGTAAATATTTTATTTTTGCGACACTAGAAAAATCATTGAGCGTAAAATGACATTTCAAGTTTGCCCGAGAAAAAAAAATATGAATAGATTAAACGTGAAAAAACTTTTGTAAAAAAACAAAAAACTTATTTGCAAATTGTAAAATTAGATGTATAAAATGATAGCAACAAAATATACATATACATTATCACCCATGAATAAGTATGTTGGTTGGTTTGTTGGGTTTTACGACATGTCAATACTTATTGGGTTATTTTATGCCGAAGACGTTTTTGTTTTATGTTTTTGAATTATGTACTGTAATGTTTTAATGTTTATTTTTGTTTGGCGTAATAAATTTTGAAACAAAAGTTTTTAGTGGGCTTATTAACATAAGCGTATCTGAAGCTTGCTCGTACCTCAACTTTAGCTCTCATTACAAAGCAAAACGGACCGGGTTAGCTCAGTCGGTAGAGCGTGCGGCTAGAAACCACAAGGTTCCTAGTTCGATACCGGTCCTCACCAACTCAGCGTATGAGTAGCACAGGGATCTGTGCGGAAGTAAGGAGCTGGTAGTAGGTGTGGCGCTCCACCTCAGACGCCAAAACAATCTCCTTGGTCTAGCGCTATTGAAAAGGGGATAGACCCCTCGCTGACTGGCTGATACCGACTTTAGGCCACCCCGACGACTTTACTTTACAAAGCAAAACAATTGACCGCAAGACAGCGTAAGTTGGTGCACTCGTAAGTGAAGGTACCACCAATCTATTAATCATATGTCAGATTAGTCGAACCGGCCATGTTGTGAAAATAGAAAATAATATACTTCGAAAGACACTTTTATGGTGAGCAAGCTAGCATAGTGTAAAATAATGAGATGGAAAAACAAAAATTGTAGATAAGCGTGGAAAGTTACTAGAATTCTGGGATGACGTATGAAAAGCTACATGTTGATCTCTTGATATCGTTGGATATCAACAGAGGAAGACTGAAGAGAAGTAGTGAGAAGAGGGAGTAGGTTGCGAGTTGTTGGAGGAGACGGACGGAAGTTAGAGGCTGGCTGAGTGTTTGAGGAGGACAGTCTGAAGATGCAGTTGTCCAACTCGGGATAAAAACATCTTGTGTTGTTATTAAAAAACTACCAATGACATAAGACAAGACATCTCAAGGAAATCCCATGTTGTTATAGACCCCTTTAATAATCGATAGAATGCCAGCCCAACAACAGATCCTACAACAGACAGAGAAAGACTCAGCTATTTCGATTCAGAACAACAGACCCAACCGGATCCAGCCAAGAGAATGGTTGAACAGAAAGAAGATATGTATAGAATTATTACTACTAGCAGGGCCTGTGATATACCACAGTATGATAATCTAATTATTACAACGCTTTGATATGCTCACTAAAGAGCTATTACTAAATAGTTCAATATGTAAAAGGTATAATAATCTTGATGTAACTCTCTCTCTCTCTCTCTCTCTCTCTCTCTCTCTCTCTCTCTGTGTTTCTCTCTCTCTCTCTCACTTTTTCTTTCTTTCCTTTTTTCATTATCTTCGATTGAAATAAATTAGCGCAATAAGCCCCTTTCTTTCTTTCTTTCTTTCTTTCTTTCTCATTATATTTTTTGTGCGTCGCGTGTCCTTTTCTTCCCTTTCTTTCTTTACAATTGTTATATTGTTATTTTGTTAATGTTATAAAGATTCCATTTCATTTCCAATCTACGTTTGGTTATTTCACATTTAGTAACCTTTGTTAGGTTACAACAATAATAACAACGGAATAGTCCATTATTTAGCTGAGGTGATGACATTCATAAAAAATAATCAACACCAGATACTCAGGATTTATATTTTTGCATTACATCTTGGACGATTTTGACGGTCTCATTTTTAACTAGAGGGGTTGCAAGATGATAAAAAGTGTATTAATAAATTACAACCAACCCATTTCTTGGAATTCCGCTATGCAGCAATAGCCAAGAAAACTTTCAAAGATGTCATCTATACATATATAAAGGGCAGTTGGTGTGTATGTATGTCCGAGGAAACTACAACAATTAACGACAATATATATATAATATATATATATATATATATATATATATATACCCAGAGATTGCTTTTAAAGTAAAAATAATGATGATTTTATTTATATTCTTGAAGATAATTAAAAAATAAGATTTAAATAATAACAGAATAGATTTTTTTTGCATGTAATATTGTAGATAGTAGACATTCATTTTTCTTTTAGAGTGGCTTGATCAATGCAAGATCTTTTTTTACGTGGGGGTTTTAATGGGGCATCCTGCGAGGGTCCAACTCACGATTCAGTTATAAATTATTACTGAATCGTGAGTTGGATCCCCGCAGAATGCCCCATGGACTTGCGAGAATAACTTAACACCCCCTCTACCCAGGCGACGCCAGGTAGCCGTTTCTAGTCAGAACTAAACAGAGGTTCTCAAAATCAACATCAATAACTGTGTGCGTGTCCCTGGCAACACACTGATCAGGGTGACATAAACTCATTCATGAAGGAGGTGCAACATTTGGACAACCATGTGTAAATCATTTGAAAGTCAGATGTGCCCACTGAAATCCGGATTAAAAAGGCGTTACCTGTATTGGTCTACAAGGTGATCTGAACTGTAACATTTCTAATCATGTTTTCCCACACGAGTCAACGAACAAGTGTCAAACTGCATAATAAAACATCCCACACCCTAGACGTGAAAGGAATGCCCACTTAATAATACAAGGTGTGCAACACTAAAATATCATATAGAATTATATGCATTAATTGCAAAAAACGACTACACGTATTAGATTCAATAATCATTTAAAAAAAAAACTGTGGATATATCACAGTATGATAATTTAATTATTACAACGTTTGATATGTTGACTTAAGAGCTATTACGAAATAGTTCAATATGTTAAAAGTATAATAATCTTGATTTAATTTTTCTCACTCTTTCTGTCCTTCCTTCTTTTTATCTTTTCATTATGTTCGATTGAAACAGATAGCGTTATCGCCTTCGTGGGCTTGACCCCCTCTCTCTATCTTTCCTCTACTTTCTTTCTTTCTTTCTTATTATATTTTTCTGTATCACATTTCCTTTTCCTTCACTTTCTTTTTTTATAATAAAAACGGAATGGTCCATTATGTAGCCGAGGTGACACACATATAAATTCGGTAGATAAACAACGATAATCAGGATTTACATTTGTGTATTTCATTTTGCCGATTTTGACGGTCTCATTTTTAACCAGAGGGTATTGCAAGATGATAACGGTCGGAAGATTAAGGAACAAGAGTATCAATATATAAATATTGATATTATCGTCATTCCTTATTTTCCATCGCTACAGCTTATCACATTAAATTGATTGATTGATTTTAATGGCGTGTCAAATCGTCTAGGGTTTTTTTATGCTTAGAGGTTCAGGAATTGTGTTCATTCTACGTTTATATCTATATTTTTTGCAGTTATTTCTTAAGAGTTTTTTGTCCACACGGTCCTATCAAATACGAATAATTTTCATGCTGATCTATTTCGCCTATAGTAAGTAAAGTAAGACCTCGGGGTGGACTAAAGTCGGTATCAGCCAGACAGCGAGGAAGTATATCCCCTTTTCATTAGCGCTAGACCAAGGAGATTGTTTTTTGCGTCTGAGGTGGAGCACCACCTACCATCAGCTCCTACTTTACCGCACAGATCCCGTGCTACTGATACGCTGAGTTGGCGAGCGCCGGTATCGATCTAGAAACCTAGTGGTCCCTAATCGGACACTGTAGCAGCTGACCTAAACCAAATGGAGACTGACAGGTTACTTCTGGGAGTAATGATAATGAAGGGGTACTCCACACTTCCCTAGATCTCCAGATCTGGAGCCTCACAAAAAGATGCAGCATACCCAGAACACCCCATTGACGGTGGGTGGGAGGTCTCACCACCCTACAGGAGGGATACAGTCAGAGACATATATATATATCATTTCATCTATCTATCTATCTATCTATCTATCTATATATATATATATATATATATATATATATATATGTGTGTGTGTGTGTGTGTGAGTGGAGAAAGGTAGACAAACATGGGATGTTATGGAAACTGGATGTTTATTGTCGACGATGCAACGTTTCGGTCTATTATTAGACCATCTTCAGACTTGGATATAGTTCTTGCTCCAATGATGGACATTCTCAAAATGCTGAAAACGGAAGGTCGTAAGTAGGGGGAGGGTGGTTGGGTGGTTAGTGGGTTTTCTTCTCTGGAATGGAGTGCCGAAATGGTGGATGGTGGTACCACAGGTGTCAGATTTGGGGATTGTTAACTAAATATGTGTATGTGTGTGTGTGTCTGTTTAATTGTTTTTTTGTTTATGTGTTGGGGAACTGGATTTGTCGTTAAGTTATATGTGTGTGGTTGGTATGTTAGTGTGATTTTTTTTGTAAGGGGTATGGGGTAAGATTTGTTAAAATTGTAAGTGAGCATATGTATATTATTATTATTATTATTATTATATTATTATTAATAATAATAATAGTGGCGGTATTATATATATATATATACAGTTAGACCCGCCGACGGAGCTATGTAAGATTAGACTTATTGCAATTAAATTACCTTGGAGAGTTACGTATTCTCGATTGGTATTAGAGATAGATGATAGAGCCGGGGTTAAATGTAAGATTTCAAAAACTGATTTTCATTGTAGCCACTTGTAAGATGAGCATAACGCAATTTTCGTCCGCCCAGTTTCCCACCATCTGTCGTTGTGGCGCACGCGAAGCTAAATTTAGCCGAACTGGTTATTGCAAGGAAATCTAACTGTAGCGTAAGTAATCACCAGCCAACGAAAATCTACCGGCATCTACAGAGAAATCTTTTGGATGGTAATAAATCAGTATTCTGTTAGTGTTCCGCTGAACATTTAAGGGTTGCCTTATATATTATTCACCCGGGGACAAAGAATGAGTGACTATCAGCCTTCCGGAGTAATTTGAACCAGACGTGTAGTCAACCAGTTAGTTAGGTGTCTCTGAAAACGAAAGAAAGAAAAAACGACTTTACTAAATAAACAAGAACAAAATAGGATTGTACTGAGGTTATTTATGCAGAAAAATATTCTATTATCTGTTTTTTATTTTCTTTTTGAATTTCAGTTGCGCCTTTTATTCAATCAGACGAAACTTGGCCACGTTGGAATCATTGTCTTTCCAACAGATTGCACACAAATTTACAACTTTTTTTATTATACAGTCGCCTTTCATATATATATATATATATATATTATATATATATATATATAATATAGAGAGAGAGAGAGAGAGATAGATAGATAGATAAATTATATATATATATACATATATATATATAAATATATAGAGAGATAGATAGATATATATATATATATATATATATTATATATATATATATATAGATAGATAGATAGATAGATAAAAGTTGGCTTACCGGTGAATATGGACACGATCGTTGGAGGTGTACAGAATCCAGGGGTTAAGTCCGTGATAAAACAAATACAAAGTGCTCAATGCAAAGTAGAGCAAATTTATTAAAGAAATGGATACAATAGAAACATACTCGAGTTTCATCATAAGGATCTTCAGGGTTAAATCCACTGAATTAATCGAGGTACTGATTAATTGCAGCCGATTACACGTGTGTTCATTGAATAAGATATTTCGTTATATATATATACGCACGCACACATACACACACACAAAGCTGAAGAAGCCGAGTTCAAACTCCAGCGAAATATACTACACATTTTTGTCCGAGTTTTGTTCTTTCATTCCTTATACTTATATCTGTCGGATTCATTCCAACCCCATTTTCCTCATATATATATATATATATATATATATATATATATATATATATATATATATATATAGGGTATCCGAAAATAATGTATACACTCTTTTTCGTATTCTTTCTCTTGTAACAATCTTATTTACAAATCAAAATACAAAAATTGAAAAAGTTATAACGATTCAAAGAGTGTATACATTATTTTGAAACACCCTATATATATATATATATATATATAATCCTATATATATATATATACCGGTAGGTGGGTTACCAGGTAAGTTGGTATTAGGATGATTCTAGGTTGTACCTTTCTTCCAAAAGCGGAATGCTAGAGTTGTTCATGTCGAAATTGAGAGCTCGATGTTCAATATTATTGATTCGATATATGATTCAATATATCTGGTGATATTGGCATATATACATATGTATGTATTTATCAGTTAAATTCGCATTCACGTGTAGGTGCTGATGACGGCCCAGTGGTTAAGAACCCACATTGAGGAGACCTGATATGTCGAAACACGGTGCCTGTGAATGACATATATATATACATATATTTAGGAAGCGCGTGGTGTAATGGTTAAAGTCATAGGAAATGGACTCGTCGACCCGAGTTCAAATCCTGGACGTGGCAATTATTTCACTTAGCGCTAATACCCTTGGGAAAGGTATGAATCCTACTCTCCCTCCAGCTATGGGTAAATAGTAGGGCAGACTGGGCTCTTTAACCTTGGTTAGGCAACCGGTCTAGGAGAAGGAAAACTCTGAATTCAAAACTGTTGAACTCCGCTTAAGAAATTGACCTTGTGTTGCATCCTGCTCGTGCAGAGGGGTTGGTAAATATATATATATATATATATATATATATATATATATATATATATATATATACATATATTAACATTCTTCTTTAGTTTTCCTTTTTTGTGTGATTTTATCCAATTTTAATCTAAATGTCATTAAATGTATAAGGAGCACAATTCCCTAACCTCTAGGCATACAATAACCTCCGACGGGTTGATATGCCATTAAAATCTATCAATCAATTATTTTGTTTGGTTTTCTGTCTTTCTTTCCCGACCTTTCTTGCTTCTATTATTTACACTTTTATACCCTTGCCTTTCTCCTTTTCTTTCTCGATTTTCTTAACCCCCGCCCCCGATATTATCTGGTATCTTTTTCGGTCGAAAAGCGTAACTTATTCACACTAAGAAATGCCGGAGATCGTATTTACAAACAAGAACATTGACATTCTATATATCAATACTCGTTTTCCTTATTTGTACGACCATTATCACCTTGCAACACCCTCTAGTTAAAAATGAGACCGTCCAAATCGTCCAAGATGAAATGCAAACATGTAAATCATGATTACCTGGTGTTACTTATCTGCCGAATTCTTATTTCTTATGAGTGTCGTCATCTCAGCTGAATAATTGACCGTTACGTTTTTTTTATAAAGAAAGAAAGAAAGAGAAGAAAAGGACATGTTACACAGAAAAATATAATAAGAAAGAAAGAGAATAGGGGATATATATATATATATATATATATATTATATATATATATATATATATAGAGAGAGAGAGAGAGAGAGAGAGAGGTGAGCACGCGGAAGCGATAAGGCTTATATTTTTTCATTCGAACATAATGAAAAGATGAAAACAAGGAAAGAAAGAAAAAAATGGTGAGAGAGAGAATTACATCAAGATTATTATATTTTTTTTTTACATATGAACTATTTTGCAAATGCTCTTAAGTAAACATATCAAACGTTGTGATAATTGAATTATCATAATGTGGTATATCCACAGGTCCTGCTAGTTTTACATAATTACTACTTTGTATTATTACTGTGGTTTGTACTCAGCCTTGTTTGAGCGACGAACTGAATCTTCTGTTAAATACTGCTATATAACACTGTTTTTTTAAACATTTTTCTTAGGTTTATGTTTCTTTATTGTTCGGTTTTAATCCTGTTATAATTCTTTTCAAACGAACTTATGAAAAGTCCGAATGTTAGAGTTGTTCAGGTCCAATTTGAGAGCTCGATGTTCAATATTATTGATTCAATATATGATTCAATATATCTGGTGATTTTGACATATATATATATATATTACGGATTTTTGCCAATCCACGAAGCAAATAAATTTACTTCTGGGTTAATAAAACCGAGTTAAAAAGTGCTCAATAAAAAGAGCTAAATATACGTTTTTTTAAAGCGAATGTTATGAAATTCCCTTTAAAACATTTATAACATTTTTATAACATTCACTTAAAAATATATATATATATATATATATATATATATATATATATATATTATATATATATATTAATATTTTGAAGGCCAATACAATGCGTATGAAAATAAAACAAAAAGATGTTATTTTTGTCTTATCGATTATGTATATATATATATATATATATATATATATATATATATATATATATATATATATATATATATATATCGGTGGCTTGTAGGTGCTGGTGACAACCAAGTGGTTAAGAACACACACTGAGGAGACGTGATATGTCGAAACTCGGTGCCTATGGATCACACACACACACACACACACACACACACACACACACACACACATATATATATATATATGTAGCGACAAACTGAATCTTCTGTTAGCTATTCCTATATGTCACTGTTTTATTTTAAATACATTTTTCTTATGTTTTCCTTTCTTTATTGTTTGATTTTAATCCAATTATAATTCCTTTCAACTGAACTTATGAAAAATCAACATTTTCCCGTTATCTTTAAGTAAATGCACGCCTTTCCTTAAAATAATTGCAATCGTTACTCAAGAAGAAATCTGATTCCTTTTCAAGGAGAATGAAATCAAAAAATCTATCCAAATGAAAAACTGCCAAATTTCTTGATAAGTTTTTAGAGAAATAAATCGTCAAAATCAGTTTGTCTAAAATGTAGTTAAGATAAAATGAGAATGAAGGAGTCTTTTGTTCAGTAACCAATGGAGTTAAGAATCTTCGATGAAAGAACGAGATTATCTTTTTTTTGTGTGTGTGTCTGTTGGGATAGACAGAAGAAGAAAGCCACTCAGTCATTGGTCAATCGAAATTATCAGTCAACACGTCTTCAGTAAGACGATTGGACCACCGGCCGCGCCTGCCAGAGCGACAGACAATTTAATTATCTTTAATGTCAAAAGAGAATATGTGAGAATTGAACGGGATGCGATGGGAGCGGATGATTATACAAAAGATACACACACACACACACACACACACACACACAGAGGCGCACGCACACAGGCACGCACTCGGGGACACACACATACGGAGATACACACACGCGCGCGCACACACACACGAACACGTACACACACACACGCACGTACACACACACACACACACACACACACACACACACACACACACACAAAGTAGTTTAACGAAAAACTAGGGAACCATTTAGGGTCTGATTTATTTGTAATTTAGTCAAAAACTGTAGAGTCAGTAATGTCCGTACTTCTATTTTCCGGTAAGAGGAAGGAACAAATGGACTGTAAAAACAGAATTGATTGGGCAGACGACAGCTGATCCGGAAGTTGGTTGTTGGAGAAAAATGACTGAAATGAAAAAAAAAAAAAAGAAAATTCCCCCTCCAACAAAAAAAAAACAAAAAAATAACAGAGCTACTCAAAGTGTTGTGGGTATTTACGCAAAGTCACATGGTCACAATTATGTGGTATCCAGCGAGGATCGAACTCACTATTCTGCTATATGTTTGTTTTGTTTTACGGCATATCAACCTCAGTGGGTCATTTAATGCCGATAAAGTTTTGAAATAAATCAATTCTTAATGGATAATACAATTTTTTTATAAGTACATTTTTCTATTTAACCCATAGATGGGACCCTAACAGGTACTACCACTCTGGGTAAGAGTGGACCAGCGAGCAATGGTGATGAAGGGGTGCTCCACATTCCCAAACCTCCAGAACTGGAACCTCACCATCAGATAGAGTTTAACGTCATTCCAAGGACATGTAGACCCGCAGCCACCGCCTTCTAGCACCCATATGATAAAAAGGGGTTGGGGCTTGCCATAAAGGCAATAGGGTTGGGAAAATCATATAGGTGCTAGGGCTTGACGTGACCAGCCGATTGATCGGAGGGGGCCTCTCCGACCGCCCGTCTAGCCCAAGATAGGGCCAAAGTGGAATATTGCATGTCATGAACTGCTCATCCACCTGGGCTCTATCCTTAAGCATCACGGGTCGCCACCCACGGCCAACAGGTGGCCCCATTGAGGGAGTCTTACCCCTCTGCAGAGGTGCAGTCGGTGCATTCTAACGCCGCAGCCGACAGGGCGGTATTCTGCTATAGTAATGGATCTGCGAGATCTTGCTAAACATAACACCATGATTAAAGTATGGCACGTGTACCAGCTGCGGTACGCGAACTACAGGCTGCTGGTATGTGGGTCATTTTACATCTTATCATAATGGAGATTCGGCGTCTGTCTGTCTATAACCGAAACTACGTCTGTGCTTACATCACAATATCCCCAGGAATTATGTAAGTGTATCAATGAGTATTTAATTCATAGTCAAAATCATTAATTAATCCATAGAATAAATTTTATTTATCAACGAGGTCTCTATAAAAATCGAAGTTAGATTTACCTCAAAACAGCCCATGTTATTAGTCCATTTAAAGTCCTGTAATGTGTCTTATATATAACTAAAAAATAATGGTTCATATGATATATGGTGTGATTAATTTGCATACTGGTTTTAACAAAACCTGGTTTAATAGATAATCACATGGTGTTATTGAGCTCTAGTATTGTTTTATTCTCCACCGTATTAAAATCAATCCTATGAATGATTTTATATGGAAACCAATTGAAATATAATTAAAATAAGGGTAGTCCTTTTTATATGCATTCTTATCTAATTTCGTTAGTTTTTCTAATTTAATATACCGCCCTGTCGGCTGGGGCGTTAGAATGCACCGACTGCACCTCTGCAGAGGGGTAAGACTCCCCAATGGGGCCACCTGTTGGCCGTGGGTGGCGACCCGTGATGCTTAAGGATAGAGCCCAGGTGGATGAGCAGTTCATGACATGCAATACTCCACTTTGGCCCTATCTTGGGCTAGACGGCCGGTCGGAGAAGCCCCCTCCGATCAATCGGCTGGTCACGTCAAGCACCTGGCACCTATATGATTTTCCCAACCCTATTGCCCTTATGGCAAGCCCCAACCCCTTTTTATCATATGGGTGCTAGAAGGCGGTGGCTGCGGGTCTACATGTCCTTGGAATGACGTTAAACTCTATCTGATGGTGAGGTTCCAGTTCTGGAGGTTTGGGGAATGTGGAGCACCCCTTCATCACCATTGCTCCCGGGTCCGCTCTGACCCGGAGTGGTAGTACCTGTTAGGGTCCCATCTATGGGTTAAATAGAAAAATGTATTTATAAAAAAATTGTATTATCCATTAAGAATTGATTTATTTCAAAACTTTATCGGCATTAAATGACCCACTGAGGTTGATATGCCGTAAAACAAACCAGAACAAACCAAAACAAATAAATAATTTAATATATTTCATTACATTAAAACTTAAATAGTTACGCCCGGAAGGCGCATATTCTTGCTGGTACCATTAAACAGATTAACTAACACATCACCCATCACCATAATGAACGTAGGCAAGTAATTGTAGTTGAACAAATGCAGTTCATATTCGTTTGTCTAATCTTTAACTCTGTTTCACTAGTCTCCTTAAATCTCAATAATAAGTTATGACTGTTCATGTCTGAAGTCACCTTGGCGCAACACCATGAAGACAAGAGGTTCAAAATAAAACGGCGTCAAAAAAGAACTGGCACATCAACATCTTCAGGGACAGCATTCACATGCGACATCTGTGGTCGAGAAAGATTTTTGAAACATTGGACTTCACAGTTACAGGAGGCGCTGTAACTTAAGCTAAATCGGCTCTAGATTTAATCCCTGACAAGTTCCAGATACCATATACTGACTTGAAACCTAAAATTAATAGATTCCTTCATACGAAATGACAACAACACTGGAATAACTGTATCCACAATAAACTCTTCCTAATCAAACCGACTTTGGGAGGCTGCGGACCAACTTTAAGAAAGTCTAGAAAGGAACAAGTCATTATGTCCCGATTATGCATTGGTCATACAAAACTAACGCACTCTTATATACTCAAACAAGAACAACAACCACAATGTGAAACATGTCAAACACCCCTGACAGTTAAACACTTATTGATGGAATGCAGATTTTTTGCTCCCATCGGAAACCATTATTTTAAAGCAAACAATATGAAGGATCTATTTGAAAATGTTAACATTGGGGATATTTTCTCCTTTTTGAGGGAAATAAAATTATACCATAGAATATAGACATAAAGCAAATCAATGCCATACAATATAATCCCCAATAATGCTAACACATTGTTAAAACCAATTACTAAAAGTATATATATGAATGCGCAATATGTATAATACCTCAACTGCTAGGCATGATATAACCCTGGACGGGTTGATATGCCGTTAAAAATTAATAAACCAACCAACCAACCAGAACTATATTACAGTCTTCCGAGACTGCAATGCTGATGAGTGGATACGTGTTTGACGAAACGTATAGGCAATGTATTTTCTTGTTGTCAGACGCCAATATGGTGCCGGCAATATGCACCGGTAATTCATATGATTACTAACAGAAAGTAGTTTGTTGTATTTAAGGCTGTGCTTACACCTACCTCCCTGTTTATTGAGCTTCTCGTTTCTTTTCGTTTCTCTCACTGGTAGCAAAGATGTCTTTATTCTTCTCTTGGTTTCACTCAAAGTTAAATGTCCACTGAACTGTAACCGACCTTTCGTCTAACACCCTAGCATTTGTATTCTATTTCTTCTAGGAGCCTCGATGCTGACATACTGTCTGTAACATTGCGATAAAGAAAATAGACCCACTGTTTCGTTGTATGTTTGGATTTGTTTTTCTTCAAAGTTGAATGTCTTGTGCAAGCTTTATTCTTCGTTTTCTGTAAACGGAAAAGAATATTTTGATTCGAGAGAATCAAAATACGCACACCCGGCGAGTGTTTGGATTTCTCTCGCATGGAATTAATCCGATGCGTGTCTAGAAGCTTCCCTTTCGCTCAAGCGTATTGAGGTCGAAACTTTGTTCCCTAAATTTAGAATTTTTTTTTAAACATCACTAATTAGGACTGAGCCTATTCTATTAGTAACCACCACAAGCAAAGTTTAATAGGTTTGGATTCAGAGTTTTCCTTCTCCTAGACTGGTTGCCTAGTAAGTAAAAAGTCGTTGGGGTAGCCTAAAGTCGGTATCAGCCAATCAGCGAGGGAGTCTATCCCCTTTTCACTAGCGCTAAACCAAGGAGATTGTTTTAGCATCTGTGGTAGAGTGCCACACCTACCATCAGCTCCTTACTTTACCGCACAGACCCCTGTGCTACTCATACGCTGAGTTGGCGAGGGCCAGTATCGAACTAGGAACCTTGTGGTTTCTAGCCGAACGCTCTACCGACTGAGCTAACCCGGCCCTAACCTAAGTTAAAGAGTCCAGTCTGCCCTACTATTTACCCGTAGCTGTAGGGGGAGTAGTTGGATTCATACCTTTCACAAGGGTATTGGCGCTATGTGAACTTGTAGCTTCGTCCACGATTGTATTCATAAATACAAAAAAATAATAATTTAAAGATCGTATGCGTAAAAATAGTCGAATACCAATCTCAACTCAATTGGATCCTTTTGTAAAAAAAAAAAATCTCGTTAAACTTATTTTTTAAAAGAGTTTTAATACTCAGTTTTAAAAATCTATTTAACCTATAGATGGGACACTGATAGGTACTACCACTCAGAATCAGAATGGCAATGAAGGGATACTCCACATTCCCTAGAGTTCCAAAATTGGAACTTCATTATTAGATGCAGTTTAACTTCATACTCAGGACACTAAGACTCTCAGCCACCACCTTTTAACATATATATGATAAAAAAGGGTTGAGGATTACCATAAGGGCATAGGATTGGGACAATCATATAGGTGTTAGGGTTTGATGTGATCAGCCGATTGATTGTTTTTATTCAAAAAATATCTACACTAAATGAATTTATAATGCTGAATTGTTTTCTCTTTTATTCATTTTAACGAATATTTTCTTCTTCTTTCACATTGAAAGCACCTGTTTCCACTGGATTACCGAAGTTAAGCAGCAATGAGCCTGTTCAATATTCAATTGAGCGACCATTTAAGCAGCCTGAGTCCTTTATAAAAAATGACTTGTTTCTGCATTAAATGACCCGAAAAGGGTTGATATGCCGTAAATCAAAACAACCAACTGTTCCGTCAATCTACAACAAGAAAACAGTGTGGATTGGAAATAATAACGAAAAAAAAAAAACAAAAAAACAAAAAAAAACAAAAACAAAAAAAACAACAACAAACAAACAAAAACGCTCGCTCTCTTTGCCTGGTTAAAGGCACTAGCTGCTCTTAATCGACTGAGCTACGAGAACCCCATGGTTAGCATGGTTTAACCCTTTAAATCCTTCCTAATACATTTTTTTTCAATCTCTCGTTGTTCCAGATGAACGTGAATTCGGACCTCACAGAGAGATTATCCTTTATCATATTCGATCCGGTCGTCTTAAATGTGTTACATAATATATGCATAGATTATTGTCAACCAACCTCCTGTATTTCTGAAGGGATGGCCCCTTTTCATATTACGGGCGGGACTTTCCATGGAATATTACAGAAAGCCCGCGAAATACGTGAAGTCACGTGGGACATGGTTGGCTCTGAGTTTCAGCTTGGACGTCAGGCAGATAAGAACCTTAGCTAGGACTCACTGCACACGCGCGCTGTATTAGTTAGATGAAGATGTTAGTTAAGTAAATAAAGGTTTAAATAAATAATATGGTTTTGTGGTTGATGAATGTCTTGGCAACAAGACTGACCTAGAAGAAGAAATGAATCAAGGACGACCAACCAGTAAGAACAGAGAAATAGAAGACCAGACACGAAGTCCCCAAGACTAGGTCCAGACGCTAGAAGAAGAACGTAAGATACCAAAGATGAGCAGAAGAATAATAGAAGTAAAGAAAGGGTATACAACAAATGCATATTTTGTTTTTATTTACATTAAGTTATAATTTTAATCGGAATTCAACTCTTTATTATCCGTTGAACACAATAAAAACACATCGTAGCGCGCGAATTTTTGCTAGCACGAATGTTTCTCTTGGAGAATAAAGCAATTTTCAATACAATTTTCTCCTCGTTTATTTGCAATGATACCAATTATCTAAAATCCTTGGAACAATTCGAGGGAAACTGGCGATCCGTAGAAGAATTGATATTGTCCAGATCAGAGAATTGATGAGATTGTCCAACATAAAAAAAAGACTTCGTGTTAATCCAGCCTGGTGCTAACGAATGCATATATATATATATATATATATATATATATATATATATATATATATTTCCTTTGTGGTTAATTGTTTTATTTTCGTAGTTTCATCCGGACAACATACATACCAAACTTTATGTGTGTACAAGAAGCGGCTACCAGGCGTCGCCTACGTATGGGTGGGGGGATGACAAAAGTTAGTCTCACCGAACCATTATTAGGGAATCATGAGTTGGAACCTCGCAGGATGCCCAATTAAAATCCCTACATAAAAAAGACCTTGCGTTGATTCGGCCTGGTTGGGTATCAGAAAAAAAGTGCACAGATATACTAAAAACTGTGTTTTATTTTTTAATTATCTTCACTAATATAAAACAAATCTTCATTATTTTTGCTCAAAAAGCAAAATCTGGTGCTAGTAAATGTGTATATATATATTTACCAATCCCTTCGCACTGAGCATGATGTGACACAAGGTCAATTTCATTAGCGGAGTTTAACAGATGGGTAATTCCATGTCAAATCATCCAGGCCGTGTCACCCACCTGATCAATTTTTCTGAAATTTTGTCCAAGTGTGGATTATGTTAAAGATAGACAATCTCCAAAATTTGACCTTCCAATTCCAAAAATGTCGATTTTTAATTCTTCATATTTGGGTGGGGGTCGCGAAAAATGGCAACTGGGCTCTTTAACCTTGTTTAGGCAACCGGTCTAGGAGAAGGAAAACTCTGAATTCAAACCTGTTGAACTCCGCTTAAGGAATTGACCTTGTATCACATCCTGCTCGGGCGGAGGGGTTGGTAAATATATATGTATAGATGTATGTTGTATGTATGTATGTATGTATAGATAGATAGATAGATTGTAAGATATTCACGTTAAAATCTTTCTTTAGGTCGACTAAGTATCCATAATAAATTTGGAAGCTCAACATCAAACAGTTTGACCATCTTTAGAGGACAGACAAACAATCTCTTCCTGTTTAGTGATATAGATATTTATATGCTAACGGTTTTGTCAAGTGAAGATATTCGTTAAAAGAAAGAAAAAAAAGGCTTTAATTATCCAATTTGTTCGGAAGTTCAGTGAGGACAACTAAAAGAGTCAGCTCCTAAATGAGTCTCGTAAATGGTTTGTACGAAATAGTCAGTTTTTTCGGGGGGGGGGGGGGGGGGTTTGATATTATCGCCTTTTTTTCTTTCTGTGTGAAGTAATCGACTGATTCATGTTTAAGGAAAAGAGTGTAAGCAAGTGCGAATGAATATGGTGATTACTAGATAGAAATGAAAGAGGTCAATTTGGCGGGAAATGATGCGTGTCTTGTTGTGCTATGGCGATTAATTGTTAGTCACGTATCGCTTAATTCGTGTTAAGAGGGTGAGACATATTTATCAATGATGGATTTCTTTCTTTCTTTCTTTCTTTCTTTCTTTCTTTCTTTCTTTCGCCTGCAAAAAATAAAAAGGAAAAAAAAAGAAAGAAGGAAAAAAAGAAAGAAGAAAAATAAAAGAAAAAAAGAGAATAGAAAAAGAAAGAAAGGCCAATAAAAAAGAAAGAGCAAGAAAAAAGAAAAAGAGAAGGAAAAGAAGAAAAGGAGGAAAGAATAAAAGAGAAAGAAAGAAAAAAGAAGATAAAAATAAAGAACAAGAAAAGAAAGAAGAAAGAAGAAAGAAAAAAGAAAAAAGAGAAAAAATAAAGATCAAGAAAAAAAGAAGAAAAAAAAAAGAAGAAAAAAGAAAGGAAAAATAAAAGCAGAAAAAGAAATAAGAAAGAAAAAGAAAATAAAAGAAAGAAGAAAAAAAGAAAGAAAGAAAGAAGAAAAAAAGAAAAAAGACAACAAAAAAAGAAAAAAAAAAAGAAAGAACACGAAACAAAGAAAGAACAACAGCCCCCCAAAAAAAAAAAAGATTTAAAAAAAACAGCAAAAAAGAAAGAAAAAAAAAAGAAAGAAAAAAAAGAAAAAGAAAGAAAAAAAAGAAAAAGAAAGAAAAAAAAGAAAGAAAGAAAAAAGGGAAATTTAGGATGTTGACTTTAGTAGGGGGAGTAGTTTTATTTATTTATTTATCTTTTTTATTTATTTGCTTTATTTATTTATTTTTATCTCTAAATTATTTATTTATTTATTCAACGCCATAAATCGGCGTCAGATTTCATTTCCCTTGACTTATCCGTTTAGTAAAAACAATTTATCAATTATAATCAAGATTATCTGACTTGACTCGACGAATGGACTCAACAGTTGTGAGTACATGACACTACATAGAACTGTATACATTTATTTCCGGAACCAGCAGTTGGTGTTTGAATCTTGGTATAGGTCACACTGTGAATATCTTATCTATGTCACCTCGGGTATTTGCGGTTACAACCCAGGTGCAGTGGTACAGGAAACGAGATCTTGACTTCGGATTCAGAATAACTTTTACCAAATATTTACGTTAAAGAAAAACAATTCTTTTTTGGAGTTAGTCCAAATAGCTGTAAAACTTATGATATAAATAGAACGTAAAGCACACACACACACACACACACACACACACACACACACACAGTGGTCGAAATGTACATTCAGGGATTGACATTTTCTCGATTTGTTTAGCCTTAAATTTGAACATATATGCCGCCTAAAATTAATTAATTATTAACTAATTAATTTTCAAAATTAGGTATGACTTCAATTAAGCACATATGCTCTAAAAATTGTCGGCTAAAAGCCATATCAAATAAACACATTGTTTATTTACTCACACTCATATATATATATATATATATATATATATTATATATATATATAAAGATAAAAAGTATCCAACTGAATTGTATGTAGGGGATAATTCTATTTGGGATCATCAATATCTCCTGTACATCCACAATGCATATTCATGTGGATGCAAACTTATAGATTTATAAAAGGATTTTTACAAATCCCTAAGAGTGCTCAATGTATAATAATTAATAAATTGATTATATACAGAGCAATATTTATACTTAAAAAAAAAGAAAAACAACAAACCGTCATTTGGCTATCATAAGTTTATTTCGACCAGAACTCAAATATGAGCATAGTCTCATCATATATATATATATATATATATAATATATATATATATATATATACCAAAGTTGTTGTTAAACTCTTGCGGTAAGAAAAAAAAAGGGCAAATAGTTTGATTGTAAAAATATACTACCAAACTTTACCTGAGGGAAAAAAATGAAAAAAAGAAAAGACCTAGATGGTCGAACTAACCAAAAATAATCGATTAATACTATAACACTTAGCCAAAAGAAAAAAATATATATATGAAAAATATATATATAAACCGCTAGGATTATCTAAAGCTAAAAAGTAAAAAGTGCTCAATACCTTAGTAGAGCAAATAATAAAGTTAAACCTATTGTCAGATATACCTACTACAGTTTCACTTAGTAGCTCACCAGGACAAGAATCAGATTCTTGCCCTGATGAGTTACTAAGCGAAACTGTTAGTAGGTATATCTGACTCATTTTTTAACTTTATTATATATATATATATATATATATATATATAGTATTACAGTGTGTATTGAAATAACCTACTCACGTTTCACCATAAGGATCTTAAGGTTAATTCCAATGAATTAATCTAGATATTGATTAATTACAGTTGATTGTGGAAGTTATATATATATATATATTAGCGGACTATATATATATATATATCTATATATATATATATATATATAAAATAATAAAATTCGAAGGCAATACAATGCGTAAAAATAAAGACAAAACGATGTTTTATATGTCTAATCGATTTCAAAGCTAGAGCTTCATCATCAGAGTTTATTTTCAGAAATGACGTGCTTATGTTTTTTTTTTATTTGTGTGGTTATAATTCTCTTCTTATTTCCTTTTCCTCTCTTTTTTTCCTCTCTTTCTTCTTCTCCTCCTTTATGAATGAAATGGGCGAATAACTGTAATTTCTTATTTCTCTCTTTTTTTTTCTTTTTTAAAAGTTTTGAGAACAAGGCTGATATCCGGTAAATGTTGCAATATGTTGCGACCGTGTAGGCATGTCAGAATTTTAAAAACAAAAATGAACAAATAAATAAAAACGTTAATAGAAAATTTACATACTTAGCTTTTGTTTCGCTTTCACCTTTCCTTTCTTATTCTTTCTCCCTCTCTTTCTTTTTTGTGTTATTTCTCTCTTTTTTCTTTTTTTCTTTTTTATCCCCTTTGTTCTCTAATTTAAATTATTTTTTTTATAGTAAATAAGTAAATAAAAGATTATCTTAAATTATGTATTAGTATTGATAGAAAAAATAAATAATTCTTTTCTATTTTTTTCTTTTTAAGAATATATATATATAAAATCCCAATCCATAGGTTTTGGCGGGATTTGAGCTTGTTTATTTTCTGGAATATTTTTAGTACTACTTTGTTTTTTTTTCACTAGGGTTGTCATATAGAGAATGTTTATTTTATACATAAAAAATGTAACGGATCAAACAGAAACATATTTCTTTTAGATCTGCCTACAAACATATTTTTCATTTACTTTTTTTCCTATGACTGCACGGGGCGTTGTAAAAAGAAAAAGAAAAAGAAATAAGAAAGATCTATGTTTTAAAGAGTCTCTTCTCTTGCTAATGATATGTTTACCAGAAAGTTTATATATATCATCATCATCATCATCATCATGTCGCGCAATTAGCACGGATATCCATGATAATCTCTCGCCAACCTTTCCTATCATTCATTTTCCCAGGGAGGTCCTCTGCGCAGCATCCTGCATCTTTGCTTAGGTGGTCAATGTAGTTCCTTGATGGGCGGCCCACACTAGCATGTCCGTGTGTTGGCTTCCACTGGAGAACGTCGCTTATGAGCTCGTCCTTGCTTCTCCAGCAGTGCCCGGCGTGCTTTGTCCGTCTCACTCGAATGGTTTGTGCGATGGGGGGCAGGTGGCCATATAGCTGTTTCCTCGTGGGGTGCTGCTTTCACCATTTGTTCAAGACTGCACGCAGCATTCTTGTGCAGCTCCCGTCCAGCTTATTCTCAAGGCGCTTCGTTAGAGTCCAAGTGGTGCAGCCATATAACAATACTGATATAACCAATATATATATATGTATATATATATATATATATATATATATATATATATATATTCTTCCTTTTATGCTAAAATTAAACCTAAACCAAGCAGTAACCATAACCCTAACTCTAACCGTAAATTATGAATGAAAATATACAAAAATCGAGGAAATTTCACATTTCTTCTTCTTCTTCTTCTTCTTCTTCTTCTTCTTCTTCTAATACAAATGCTGAATTTAAACCTAACCCTAGTCGCAAGCCTAACCCTCACTATAGCCGTAAATATGTTTACCAGAAAGTTTATATATATATATATATATATATATATATATATATATATAATATATATATATATATATATAAAAAGATATTCAAATTGACTGGTAAGTAAGGGATGATTCTATTTAGGATCATCGAAATCTCACTGTACGTACATCGATACTGTATGCTCTTGTAGGTACAAACTTATAGAACCATACAAAGATTTTTTTTTAATTTATATAAATCCCTAAGAGAGGTCAATTAATTATATACAGAGCAATATTCAACTTTCAAAGAAAGAAAAACTTAACAAACCGTCATTAGAGAATGATAAATTTATTTCGACCAGAAACTCAAGATGAGACTAGTCTCTTCAGATAGATCTTACAAAATACAAGGAAAGTCGAATAGAAAAATCATTCATTAGAATTAATACATATATATATAGAAAGAAAGAAAGAAAGAGAAAAAAAACAAGGTATTCCAAAAGATTAATTTATTTGTTGATGGTGGAGTCGACGTTAAAACATTGTGGTTTATTATAAGACCTTCATCAGGGCATTAGGACGAGTTGTTGTCTAAACAATGTTCTCTTTTGGTCAGTGATGAGTAACCATAGACCCGAGAATTGAAGTTTCCAACACAAGACTTAATCTCATGTCCTGAAGAAGGTCATAAAGACCGAAACTTTATGGCGTCTACATTACTACCGAGAATAGATATTCATCCTTTGAAACATCCTGTGTTTGTCTACATTTCTCCACATACAGTCGGATTGATTTCCTCATTTTACACCCATTCACACACACACACACACACACACACACACATATATATATATATATATATATACTAGCACAAGTATTTAAGTTTTAATGTAAAAAAAATTATATTAAATTAGAAGACTAACGAAACTAAATACGAACGGATATAAAAAGTATTACACTTATTTCAATGTTATCTTAATTGATTTCTATATAAAATTATATATAGGATTGCTTTTAATACATTATATTAAATTAGAAGACTAACGAAACTAAATAAGAACGGATATAAAAATATTACACTTATTTCAATGTTATCTTAATTGATTTCTATATAAAATTATATATAGGATTGCTTTTAATACATTATATTAAATTAGAAGACTAACGAAACTAAATAAGAACGGATATAAAAATATTACACTTATTTTAATGTTATTTTAATTAATTTCTATATAAAATTATATATAGGATTCCTTTTGATACGTTTGAGAATAACATGATAGAATTAGAAATCAGTAACAGCAAATAATTATTTATTAAACCCAGTTTTGTTAAAAATCATTGTGCAAATTATTCCCACCATACACTACGTAAATCTTTATTTCTTCGGGATATATAACACATATTTCAGGATTTTAAATGCATTAATAATATGATAAATTATATATAAGTTTGCTTTTGATACGTTTGAGAATAACACTAAAAGTAGAATGCGGTAAATCTTGACCAGTTAGAATTAAATAATGACTTAAATAATAACTATTTTATAACCGTTGAGAATATAACTTAAATAACTAAGGAAATCGTGACGTCATTGGTGACGTAGTTTTGGTTACAGACAAACAGTTACACAATCTCAATAATAATAATAATAATAATAATAATAATAATAATATATATATATATATATATATATATATATATATATAATATATATAGCAATAGGCTGTTCAAACAGATATTGATATGTCTACATTTAGACATCAATTCCCTTCTTTTACACCAGTATATCATTACAATTGATTTGACACTTTTCTGTCTGATGATTGTGCGCACCACATGGAACTTGAGGTAACGGACTTGTAGTATTCATAATTTGATATTTTTCTGGGTTATATATAATATTTTTTTTTTCGCATCGAAAATACCAAAATCATATATAAAAACGCCACAAATTCTCACTGTGATTTGTACAAAAACCACAAACCTAACATAAATAGCGTTTAAACCGACAATAATGTACCAAAAATCTTTAATAACAAACTCATCTTAGTAACCCTCAAAAAATAAAATAGACTCTCCTAATTGAACAACGAATAATATAAATGAATGAATAAATTCAAATTAATAAAATCGATAACACTACAACACTACAACCCACAATCCCCTGATGACGACCGTCGAAATGATCGAAAGCGCTTGCATAGAAAATATAGGACAATTTCTCCACCATTTGTATCCCGATTACGGGAAATTACAAGAAGATTGAACGACTACAGATAAAGATCATAAAGAAGAAATATTATGTGGTCTTTAACAATACCGGCTTAAACAACACACACACACACACACACACACACACACACACACACACACACATATATATATATATATATTGATAGTGGAATATATATATATATAGATAGATAGTGGAATAATATTATACGTGCACCTTTGATAACAGATGACTATTTCGAGTTGTTTAGTTTAGTCGTACCATAAATATTTACTCTTTCATTCATGGCCCGCTTATAGATTCTTTGGAGACGGCAGATCTGATTGCCCCCTTTTATCCCCCCTCCCCACTCCTTTTGCTCCCCTCCCACGTTCTCTTGATCTGACTTCTCCCTAGTCTCGGCTATTGTCGCCCCCCCCCCCAACGTCCATTCCCTACTCCGCCTAAAGAAGCAGGACGAATTTCATATGACATTTCAAATTTATTGTACGTATAGACATGACTCGCGCTTACGTTGGGATCTGACATAATACAAACGGAATAGTCCATTATTTAGCTGAAGTGACAACACGTAAGAGTTCGGCGAATAAGCAACACCAGATAATCAGGATTTATTTTTCTGCATTTCATCTTGAACGATCTCATTTTTAACCAGGGGACATTGCAAGATGATAATTAAGCAACACGATATATATATATATATATATATATATATATATATATATATATATATATATATATATATATGAAAAGAAAAATAAATAAATGTTGAATAAAATAAAATAATTTAATATGAGTTACTAACACGTGTTTCGGCCAGGAATTTTGTTCATGTACTCATGTATTCTATTTATTATTATTTAAATATAAAATAGAATAATAATAATAGAAAATTATCAAATCTTCAAGCATACAAAGAATAACGGCCTTCATTAGAATAAAATGTTTGATATTTTATATCAAACACACACACACACACACACACACACACACACATATATATATATATGCACAAGCAGGATGCGACACAAGGTCAATTTCTTAAACGGAGTTTAATGGGTTTGAATTCAGAATTTCCCTTGTCCTAGACTGGTTACATAGCCAAGGTTAAAGAGTCAAGTCTGTCCTACTATTTATTCATAGCTGGAGGGAGAGTAGTTGAATGCATAACTTTCCGAAGGGTATAAGCGCTATGTGAAATGCAAACAGCCTTGTCCAGGATTTGAAATCGAGTATTAATATATAGACTAGCGGTGTAATTTCCACCAAACGAAACAAAATCAAGAGAAACTATTTAAGCCAGAAACGATGATTTGCAATTTCATACATACAAATCCGACCAAAATTACCAAAATTTCTTCCGTAATTCACAATTTTAATATAAATAAAACAAACACGTAACTTTTTTGTTTTTTTAAATTCATTTTAATTTTACGTTGGGCATTTAAGCGACGCAAGACCATTTGGAATATTGATTTTTAGAATTGGGTGAAATAAAATGAGACAAATAAGAAATCTGCGATTAAGCGATATCAGAAAATCTGTAGTCCCATTTTTGCATTGCATCTTGAACAATTTGGACAGTATCATTTTTAACCAGTGTGTGTTGTAGGATGATTTAGGAACAAGAGCATTAATATATAGATTTTTAAAAATAACCCCATAATACCAAAAGCAAAAAAATGTTGATGCTGAATGCAAAATAGTGCACCCCCCTCCCAAAACAATAATACTTACCTCCACAAAAAAGAAAAAAAAAAAAAAAAACCCCAAAGAGAAAACAAAAAATATTTTTATGTTTCTGTCAAATTATATTAACTTTGGTCTACCTTGTGAATAGAGGTTTTTAGGATAATTGTTCTCGTCCGCGGTGCACGAGATTTCGGTCATGCTTCCCGCAAAGCAAAACAGGTTTGACACCCCTGATCTAATGATCGGATTTTTGTTGCCGTAACACAGCAAAAAAAAAAGACCCCCCCCAAAAAAAACCCCGATATAATGTGGTGAGATTTTTGTTAGCATAACTTTGAGAATAAAATAATTTCCAGTCCAGTCCACAAAATAATAATAGTGCGGTGTCTATGTTCATACTCACCACGATCAGTAGAGTCTCTCAAAGGTAATAACCATTAAACGTTAATTGTAGGATACTTCTTAGTTTTTGCTATTAACAAGTGTGGCGTTGCACTTTCATGTCGGAATGAAGAGATGATGTCTTGATAATCAAAATAATGGCTGTATACTTATTTCATCTTTTGTGCTATGTGGAGAGGTTCGGATCCGGTTGCTGGGTTGATGCTCTGTTGGCTAACAATTCCGTGATCTGGAGTCTGGAAACCAACTTGGGGTGTTGGGGACATCTTGTTTTGTGCCATTATAGTTTTTAGTAACAACACAAGGCCACTTCTTTTTCTCATGAGATTTTTATTTACTCCAAGCCAAAACTGATCGGAGTAAGAGCCACGTCTCACTCAGTCAGCGCATTGTCCCAAACTCCCCCACTCACCACTGACTTCTTTTCCCAATGAGAAAACGTGTCGCGTTGTGCTGATCCATCCTTAAAAAAATGTCATCCTAATCTACACGTAATTTTTCTAAAACTTTTTCCGTGTTAATTTACACGTCAATATTACATTCCTGACTCTCCACCTCTCAATTATGTTACTCTTGGTTGGTTGGTTGGATTTTACGCCATGTCAACACTTGTTGGTATTTTATGCCAAAGACGTTTTATTTTATTGATTCTTGAATTCTACCACTCCGTGTCAGAGTGGACCTCAGAACGGTTTTTTTAACAGTAAGGACGTACTCTGTTTGTCTGTGTACCTTGAACTGTGGAGACATTGTCTTCTCTACTGGACATCGTCGTTGTACTGTCATGTGTATCAAGTAACACAAAATACCATTTTGTACCCCTTTTATATACTGCTTGTTCATAGAGTAATATTTTCGTACTTTATTCATCGTTGGCGATACTTTTTGAACGTGTATTGTGTATATATAAAATGTTGTAAATGATCTTATTTTGTTTTTCCTTTCGTTATTTTACTATTAATTTATCATACATATTCTTATAAGAATTCGGGGAGATATCAGCTCTCGTTCTTGTAATGCACTTGGTTACCTAAATGAGAGTAACCCAACACAGAACATTCGGTAGAAAAAAAAAAACAAACAAGCCAATTAATGATATATAACATTTAATTCAATACTTACGGAGGGAACAAGATTCCTAAAAGAGTCACAATGTGTTTGGTGACATGTAGAAATGTTTGGATAACGAAGAGGTGAAAACCATTTACTATTTTTTGGGTCTGTAAACAAAGGCAAGCACCATGTGCGCCGTTGCGAGTGTATGGTTTAATGGGTAATTAATGAACATACAATTCCGACATGTTGTGAGACAAAACATTTAATATATATAACAGCACGTGGAAACGATAAGATACATAATGTACAGGAGAATAGAACATGTAAATACATATACAATACTTAGGTATAAACAAGATACCCAAATGTACCTAACATATAAATGTTACAGACATGGAACTAAAGGATAGTCCATGCTGTATAAAGGACTTACAGTAATGTAAGGGGGGGAAGCCCCACGAGAAGGGGTAGATAGACTCTAGCCCATAGCTGTTCTTGAGAAGATCCAGCTAGAAGAGGATGACAAGTTCCAATGAACGCGCTTAAATACAGAGGTCCCCTAGTGGGAACAAACAGCAACGCAGCGAGAAGATAACTCTTCCGGCAAAGGGAAGATAATACCCTACACGAGGAAACGGCGACTATGTCTGTCGTCCTCATGTCAGGTTTCAAAAAGAGGCAAGGACTTTGGGGTTCCCGCGTCATGGGACAAAAAACGGACTCCTGACGTCGGAGAGTTCCTCAAACCGAGTGACAAGGGGGACTACTCCATTTTGTCTCCCTACACATATACTAATGCTAATCTTGAACCTTGTGGGGGGGGGGTCTCGGCTATACCCCGCCCCCAGCACCACCCAACTCAATAACATGACCATTTCTTGCTTTACACGAGAAATGTCAGTGACGGCGGGTAAATTACAGTTATATATTGTTGACAATATCTCACTTAACTCTGACGGATTGTACAAACATCAGGAGGAGCCGGCGTTCGAGGGGACGTGATTTAGCGAGATGTCAGTTACTTTATACAAATCTCGTCCAGTAGCTTAGAACCCCCCCCCCCCCAAAAAAAAAAGAAAAGTTGTCTCCAGCTGAGCTGTTTTGTGGATTGTTCTTTCTTTCGTTACAACAACTTGCAAGCAAATCCCATAAGTCAGTGTTTATTTTAGATTCGCTCATTTATTATGAAGCGTCAGACATTGAATAGAATGTGATTTTCTATAAAAAGAAAAACTCAAACGGATATGATAGATTATTTCAAAAAGACGACATGGATCTTGGTTTTCTTTCTTCTTTGTAACCTCGTACAGTCATAGTTGTATCGCACAAAAATGTAGGCTTTTCCTAACATCTAAAATATGTGTTAGCTCGGTAAGCGAGTAAGTATTTACAAGGATCTAGCACTCTATGGCGGCCTTTACATACATAGAGATGTGTGTATTAAAACAGTTAAAATCCACTTCGCATTCTGTAGGTGACGATAGCCTAGCGGTTAAGTTGTTGATGCTGAACCGATCGGATTTCAATCCCGGTTGTAGGTAGCTTACAAATGTCTAGCCACACTGAAGAGACTTGATAAGTCGAAACACGGGTCTGTGGATGATATATATATATATATTATATATATACTAACCCCTCCGCATGAGTAGGATGTAACACATGGTCAATTTCTTAAGCGGAGATTACCAGGTTTGAATTCAGAGTTTTCCTTCTCCTAGACTGGTTACCTAGCCAAGGTTAAAGAGCCTAGTCCGCCCTACTATTTGTATTTACTGATATTTGATTTGATTTGGTTTGGTTTGTTTTACGGCATATCAACCTCAGTCGATCATTTAATGCCGATAAAGTTTTGAAATAAATCAATTCTTAATAGATAATACAATTTTTTATAAATACATTTTTCTATTTAACCCATAGATGGGACCCTAATAGGTACTACCACTCCGGTCAGAGTGGACCAGGAGCAACAGTGATGAAAGGGTGCTCACATTCCCAAAACCTCCAGAACTGGAACTCACCATCAGATAGAGTTTAACGTCATTCCCAGGACATGTAGACCCGCAGCCACCGCCTTCTAGCATCCATATGATAAAAGGGGCTTGGGCTTGCCATAAGGGCAATAGGGTTGGGAAAATCATATAGGTGCTAGGGCTTGACGTGACCAGCCGATTGATCGGAGGGGGCCTCTCCGACCGCCCGTCAAGCCCAAGATAGGGCCAAAGTGGAGTATTGCATGTCATGAACTGCTCATCCACCTGGGCTCTATCCTTAAGCATCACGGGTCGCCACCCACAGCCAACAGGTGGCCCCATTGGGGGAGTCTTACCCCTCTGCAGAGGTGCAGTCGGTGCATTCTAACGCCCCACCGACAGGGCGGATTTACTGATATCCCACCATGTCAGTCAAGCACAAATATTCTTATAGTGGAGAACCACGCATAAACTGAAGCTTATGCGTGGCTAAAAAAAGCTATTGTCGGTATCAGCCAGACAGTGAGGAAGTCTATCCCCTTTTCACTAGCGCAATACATAAGAGATTGTTTTGAATCACACACAGGATCATTAGTTTTTTCACAGTCCCAATTTAATAGAAAATATCTACACAATTTCTTCGGCCATTTGTGTGTTTTTATCTTTATGAGCACATTGCGAGTCATTTACTTCTAGATTTAATTTGAGAGGTTTAGCCATCCACCAATAAACCGTAAGGATGAAGAGACTAACAAAAAATATTCTTAAGGGTCGAATATAACGACAGATCGTGTATACACTTGTGTTTTTATTAGAAAACAAGAGACCAGCGTTAAGTTATAAAAAAAAGATGTTGGAAGAAACATACAACATTCTATCATACAATAAATCTTCAGTGTAAATAACATTGGAAATTTATGGACGGAAAAAAATGATGATCAACGTCGACGTTTATGGATTTACTTGAGTGGAGACCACACAGACAGACCGGAAATGATTTTCTTTTTTAGAAGAGAATAAAAAAATATGGCTGTTCAAATTATAGAAGTAATCGTAGATTTATATTTTCAAAAATGGGTAGAGATATAATTCCTTTCTTACTATAATGGAGATTCGGTGTCTGTCTGTCTGTAACCGAAACTACGTCACTGCTTACGTCCCAATATCCTCAGGAATTGCGTTAGTTAATCATTAAAAGTTAAATACTTACGTCTGGAGGACGTATATATTTGGTATTTTTTTTATTAACAGTGAATATGTTCAGTGCAATATGTTCTTTTGTTTTTTGTTAAAGGTTTATGTGAGAAGATAGAAAAAGGGAAGATGCCCAATGGAGGAATAACAAACATATGATTATATAAATCTAGACTGATTATAATATATATATATATATATATATATATATATATATATATATAATATATTAGCTACTGGCAAAATGAGCCTAAAATGCATTTTTGACAAAATGACTTTAGCCCCCCCCCCAGAAAATAATTTACCAAAAATCAGGGAATTATCGGATTTTAATGAAATTTTCAGTGTTTATTTATCAATGAACGATCTTTATAATGCATTATTTATTTTATTTCAAAATCTTTTTTTTCAGGTCACTTATATAAATATGCTGTACCCGTAGTCCATGTTTCATTGACCCAATTTCATCCCTTTTTTGGAAAATACATCTTTAAGATACGCTGGGATGCATCATCAGTAATGTTTTTTCTGTGGTCATTACCAGTTCCGGGTCTTTCAACATTATACTGGTTCGCACAGGTGACCCAGTCCAAAATGTTAAAACACCAATTACTGCTATCATTTAGTCACTCTAATTACTATATTTCATTACAATAAGAGTTAAATACTTACGCCCTGTGAAGGGCGTGTATTATTGCTAGTTTAACTAACAGTGAATGAATCAGTCTTTTCCAGTTGACTCCCAACTTTGCAGTTATCAATTCAGACGTTTTATCTTATCTAAAGTGAATACAGAAAGGACAAACATTATGGCGCCCTTTAAGCCAATCAAATTCAACCATGATGAAAAAAAGGACAGATTTTACAAGACACCATATGTACTGACTGCAGCCATGATAGGGAGAACATACAAAGCTCCAACAGCGAATTTTCGAAACATTGGCGCTTTACTGGATTGGTTGGTTGGTTAGTTTGTTTGTTTTACGGCACATCAACTCTTTTTGGGTGATTTAATGCCGAATCAAGTCATTTTTTTAAATATCCAGTTGCTTACAGTACCTGTTGTTTCTTAAATGGTTACCCATCTAAGTATTGAACGATGAAATCATTATAAAAAGTCTTAAAGTTAATTAATTTTAAGTTATTGATGATTTCTGATATTTTCATAGCATAATCAATATCCCGATGTGGCACTGCATATTATCATTTCACATATATCGAACATTATTTGTACCAAAAAGATAGTTTGACATTTGCTCAGAACCAAAGCTACAACATCAGTTGAAATTTTGCAAATCAGAAATCATTAATAACTTAAAATTGGTTGACTTTAAGACTTTCCTGATAGCATTTTTGGATTTCTTGGACCAAAATGCTTTTATAAACCAATTTTTAGGAGTAGGGAAGCTCTAGAACTCATTTTACAGACAAAAATAGATTACAAAAAGTCGCCATTTTTCGCACCCTCAAATTTGGAGAGCTGAAAATCGACATAACTCCGCCAATTTGAAATTGAAATGGAATTACCCGCTTAGTGTCATGCCCAAGACACCTCTTTAGGAAAATCTTAATTTCTGCAGGGAATACAGTCAGCATATTCTACACCTCGTCGACAGGGTGATCAGGCTGGTTGATTGGTTGGATTTACGGCATGTCAATCCAGACGTTTTGTTATTTTTAATTTAAAATTTAAACTCAATATTTTTTAAAACTCATTTTTTCTATTTAACCCTTAGATGGGAACCCTAACATGTACTAGACATACAGGACAGAGTGGACCTGGGAGTAATGGTGATGAAGAGTACATTTTGGTACGTGTCAAATATGCATAAACCCATGATAAACGCAAAATATCGTTCTCAATAAATTCAACAAGAAATGATTTTCCAGGAATCGGTTTAGACCAGCGTTTCTCAGTGATCTGCATAAACCTCATAGGGTCTGTAAGTATTCAGGGGTTTACAAGGAGTCTATAGAAAGTACTAAGTCTTCTTAGTAATTAGAAGAAATTCATTATGGATTCCCATTACACGAGGAAATGTGCTTCCTTGGTAAGTTAGTATTAAATATTTATAGTTCTTTTTTTTTACATATTATGCTGAATTTACTGTTTATTTTACAATTAACAGTTTTACATAAACGTTGATGCAGAATTCATTAATCACATAATTGGTTACAACAAAACAACTGCAAGGTAGACTGGGGTTATATAAGGAAGGGGGTTCATGATAGGTTAATCAAATTTTTGTAGGGTCTACGGACTTAAAAGTTTGAGAACCCCTGGTTTATAAAATATTCTAAAAGCTTTTTTTTAGACAATATTCTAAATCCCAATTCCTGTGTGTGTGGTCCGGTTATAAACTAACTTTCTGAATAGCTATAAATCATTTTTTTACGTGGGATTTCGACACTACTTGGACTTTAAGGGTTTACTGCGTGATCCAACATCTTTTTTTATAACTTAACGCTGGTCTCTTGTTTTCTAATAAAAACACAAGTGTATACACGATCTGTCGTTATATTCGACCCTTAAGAATATTTTTTGTTAGTCTCTTCATCCTTACGGTTTATTGGTGGATGGCTAAACCTCTCAAATTAAATCTAGAAGTAAATCACTAGCAATGTGCTTATAAAGATAAAAACACAAATGATCCAACAAAATGTGTGGATATTTTCTATTAAATTGGGACTGTGAAAAATCAAGCACTTTCAGTCGCGATTTATTGAATGGTTTGGCAGTTTTTATTTCTGAAGGTTTTTTTTAGTTTACCATCAGCTTGTCGAAGTAAATTTATGGCAACGGATGTTTCAAAAGTAAGCCTTGTCGACTGAGGCTTTAGAATACACCGACTGCACCTCTACAATGGGGCAAGATCCCCTCAATGACCGTGGGTGGCAACCCATATGATGCTTACTGATTGAGACCCTGGTGGCTAAGCAGTACATAAAAGCAATACTCCATTTTGGCCCTTACTTAGGCTAAACGGGAGAGGCTCCCTCCAATCAATCAGCTGGTCACGTCAAGCTCGAGCACCTATATATATATATATATATTTACCAACCCCTCCGCACGACACAAGGTCAATTTCTTAAGCGAAGTTTAACAGGTTTGAATTCAGAGTTTTCCTTCTCCTAGACTGGTTACCTAGCCATGGTTAAAGAGTCCAGTCTGCCCTGCTATTTACCCATAGCTGGAGGGAGAATTGGATTCATACCTTTCCCAAAGGTATTAGCGCTATGTGAAATGCCAACAGCTTCGTCCAGAAATTGAACTCGCGTTGACGAGTCCATTTCCTACGACTCTAACTATTAGTCCACGCACCACTATATGATTGTTCCATCCCCATTGCTCGTTATGGTAAGCCTTAACCCTTTTTATCATATATGTGCTAGAAGGCGGTGGTTGAGGGTTTTAGTGTCCTGGAGATGACGTTAAACTACATCTAATGGTGAAATTCCAATTTTTAGTTTTGGGGAGTGTGGAGTACCCCTTCATCTCATTACTCACAGGTTCACTCTTACCCGGAGTGGTAGTACCTATTCGGGTCCCATCTATGGATTTAATAGAAAAATGAATGTAAAAACTGTGTTTCGAAAATTGAGTTTAACAAAAAGATTAGATTTAAAAAAAAAAAAAATACTCTTTAAGAATGAATAAAACAAAAGTCTTCGAAATAATCCAACAAGGGTTGACATGCCGTAAAATCCAACCAACTAACCAATCGTAAGTAAAGCCCCATGTTATTTTTTACCGGAACTGAAGGATCCGGAACAATAATCTCTTGACTTTGGAATCTAAATAAAAATGGATTCTATTAGGTTTATTCGGTTGGTTGGTTAGATGGATTTTACGGCATGTCACCTCTTGTTGGTTATTTTATACTGAAGACATTTGTTTTTCATTCTTAATGGTTATTCAAATTAAAAAAAAAAACTTTTTTATTATTTTTTTTCTAAATAGAAGTGCATCTGTTGTTCAACATGAATATTTAAGTTTTATTATTTCAAAGAAATAGATATTCGAGTAGTTTGATACAAGGCCAGCTGTATAGAGCGCCTTATGGAAATCCTTGGGAGACTCCGATTCATCAGCAATGATCTGTTAGTTTATCTCACTAACCATTTGTTGTATACTGGATCATACAGTATTCAGTATACTAATACAGTATTCACTAATACATTCAAACTACATGTACGCCAGACATAACTCGTAACAGAGTGCTAAAGCCTCGATGTGCACAGTTCATGTAACTTTTGCAGTCTCAGGGTATTTGCTTCTCATCCCACTTATGAGGGCATGACACAAGGACATTTTTATGTGGGCCCACTAACAAGCTGAAGCTCATGGGTGGTAGGCACAAAAAATGAGTTGATCCCGTCGGCATTCCCCCTCTAAGGGGCGCCTCAGCACTGGGCAATAAGCCCAGCCTGTCCCTTTAAATCAAGGGGGCAGGTATTGCCTAGGGGGATAGCCTCCTGGGATCAACGCTGTTACTTTTACTTATTCGGTCCGGAGGCTGAAGCACTTCTGGAACAGGCCTCGAGGGGCCTTTACCGTCTAAGCAATCACTCTGATGTTCTCAGACAACCGTGTATAGATAGTCCTGGACCACAGCATTGACTCTCTACTCAAGGGCACCTTACGTGGCGTAATGGTTAGCAAGCTAATTTTCAGACTATTGTTAGTGAGTTCGATTCTCATTGGGCGCCCCATACTTCTGGCCTTGTGCCATATCTAAGCAAACTAAGCTTAATAAACAACTATTCAAGGTATGCTATGCTAATCCACAACACTATTACGTTATGTGACGACCCCCAAAATTATTACCCAAATTTAAGCGTAACTCAAACTTCGCATGAAACTACATGTATGGGTGGGGGGGGCACTCAGTGAGAATCGAACTTTCATACCAAAGATTTGGCACAGTGGGGCATCTACTAAAGGATAGAATGCATAACACCATTCTTTTTAAAGAAAGATCGAAGTTTCCTCATTGCTTAGTAAATTTTGTATGGGAGTTAATATATTAACCCGGTACTAATGCAGAATAGTGCGCAAGTAATAATATCATTAGATGACATATAAAAAGCATTACATTTCACGGAAATATCCGAAACCTTTCAGACGCTAGGATCAGGTTTAGAGTAAGTGTTATGGTTTGTCTACTTCAGGAGTTTCCATAATCTAATGCTATTTATATATAAAATGTGATTCTAATGATATTATCTCTTGCGTGTTATTCTACATTTGTATCAAAAATAAAATGAGATTCATATTTCTTTTTTCATAAAACTAATTTCTAAATTGATCTTTCGCTTGTGCGTTTTTCAGTTTTTTGGCAGTTCTAGTGCCACAGTTTTTAATGAAAAACCATTAGCAAAAATGGTCGAATTTGATGTGAAAATAAATTTCTCAGCAAAATTCCTGAATGAGGAAAAAATACGGATCAGCAAACAAAACGTCGTGTAAGATTTTATATTTGTACATAGCTAGAAAATTCGACTATGGTCGAATATGGCACGGTTTTATTAATTCGACTACAGTGACTGTTGCTTCCATTTGTGTTGGTTTGTTTGACTCATGAGGAGCCATTCATCACTATAAGTTTCCTAAGGAATTTCTTTCTCTTTGCAGTGGCAGCAAGCGTGAAAATTACTGTCATTCTTTTATAAACGATTTCAGGATTTATTTTGGATAACAAAACGTAAAGCTGACCTATGAGTGCAAATGATAATATCAGCAGTTAGCATTGCTTATCTGGGAATGCATAAAGATAGAAAAAAGGAAAGAAAAGACAAAAATGCTAGACGGTGAAAGCTACAGATAAAGCAAGAGAAAGCAATGAAAATATATAGAAGAAAGAGAGGGGGAGTGGAAGATATATATATATATATATATATATATATAATGAATAGAGAATGTATATATATTTATATAAACGCTAAACAAACGTTTTTTTTTATCTTAACATTGACCGTCTCATCTGATGATTGCACTAAGCATAAAACTTTAGAAACGAGATATTAAATCCATAATATTTGATTATATATATATATATATATATATATATAATATATATATATATATATATAATTGTAAAACATCGTAGAAATGCATCAAAGGAGGACAATTGGTGATGTTACACCAGTATCCTTACAGATTTCGGGTTTCACAACATATCTGTTCCACCGGTAAACAGCCTCCATTCCAGATTCGCTCAGTGTATAATTTACGAATAGATCATAAATTCTTCTATATTGGCCCAGGGATACGTAACAGCGACGCAGAGACTTGAATGAAATTCTTAACTAAAAGTTAGTCATTAAATATGTACGCACTTTATTACTGTTCCTCGGGGAGTTTCGCGTCTTGTAATATCACTCTGGTTCGACCCTTTGGATATTTGAAGTGAGCACACTCATGTACTCCAAATTCTTTATTAAAAAATAAGAAGTGAATACATGAGTGTGTCATCACAACTCGGCATATAGCCGGAAGTGTTTGGTTTGGGGGGGGGTAACAAAGCTGGTCATACCACACATGGATCTATTTAGCTAGGTTCACTCGCTGACCGATCCATTCAAAAATAAACCTGGCATTCTCTCCTTGCGCAGCCAACTTACACCAAAATGCCTCTTTCACTATATGGCTTTATCCTACATAAAATAATGATTTTAATTTTTTTAAACAACTTCGTATGAAAAGGAGATGTACATTTGAAAAATGTAACAAATTAAATTGTGGGCCATTTTTGGTTACTCCTTGCTATTGTATAGGACACTGTCTTCCGATCTTTTTAAGGTTCGAAAGCAAGCCGGTACCCTGATTCCTCTTTTAACGCTAGAGAAATGTTTGACTCTTATTGATATTTGGTGAGTGTGTGCCTTTCTACCACGCACCTGATTGGTTGTTGCAAATAACCAATCAAATGCACAACACGGTCTATTTAAATGCTCTTTGAGACTTTAGCACTTTTCTTGTATATGGATTAAGATTTTGCAACACTAAGGTAAGCGAACATTTCAAACGTCAGCAATTTATTCCTCTTACTAATTTTACACTTTAATTTTATTATTTAAAAAAATATCCTATTTATGTTGTTTTATATTATTTTTATATCTAGTTAACTGATTCTATCATTAAATTGTAATGCAACAGTTATGCCTGTTTAGGTTAAAAAAATGAAACCACAATCAGAAGAAACAGTTAAGAACCGGTTTTATCCATATATTCAGTTTTGGTCAAGAAACGCCAATTAAAATCCTTGTTAAAATTGCAAATATATGTATATATATATATATACGAATATCTCTTTTAAGCTAAGAAATGTTATATCTACAAGTTAGCTAATTTAAAACATAAATTAGGATTTTACTTTTACTACCTTATTATATACAGTTACAAACTTTTATTACTTATTTTCGTTAAAAAAAAAAAATTACGCTATACCGAAAAAAAAAGATTAAAAAGAAATTTTCGTTAAAATAAATTTTCATTACGCTATACAGAAAGAAAAAAACGGTTAAAAAGTAATTTCCGTTTAATAAAATCATCATTACGCAATACCGATTAAAACATGTAAATTCCGTTTAAAAAAATTCATTACGCTATACCGAAAGTAAAAAAAAAATTAAAACCTGTAATTTTCGTTTAATAAAATCTATCATTACGCAATACCGAAAAAAACAATACCGATTAAAATGTTAATTCCGTTAAAAAAATCTATCATTACGCTATACCACTATGGATTAGAAAATTCTAAAACTTAAATTCGTATCGAGCATTATGTCGAAAAAAATTGTCGAAAACTGAGAATTAAATTACAAAACCTTTTTTTATCCTTTTTAACCCCCCCCCCCACGTAAAAGAAGAAAAAAATGTTTTAACTATTCTTGAAAATGAGTCCAGAAACAATTAACTAGAAATATTACAATTCCGAAATGAGTTGATTACTTTAAATTAACTCCATATACATAAGTAACCGCAAAAATAAATATAGAAAAAAAAGAAAAAAAAAAAAAAAAGAAACAACGAAAATAAAGATTTTCCGATTGAAAAGATTCTTTTAATATTTGCAAAATTAGCGTATAAAATATAAAATGTTTGTAAGTAATATCACCTATTATTGCTCTGAGGTAGAACGCACGGGGGGGGGGGGAACAAATTAAAACAAAATAAATATTTTACATGAGGGGGTGATATTCCCATATAGTGCAGCACTTGTTAGGCTTTTCGGTGATCAGAGCCATCTCCTCAAACGTGCACTGTTTTTTCTCTATTCCACAGTGGAAATTGGTTTTTGGTTACATTAGAAGCATCGGAAAATATAAGACCAAAAAACAAAATTTTGCATGAACGTTGCATTGTTTTTGGCCTTTATTTTATCTAATATTTCGGGTGGCCTCAACCCTTTTCAATGCTTTTGTAGACACTGATTCAACTCTACTTTTAAAAAAATTAAAAGATTTTATTTTTTGTTTTAATTACTAACATGGACATTTCGTGGACAGAAATTTTTACTGAAAAATACATACATATGTAAATGGTGCTGGAGAAAACTCGATCCTATTTTTTTACGAGAGCCTTGCAATTAAGCGTAATCGGCAGCTGTCAGCAAAATTCTCGCCCAGAAGTTTAACTTACCAGAGTTGGGGAGCATATATTTCGTTATCCACATACAGCCCTGTTTCGACGAATCAGGTTTTTTCAGCGCGGCTAGACTTAGCAGACTACCTATATATATATATATATATATATATATATATATATATATATGTGTGTGTGTGTCATAAAAGAATTGAGATTTTCGGTACTTTTTGACACTTTGTATTCTGAAAAAATAACGTTCTATTAATTCATTTATATCTCAGTAAATACACCTTTAAAATCTCTACTTTTTGACACACCTTGTATTCTGAAAAAATTAACGTTACATTTATTCTTCATTCCTATCTTGGTAACACAGCTTCAATCTCGATACTTTGACACACCAAGGGCCGGGTTAGCTCAGTCGGTAGAGCGTTTGGCTTGAAACCACAAGGTTCCTAGTTCGATACCGGTCCTCGCCAACTCAGTGTATGAGTTGCACAGGGATCTGTGCGGTAAAGGGAGGAGCTGATGGTAGGTGTGGCGCTTCACCTCAGATGCTTAAATAATCTCCTTGGTCTAGCACTATTGAAAAGGGGATAGACTTCCTCACTGTATGGCTAATACCGACATTAGGCCACCCCGACGACTTTACTTTATATATATATATATATATATATATATATATATATATATATATATATATATCTCAAGTAGTTTTGCATAACTTGTTTAAACATTCGTGTTAAGGAATCATGTTGTAACCGGCTGTGATACAAGTCCTGACCTCTTAGTCGACGTAAATGGATAGTTCAATTAGAACACTGAGGTGAGCATTCAGGAGACTTACTTCATTTGATATCTAAAGAGAGAATTCATATCCCTCTGATGTAAAAGTTCAACGAGTACATAATGATAACAATCTGCTAAAATAGTAGATAGGACTATTGCGTGAAACTGAGAGTGTGAAAGAAAATAAATATCATGACCTTTTCCGGGAGCTGCGAAAAACTGAAAGCTATGAATAATTATTTGAACAACGGGTACAGTCCGAAAAAAAAAGACCCTTATGGAAAACAATGTGGAATAATTAGGGAACAGGAAAAACTGGAGACAATGCAATCCAGACGATCGTTTGAAGAATATAAACATATATAATACGTTGTTTCTCAAATTACATGGGGGGGGGGTGGAGATGCAATAGATTTAAGTTTAAACTGATGTCCTTCCCCCAAACTCTGCTGATGTTGAATCAGTAGAAAATTGGTTGAGACTGAAATAAAATGTCTCATCTCATAGCTAAACACGACGTTTGATTAGTGGCATGGCACAACCTTTTTAAAAATGAGTCTAAAGTTTTACAATATTTTGGTTACGTGAAGCAAAGTTCGGCAGCTGGGGATGCTTTCGCGAAGGTCTTCAAGCTGACGAACTGCACTGTGAGATGCCAAAATTGCTTGTAGGGACCGATGTTGTTTGCTGTGTGTGTGGTTGAAGAGTTGAAGAAGATCCGAGTTATAGGTCCCCACAATTTATATGTATAAGACTACGGAAATGTAGTTTACATAGGTAACAAAAGACAAAATTGATAAAGGAAACAAACTTTATATACATTAATTTACAATTGGTATATTCAATTGTTCTTTCAGATGTGTTACAGACTGTATGTGTCTGTACATAGTTGTGTATGACATGTATTGTTTATATTTGTGCGTTTGTAGCAGTTTTGTCTGTGATTGAAACTTGTTGTTGTTGAGAGATAGATAGAGAGAGATATAAATAAATAAATAAATGAACGAACGAAAGAACGAACGAACGAACGATATTTTATGTTTTCTGACAGCGTATTCTCCCCCATTGAACTAGTTCCAACTCTGTCAGCTAAAAGGGTCTTTTTATAATTCTCTTTTGTAATTGTCTACGTGATTATTAAGCTAAAATATTCATCAGATATCAGGTGATTTGCAATATCGAATGGTTTTGTGGAACTCTGGTTACAAAAATTATCGGATGAATTTAAACCATTGTTTCTAAATTATTTCTAAACTCATGACATACCATTGTAAAACTAGTTATTTAAGAAAACTTAATTATTTTAATTTGGTCAATTCCACATGCCGTAAAAATATAGGGACCAATCCCAATATGCTCGATACCGCAAATCCTCGAGTATAATCCGCACCTTTTTCCCAAAATTTAAAGGTCAAAATCCTTAGTGCGTACTATATACGAGGTTACAAATGAAAAATATTTCCTAAGCAATGTCCGAGTCTCTATTTGCTGTCCGTCAATGTTTATTCAGATGCATTTTGTGATGTCGGGCGCGAACCTAAAACAATAGTCATAAAAGAATCCTTAACTTGCAGTAAGCAACATTTATTAAAATAAAAGTATTAAGAACACAGAATAACATGTAACAAAAACAATTTGTAAACATATTTACACAAGGTGGAAGGGTTCGCGCTCTCAACCTGACTTTGATATGCAAATGGATCGTGTATGCATGGAATGAACTTGATCCCCAGATTATAGTGAACAGTTTTATCAAATATTGTATATATCGTCTGCACTGTATGGTACTCAGGATGACGTTGTATGGAAAGATGAAATAAATGAAAGTGAATCTTCTGATGTTGATTATGGATCTGACAATGACGGAGAATTACAGTATAATGATGCTGACATGTTTACGGAGGAACAAATGGAAGAGTTATTTGATGCTGAAAGTGACGTTGAATTTGAAGGATTTGAATTAATGTTTTTGCTTTTGCAACTGATAGTGATAAATATGTAAAGGCAATTTACTTAATATTTATTTTTCACTGTCGCTATTACTGTTATTTCTTTATTTTCTGCAAACAAAAAGCACAAAACAGCTACATGTTTGCATTATCTTATATATACAATTAGAAGCAGCTACCCAGCGTCGCTGAGTAGAGGTGGGTTAGTCTCGCAGATCCATTACTACTGAATCACGAGTTGGATCATCGCAGGATGCCCCATGTAAAAAAAGACCTTGCATTGATTCAGCCACTCTGAAAAGAAAAATTGTCTACTATTTAAAATATTAAATGCAAAATAAATCCCTGTTATCATTTAAATTTTATTTTTTTAATTATCTTCGTGAATATAAATCAAATCTATTATTTTTGCTCAAAAACCAAACCCTGGTGATATTTAATGTGTATATATATTCACTTTGTCGTTAATCGTTTTATTTTCGAAGTTTCCTCCGGACATACATATACACACAACTTCCCTTTATATATGTACTAGAAGTGGATACCTGGTGTCGCCTGGGTAGTTTTTTTTAAAGTTAGTCTCGCAGATCCGTTATTACTTATCACTAGTAGGATCCTCACTGGATGCCCCATAAAATCCCCACGTAAATATATAACAACATGGTAAGAAATTCAATAATTTACAATAAAAAAAAATACAATATAAATGAGGCGATTAATTCAATCAATCAACATCATATTTCAATTATCTTCTGTTACTATACAAATTTTAATTTTTAAATATCTTCCCGAATATAAATCAAATCTTCATTATTTTTGCTAAAAAAACAAGCCCTGGTGATAGTGAATATATATATATATATATATATATATATATATATATATATATATATATATATATATATATATATATTTACTTTGTCATTAATTGTTTTATTTTCAAAGTTTCCTCCAGACATACACATATACACAACTGCCCTTTATATATGTACTAGAAACGGCTACCCGGTGTCGCCTGGGTAGAGGGGATTTTTAAAAAGTTAGTCTCACAGATCCATTATTACTTATCACAAGTTAGATCTGCACTTGTTCCCCCATAAAATCCCCACGTAAATATATAATAATGTGGTAAGAAATTTCAGTTCAATTATTTACAATTAAAAAAAAGATACAATATAAATGAGACGATTAATTCAATCACTCAACATCATATTTCAATTACCTTCTGTTAATATACAAATTTTAATTTTGAAATATCTTCCCAAATATAAATAAAATCTTCATTATTTTTGCTCAAAAAACCAAGACCTGGCGATAGTGAATGTATGTATGTATATATATATATATATATATATATATATATACTTGTAAGTTGTTCTATTTTCGAAGTTTCCTCCGGAGATACACATATACACAACTGCCCTTTATATATGTATACATAGAAGATAATAATAAAGGACGTTACCGTAAACATTTTTACAAACCAAGGACGTTATATAGACCTCATTGACTCAAGTTAGAGAAGGGGTGCGTATTATATACAAGGTTTATTTTTTTTCAGTGGTACAGCCCCCTAAAAATCCCCTGTATATTATACTCAATGGCGGACTATACTCGAGGATTTACGGTACTATATATTTTTGCGAGACTAAAATAATTTTTGCTGCAAACCAATTCCAAACAATGGAGTTTACTTTTATGTAGAAAAATTTCTGAAAACCGTTTTTAATATGCCTGTATAAAAATTCAATCCCCCTTATTTATTGAACGTAACAATTTAAAAAATAAATTTCCACTTATATATTGAATAAACTTCGTAACAATTCCAGTTCCTTAAACGAGTGTGAAAATCCCCAAGAGCAATTCTTGGCTGAGAAAGATAAAGAATTTTTTGAAAGATGGAAATATGAATGTGTCTGAAAGATGACAGAAGATAATGGAACAAAAGACTGAATATATTATTCAATAACTAGCAGGACCTGTGGATATACAGCAGTATAATTTAATTATTACAACGTTTGATATGTTTACTTAAGAGGTCTTTCTTTCTTCCTAATAAAATAGTCCATTGTTTAGCTGAGGTGACGACACTCGAAATAAGAATTCAGCGGATAAGCAACACTAGATAATCACGATTTACATTTTTGTATTTCATCTTTGGACGATTGGGACGGTCTCATTTTTAACCAGAGGGTGTTGCAAGATGATAACGGTCATCTTTTTTAGGAACACGAGTATTATTATATAGATTTTAATGCGTCGTGCTCAATCTCTAGAGAAAGCTTTTTGTTTTTGTTTTACGGCATATCAACCATGGTGGGTTATTTAATGCCGGCAAAGTTTTGAAAGATTCGTAGCGATAGTTTGGAAGAAAATTATTCAAAATTATTTGAACAAATTTTCTATTTAACCCATACATGGGACCCTAACAGGTACTACCACACCAGGTTAGAATGGATCTGGGAATAATGACCTCCAGAACCGAAACCTCACCATCATTTAGAGTTTAACGTCATATTCAGGAAATGAAGACCCTCAGCCACCGCCTTCTAGCACCCATGTGATAAAAAGGGCTTAGGCTCGCCATAAGGGTAATAGGGCCGGGACAATCATATTGGGTTGAACGTGACCAGCCGATTGATCGGAGGGGGCCTCTCCGACCACCCGTCTATCTTAAGCCAGGGCCAAAGTGTGGTGTTGCATATCATGGATTTCTCATACACCAGGATTCCGTCCTTAAGCATGACGGATCGCCAACCACGGCCAGCAGGTGGCCCATTAAGAGGGTCTTACCCCTCTGTGGTGGTGCAGTCGGTGTATTCTAAAGCTCCAGCCAACAGGGGTAGAGAAAGGTTGTTGTTGAAAACAGGTGATAGATATAATGAAAAAATTAGTTGATATTTACTGACGAGTAATTCCATGTCAAATCACCCAGGTCATGTCCCCCAACCCCTTTAATTTTTCTGAAATTTTGTGCAGGTGTGGATTGTTAAAGTTAGATAATCCCCCAAATTTGAGCTTCCAATTCCAAAAATTAGCGGAGTTATGTCGATTTGAGGGGTGTCGTGAAAAATGGCGACCTTTTTGTAATCAAATTTTGGGGATTCTCTAACGTTAACATAATCCACATCTGGAAAAAATTTCAGAAAATTTGAAGTGGGGGGGTGTGTGTGATAATTTAACTTTTTTTCTGGATGGTTTGACATGGAATTACCCTGACATTGTTTATTTTCTTGTTGTTTTCTTTTGTTTTTTTCTTGTGCAAGTTGTTGATTGCACTGGCAGAGAATGTAGTCGTTACTGTCAAATGCATGTAGACCATTGAAACGTTTATCTGTCGTCTCACCATCGTCTCTTGCAAGTGATTACGACACATGTCATTTAAAAAAAGAAAAAAAAGATTTAATCCTTTAAAGATATTTTCAACTTCTTCTCCTCTCTGTCTTCTCGTGTCACTCACGTAGAATGTTTAACAAGTTTCTTTACTGACATCTCTTTGCACAGTTTCGTATCTGCACTATTTGTCTAATAGACAGCCAAATAGAAAAGTGACATTTTACATTTTCACACCATATCATGGCGGCCTAGGTAAGGTCAGTCGGTCTGGATCGCCCTATCGTCTGGGACAGAAGAATACACCGACTGTACCTCTGCAGAGGGGTAAAATCCGGAGGTAATTGATCGGTGTGTGTGTGTGTGGGGGCAATGGTAGCTGATTAAATTACTCCACCTGTAATTTGTTTATAGTGACGAAGGTGTCGTGTAGAACCAACTATACGTTTTTAGATGAACTGATAACAGAAGAATGATACACCGATGTGCCACAGAAAATACACCATGTTTTGAGTTCAGAGTTTCTCTCTTCTCCTAGATCAGGGGTCACCAAACTACGGCTTGCGGGTCGGATCCGGCCCATGAAGGCATTTTATCAGGCCCGCCGACGGTACTTGAATTTGTTTCTTAAAAAAGAACTTATGTATGCGAACAAGCCTTTTCAAAATTGAAATTTGTGAAATCAACCAACGAACGAATTTAACAGATAAACATTTAAAAGCAATTCTCTTGATTGGATGTAGCAATTCCAAACCAAACATTGACGATGTCTTGGAAGGAAAACTTCAGTTTCACAAATCTCACTAAACCTTTCTGTTAATGTTGCGTTCTTTGATAATGTTTTGAAAATAAATTTTGTTTAAATTTGTTTTTGTGCATCTTACGCCACTCATCCATGAATATAACATGGAAAGATAAATTTTGTTTTACATCTTTTTCTCAGAGCTTTTGTTCTGGCTAGCAAGTATTGAACACAATAATAATGTGGCCCGCTCTCGTTATTTTTCAATTATCCGGCCCACCCTGAAAAAAGGTTTGGTGGTCCCTGTCCTAGATAGACTTAATTACAAAGGCCAGAAAGCCTAGTCTGTTTTATTATTTTACCCACAACTGAATGGAGGAATGGGAAAAGAAATTATCTACAGGCTTTGTTTTTTGTTTAGCAGGATGTCTAGCCACTCTCCCACCAGAAAAAAACTGTGGGGTTACCGGTTTAATTGCTATAAAACAGGTATTACTGGGTTACAGACATTCAGATTAATTTACACTTAAGAAATCACGAAAAAAAATTGGTGGTTCGGTGATTAGTATTGGTATAGGGGGGGGGTTTACACTTGCAGAAACCTTTGTTGTGTCAAAAATATTTAGTTCAGAAAAAATTGAGTTATTCTTCATATTTTCCTTTCAAATTGGTTTGTCATATTTTCCTTTTTTTTAGTTGGTTTGTTAGATTTTACGGCATGTCAACCCTTGTTGGGTTATTTTATGCCGAAGACGTTTTGTTCTATTTATGCTTGATGGGTATTCAAATTTGTTTAGAGTCATTTTTTTCTATTTAACCCATAAATGGGACCCTATCAGGTACTACCACTCCGTGTCATAATGGACCTGGGAGTAATGGTGATGAAGGGGTACTCTAGAGCTCCAGAATTGGAACCTCACCATCAGATAGTTTAACGTCATACCCAATACATTAAGACCTTCAACCACCGCCTTCTTGCATATATATGAAAAATAAAATCAGGGCAGTAGAGTTGGGACAATCATATAGGTGCTAGGGCTTGACGTGACCAACCGCCCATCTAGCCTAAGTAAGGGCCAACGTGTTGTATGTCAAGGACTGCTCAGCCACCAGGGTTCCATCCTTAAGTATCATAGGTCGCCACCTACGCCAAACAGGTGGCCCCTTGGAGGCTTATGTTTTGTTAAAAATATTTCGTTAAAAAGATATCAACTCTGTCTCCATATTTTTTTTTCAAATTGGTATTTATTAGTTTTCGTCTGAATGTCAACACATTGTCCCATAAATGTGACATAAATTTATCAACTCCGCTTTGCATTCTTCTTCACTTGAATATAAAAAAAATAAAGCTTCATTCTCAATAATTTTTCATCACTCAGCCCCCCCCCCCCATCCCATACACACAAAAGTTCAACAAGTGTATTAATCTGAATCTGGTCCGCTTTGAAATCGATCTGTTTCATGTTTATATATATTTGACAGATCTACGATGAAATTATTATTATTATTTAATACGCTCTGATATCCAATTTCTTTTAATGTCTTTCACGTTCTCAAATCTTGAGGTGAATTTTCAGTTTAGTAAACAAGAAAAAAGTAGCACGGAACTGGTTGTCTAGTAGTGATTATGAAGATTCTAGCACTTGCACAATCTTGTGTTTTGCCAACAAGTGTTGATCAAAAAGTACTGAAAATTGGTACTGACTGCAATCTAGACATTAGTACTTTATTATAAGAATTTAGAAATTAAGTCTCACTACTTTTGAACCAAAATTCGTATTTTCATTCATTTCTTCATTTGATTACTATAAATTATCTTCTTGGTCTGTTTTACGTTTATATATCTGATAGTGATGTTCTAGTTATAAGTGCCCTGGGTATGACGTTAAACTGTATCTAGTGGGGAAGTTCCAATTTTGGAGCTCTGGAGAATGAGGAGTATCTCGTTATCACCAGGTCCACTTTTACACGGAGTGGTAGCACCTGTTAGGGGTGGGGGTCTCATCTCTGTGTTAAATAGATAAAAAATGAGCATTAAAAATGTGTGAAAAATGAGTTTAAAAAAAATTGAATACCCAACAAGAATGAATAAAACAATGTCTTCGGCATGAAATAACCCAACAAGTGTTGCCAAGCCGTAAAATCCAACCAACATCCAGTTGATGATTTGGAGAGTGTGGAGTACCCCTTCATTACCAAGTTGATTGATCTGGTGTAGTAATACCCGTTAGGGCCACATCTATGGGTACAGTAGTTCTGTTTAAAAAAATATTCGCATTCAATAGGACTAAAAAAAAAAATCAGCTCTTCAGTAATAACTATACAAAAAATGTAAATATGTATATACAATGAATGCGATTCATAAAATAGCCCTAGACAGGTTGACATGCCGTTAAAATCAATCAAGTTTATGTAAATTTGGTTAACCTATATTGAACTTATTATGGAGGCACGTGGTGTAATAGTTTTCGACGTAGGAAATGGACACGTCGACCCGAGTTCAAATCCTGGACGAGGTTGTTTGCATTTCACAAAGTGCTTAAATTAATATAGTTCTAAGTGACAATCATCTGTAGGTTGCAGGTTCAATTCTGGGCAAGGGCGATAATAACATAGAATACTTAACATAGCTTATCACTTGTACCTGGTCATGGTTAACTGAATGAGAACAGTCTACCCCTGTGGATTGAATAAAGGGTTCGGTTCAAAGTTCCGTAAAGACCTCCGATTACATGAAGGCTTCCGAGATTGACAAGAAGGTTCCCGAGTTCGATAAGAAACACCTGAAAAAGGTCGGAAGGCACATCGGTCGAAGCGTTGTGTAGATAACAATAAAGATGAGGACAATAGTCCGAATAATCCAAATAATACAAATTATCAAGCATCATCTAAAAAATTGGACACTTGGTTCCCGAGTCCGAGAAGAAACACCTGAAGCGTTGTGTAAATAACAAAGATGAGGACAATAGTCCGAATAAACCAAATAATCCAAATATATATTGAACTTATTCTTTTATTGACAACCGTACAAACTGTGTAAAATCACGCGCTCTTTCTTCTGTATGACTATGTCGATTGTCACATGTTCTTTTTTGTTTTGTTTCGTCACGTACCCTATTGATGGAATTACCACCCACACAAATCCGTGTACGGAAGTAAGTTTTAAAACGATATTCTTGTATTGTAGTTTCGGTACTCTCATCCTCACACACACTGCTTTGACATATCAAACAAAAAACATTTTCAGCGCTTTTGTTTATTTAATCCGTATTAATATTTTTCGCTTCTTTTTAGATGGGAAACTACAATTCCTTTTCAGAATGAATCATTTTAGGTATTTACTGTTGATTATAATACGTAGGCGTTCAATTAGTCTATTGATGGATTCATATGTCTGAATGGGTTAAATCTACTGTCAATAATAATGGAGATATATATATATATTAGAACCAGAAATGTTAAACGTATATTCTCTCTCTCTCTTTCTTTCTTTTCTTTCTCTCTCTCTCTCTTTCTTTCTTCTCTCTCTCTCCCTCTCTCACACATATAGAAGCAACTAATAGACGTTTTTTTTAAATGTCTCATGACGACCGTATTCTACCTTTTAAACAAAAGGTTTGAGTTCCGACGAAAATGATATGATCACGTGCCCGAATAAAGATCTATCAATTATTATTAATTTTGAATAATAAATAACAATAACAATAATATGGAGTATAACCATTTATCTCTATTACTCCCAGATCCACTCTGACCCGGAGTGGTAGTGCCTGTTACGGTCCCATCTATGGGTTAAATAGAAAAAAATGAGTTAAAAAATGTTTGAAAAAATTGAGTAAAAAACCCAAAACAAAACATCTTCAGCATAAAATAACCCCAAAAGGGATGACATGCCAAAAACACCAACCAACCAAAACTAAACAATTAGTCATAAACACTTTTCTGACTGATAAATCATAATATCGACTGCACCTCTGTAAAGAGTAAGACCCCCCCCCAACGAGGCTACCTGTTGGTCGTGTGTGGTGACCCGTGATGCTTAAGGATGGACACCTGGCTGTTGAGCAGTTCATGACATGCAACACCCCACTTTAGCCCTTACTTGGGCTAGACGGTCGGTCGGATAGGCCCCTCCGATCAATCGGCTGGTCGCGCCAAACCCTAGCACCTATATGATTGCCCCAAACCTATTGCCCCAAGCTATAGCTGCTTCAAAATGACGTTGATACTAGTTCTGTAGATCCAATCATCAAGATCCACTCTTCCCCATCTATTCCCCTTTGTCGGCATTAGATGACTCATTCCGTGCATAATACAACATTTAACGAAATTCGGATCGCTTGTAAGTCAATTTCCCAAAGCAATTTTCCCCATTGAAATAAATTGAAATGTCATTAATCAGTTCCAGTCCCCACCAAAAAGAACCCCCCCCAAAAAAAAGCAAAAGAATATTGTAATTTTTACTTTAATTTACATTAAGTAAAAGAAATAGCAGTGTCTTGTATAAAAACATAATAGAATATAATGAATTATGAACTGTAATATGTTTTAATGTTTAATTTTTTTAATAAATAATATTTTTTTCTTTGGAAATTTAATGTTTTTAGTGAACTTATTAATATAAATGTATCCGAAGCTCGCAGGTACTTCAAATTTTAGCTCTTTTTAATAAAAAATTGAGTTTGAATAATTTTCGGTAATCTGAACATTAGCTAAATAAATGAGAGTAACCTCCCCTTGTTTCTTTCACTTTGAGGAAACATTAGGTTTTCATTTGACCGCAGATTTACACAACTGCATGTTTTAACACGAAAATATCATAAAATGTTTTTAATAACAATTAAGTTCATTTCAAATAATGTGCAAGCACAATTAAGAACATATTTTATATTTTCGTGTTAAAACATGCAGTTGTATTGATTCGAACAAATTCGTATTTCAGTGTAGATTTACGGTGAAATGAAAATGACCGACCAAAACATAAGGCTTCCTCAAAGTGAAAGAAACAAGGGGAGATTACTCTCATTTGTATAGCTAATGTTCAGATTACCTAATTTTCTACCAAACTATCGCTACGAATCTTTCAAAACTTTGCCGGCATTAAATGACCCACCGAGGTTTGATATGCCGTAAAATAAAACAAACACAGCCTCGTGAGGAATCAATTTATCTACGGATTATTGACTTCATTAATTAATGACCTACCATTCAATTATTTACTAAAAAAAAATGTAAATAGCGAATGAATATGTATTTTATTCCCTCATAATTTTCATTATATAAACAACTCGTTTATTTTTGAGTCCAGTAAGCAAATCCGTTTCTCATGGTGTGTGCATTGGTGCTTAGGTTTTTCTAACCATTTCCAAAGAGTTGGTTCCCAGAGAATTTAAGCGACTGCCAAGAAACTAATGAAGCATTGAATAAAAAGGAGAAATCGAGACATCAACTGAATGACGTCCCATGGCGGGAAAGAAGAGGGACACGATGGTTTTTAACTTTGCCTAAGTTTTTCTAGGGACCAAACACTGTATATACTAAACATCTGGAGATTCTGACTCCGCTTGATTGATTTCCCTTTTTTCCTTTTACTCTTGTGGGTCAGGAAAAAAAAACGAGTTGTGGGGGTTAAGGCTTCTAGACTGGCACTGACACGCGGAATATCGAATCATTTTCACTACTGTGAACTCTCAGTACAACAATAAGAAAGAAAGAAAGAAAAAATGCTTTTATAAGCAAGCCAAATTTTATGAGGGAAATTTCGCCAATGCTTAAATAAACAACCACACCTAAATATTAAACAAACATAAGTTTATAAATTAGGGAAAATGATAAGGGAAAACAAATAGAAAATGGGAAAATATCTTTTTTTTTTGACAAGCTTCGAAAGAGTCTGTATACAATTACTTATAACTACTTGTGATATCTGTCAACTCACACAATGCACACATCGCTATAGATGTACGTATGTTTCTTTGCGATTGTGTGTGTATATATATATAAATATAAAGATATGTCAAAGTATCAAGATTTTTTGTACTTTCTGACACACCTTGTATTCTGAAAAAAAAAAGTTCCATTCCTTTGTGTAAAAAGTACCAAGTTTAAAGCTGTATTCACCAAGATAGAAAAGAAGAATTAAGGAACATTTTTTTTTCAGAATACAAGGTGTCAAAAAGTACAAAAAATCTCGATACTTTTTTGACACACCTTGTATATATACTAGAGAAAACGTGACCCGTTGGGTCATCCATTGAGCTTACAGTAGATAATTGGGATTATTTTGCAAAGTGAATTAAATTTTAAAAAATAACGTTAAAAAGAATTAAAATTATTTTGTAAGATTTCTAAGGGAACGTTTGACCTAATTTAAATTGAAATAGGTCAGGGAATTTTATTAAGCTACGGGCTTGTCGCTGCTGCTGAATCTTAACATACAAATAAAGTAAAAAGTTAAATGTCCCTCTCACAATCATTCTCCCATCTCTTTCTCTTTACTCACACCGAGAAACTAACATATATAACGAGGATGTAATCAAGATATACATAGAGAGGGGAAAAGTGACAGGGGAAGATAGTGAAATCAAGCTTATACTTTTTACAGATTGAAGTATTTAGCAATAGCTCTTAAGTAAACATATCAAACATTGTAATAATTATATTATCATACTGTGGTATATCCACAGGTCCTGCTAGTTGTTATTAAAGACGATCGTTAACATCGAGCAACGTTTCTTCGTATTTTCAGAATTAATATAATAATCATTTCAAACCGTAAGTAGCACTTAGTATTAGTTTTTTTTTTTCCGAAAACAAAAAATCTTGCGAAATGTGTCATGTCACTGTGCTATTAAAAAAAATCTTCACATAGAAATCAAATCATTATATATTTTATAACTTGGAGAATAAGAATGACTATGTGGGAAAGGTGAGCCACTGGGTATTGTGTAAGAAATTAAAATTCGACCATGCTGACAAATGGTATTAGAATCTGTCCTCGATAATGAGAGGTATAAAATTCGCAGGGACTGAGATGCGAACTTACACCCAATATTGGCCAGAAGAACAGACCCAGTGTTAATAAAAAAAACATGTCATCTAGCGGATTTTGCTATTTCAGTGGTCCACAGAATGAAATTGAAGAAAGCAAAAAGATATACTTAGATCTTGCTAGAGAACTGAAAAAAACAACTACTGTAGAGCACAGGGGTGATACCAATTATAGTCAGAGTTCTTAGAATGGTCCCCAAAGGTCTGAAAAAGAGACTGGAGACCAGAGGAAGAATCGAGATCATTAAGACCATATATATTTTGGAGATAGTGTCATACTAAATACAAATTTGGAAACAAAGAGTCATACTAAATACTAATTTTTGTTTGAAGTACTTGTTTGAAGTACTTGTTTCAAGCACTTTGAGTAATATTTTGTGCTGGTAAGGAAAAAAAGAATTCATTTCAAAAAATCTTTTTACCACTCAAAAACTTAAAAAAAAAACTCCAATAGGCTTTGAGAGATGGGGTTTATATTTGTCAAGATTTAAATTCATACCCAATTTATTGTTACAATTTATGAGAAGTTCATGAATTGTGAACGTACCTGTAGTTAGAATATTTCAATTAAGGTCTATTTGATTTAAAATCAGGGAGTCTATGGAAAATCACCGGTGGGCGGTTGATAATCCTTGACTCCCTAGGAGGTGCGCGATTGGGCGCCATGAGAATAATTTAGTGAGCAGGGTTACCCAGCTTTCAGAGAGTGCAGACGTATTATCAGCTCTTGACGGGTCGGTCTCTCCCCGTGGCGGAATCAATCATGGGCTAATAGATAAAAGCTTGATCAAGTATAACCAAGTCTTGTAGTTAATTCAATATTAAAGACAATGTCTAGCCCAGCCCAAAGAAGAATTAAAGTCAACCCCCAGCAGAAGCCTAGATAGAAGTCAGGCAAGAGCAAGATGGCGGCCAGACAAGTTAAACGAAGAAGAGGAAAACCAGCCTAAATAACATAGAAGCGAAATTATAAAGTAAGCAGGGTACCAAGTAAGATCTATAATATATCTGTCTCTCTATCTATTATGCACCCGGGAATGTTAGAGGGGTATACACGGCTATAGAACATTATGAAACTGGGAAATATTTGGAGACTTCCTTCAAACTCGCATTCTTGAATGACGATCCGTATTGGAAAGTCTTATCCAGGGATTGTACAATGATAGTTGAACAGCTGTCAACACTATACCCCCACCTCTCTCTACCGGCGAAAGTTGTTCCTGATATTCGATCCTTTTGGGTCGGATAATTTGATTGTAGAACGCTGACTGATAAGTTTCCGCGTAATCGTTTTAACAGTAAACTAATCTGAAAATCTACCAAGTTAAGAATCCTAAAGCAACGAAGTTTAAGCTTTGATTAGAGTGATGTTACGTTTTCCTTACAAGATTATTTCATACTGATATATATATATATATATATATATATATATATATATATAAGTATCCGCCTAGACAAGATAAAACCTCAAGACAGAACACGATAAGACTAACAGTCAAAACTTCACTTAAATAATTTTTTAACTGACAAAATTAAACAATAGATATTCTACTTAATAAATAATTATTATTAACATGATTATTAATTTCTAATTCAATTCTATCTATTTTTTTTTTTTTTACATTTTTCTTTTTTTTTTCTGAAAGAAAAAAATTGTTGGGTGGGGAGGAGGTTATGGTTTTGATTCTTTATGCCTTGATAAAATATTTGAATAATTAACATTTTTTATTTTACTGATGATCATTTTTAGTATCAGTTTAAAAATACAAATAACATTTCCAATAAAACATTATTTTTGGATTAATGAATATGCGAATTTGGTAGCGCTATACCGTTTGATTATTCATTGAGGACAGACAAGCAAACTCTTTCCAGTTATCTATATAATAATACCCGTCTTCCTAAATTGAACGACCGTTGCCATCTTGCAACACCCTCTGGTTAAAAATGGAGACGAACTTTGCCGGCATTAAATGACCCACCATGGTTGATATGCCATAAAACAAAAAACAAAAAAAAACTCTCTCTAGAGATTTAGCACGACGCATTAAAATGTATATAATAATACTCGTGTTCCTAAAAAAGATGACCGTTATCCTCTTGCAACACCCTCTGGTTAAAAATGAGACCGTCCAATTCGTCAAAGACGAAATGCAAAAATGTAAATCCTGATTATCTGGTGTTGCTATCCGCCGAATTCTTATTTCTTATGAGTGTCGTCACCTCGGCTAAATAATGGACCATTCCGTTTTTATCAGGAAGAAAGAAAGACCTCTTAAGTAAACATATCAAACGTTGTAATAATTAAATTATCATACGGCTGTATATCTACTAGTTATTGAATGAAAGAAAGGGAAGAAAAAGGACATGTTACACAGAAAAATATAGGAAAGAAAGAGATGAGGGAAAGATAGAGAGAGGGTGCGAGCGCGCAGAAGCGATAACGCTAATCTGTTTCAATCGAACATAATGAAAAGAAGGAAAGAAACAAAACAATGAGTGAGAGAAAGTTTAATCAAGATTATACGTTTTACATATTGAACTAATGTAATAGCTATTAAGTAAACATAATAACGTTGTAATAATTAAATTATCATACTGTAGAATACCCACAGGTCCTGCGAGTTATTAATATCAATACACACAAATCTCTCTCTATATTTGTGAATAAGTTAGAAAACAAGAGTTGAGAGATGTATTTAAAATTTGTATTTACTGTTTACTTTACGGATACAAAATGCAACAGAAGAAAGAATAATTCTTTTTTCAATTCAATCTCTTAACTAGGAACTTACATGTGCGTCAGTATGGAAGCCCAAAATTACCATTTCCGTTGTACATTCTTAGGATCTTGGAAAATTCGTTTTGATACTAAATATATAAAGCTTGATAGTTAATTTGAGTAGAGAAAGGAATTTATTGTTTTTAATCATGAAAATAAAGCTTTTTAGAAAAAGATATGTGGTATGAATATTTTGGATATTTTCATAATATCTACATTTGTTTTCACAAACCCTCATTACCTGATTATTATTGGAATGTATAAACAGAAAGAAAATAGTTCGAAGGTCACCTCTGATATGAGTGAATTCTTCCTATTTTTTGTTAAATGAAAAAGCTTTTGGTTTTCGCCTAAGATACACCACCACGTTTCCCCCCTTAACTCTAATGAGCATGGACGAGTTTATTTTCTTTATGTATAACTAGCAAGAATATGCACCCCCTGGGCGTAAGTATTTAAGTTTTAATGTAATGAAATATGTTGAATTAGAAAGACTAATGAAATTAAATAAGAACGCATATAAAAAGATAACTTATTTTAATTATTTTCTATATAAAATCATTTATAGGATTGATTTTAATACGTTGGAGGATAAAACAATAATATTAGAGATCAATAACACCAAGTAATTATTTATTAAACCTGGTTTTGTTAAAACCAGTATGCAAATTAACCACACCATATATTATGTAAACCTTTATTTCTTAGTGATATATAAGATACATTTTAGGATTTTAAACGCACTAATAACATGGGCTGTTTTGAGGCAAATCTAACTCAGATTTTCATAGAGACAGCGTTAATAAATAATATTTATTCTATGTATTAATAATTTTTGACTATAAGTTGATTACTCATTGATAAACTTACGCAATTCCTGAGGGTATTGTGACGTAAGAAGTGGCGTAATTTCAGTTAGAGACAGACACCGAATCTCCATTATAATAATAAGATGTGCGAATAGATATAAAAAAAATATAGATAGTTGGAAGGTCACCTCTGACATGATAAAGTTCCTCGTTTTTTTTTGTTTGGCAAAAACCAAAGGCTTTTTCATTGAAGATACACCACCACGTTTCCCCTTTAACGTATCTTCTCTAATGAGCATGCGCAAGTTTATTTTCTTTAAGTATAATATGGCGGGAAAAATGATTGGAAATAGTCGCGCGTTGATTAGGGAACATCTGCCAGCAAATGTCTACCATGTTTGTTCGAGGAGAAGAAGAATGTAATCCAATTTAAAAAACCTATTCAGAAAATTCATACAAGAATTTAACGCATGTGTAAATTTAGACTATTCTTTTTTCTGTAGCATTAGTGAACGTATAAGACGAGGGTGGGTAAAAAAATATTGCCATTTTGTTTAGGACAGGTATAGTTACTAACACAGGAACATGTATCATACATCAAAATGAAGCTGGTCCTCTGTGGATCACATCCCTACTTTTCCACAGAGTCACCGTCTCTCTCAACAGAAATGTTTCACCTTCAAATGAGAGCATGTATCCCTTCCCCGTAAAATTCTGTTGACTGTTCTTTGAGCCACTTCTTAACTACAGATTTCACTTGGTCTGGAATGATATTTGTCTCTCAAGCCCTCTTTCATGGGGCCTAGGAGATGCAAACATTAGTAATTATACCTGTCCTAAACAAAAGAGCATTACTTTTTTGACTAAATCTCGTACATTCAGAAGAATAGGTAATCGAATTATTTTCATGCTCGCATTTTTTGGGGCGATGGAGGTGCTCGTGCGTAACGGTTATCGTTCTAGGAAGTGGACTCGGCTACCTGAGTTCAATTCCGTAATGAGGCTGTTTGCATTTCACATAGCGCTAAAACCCTCTATACTCCTGAACTAAAATGGAAGGGTGGTGGAAGCTTTGAAAAATTTAAATCAGTATTTATTGGCGCAAGTAGCATGATGTCCATGACACTCTCTCGCCAACCTTCCCTATCACTCATTGTCACTGGGAGTTCTTCTGCGCAATAGCCAGCATCCTCACATAGTTGGTCATTCATGTATATATAGCATAAATGAATATATATATATATATATATATATATTGGTTGGTTTTGAAGGCTGTCACAATGCAAGTGTAAAGGTAACTATGATGTTGTTAGTTAACCTGTCACTTTATTCTTAATATCTCTGGATGAAAAATCCCATCATCAGAATTCTCGAACTGAAGTGGTGCTAGCAGTTGCTCAATTTGTTCTGTCTCGGATATATATATATATATATATATATATATATATATATATATATATATATATAGTACTTGAATAATACAACATGAGACACTTACGTAGAATACCATCGACAGCTCTCTCTCTCTCTCTCTCTCTCTCTCTCTCTCTCTCTCTCTCTCTCTCTCTCTCTCATATATATAATCTTAAAAGGAATATTAATATATACGGTTTAAAAATACAATATTATTACAAAAAATTAAAATGTACACTTGTGAACTAATATTTGGAAGTGTTCGTTTTTACCTGTAGATTTTGTCCGTTGTATCCGAAGTCCGTTGATGGGTGGATGGAGGTCCGTAGATGAGAGGCAATTCTGTGTATCTATTTGTCTACATAATCGACATTTCGGTCAATGCATTTTTGTAGGTGTTTTTATATGCCCATGTCATACCAGTTCGCCGCCATGTCGTTGAGGAAGTGTTGAAGTTCGTTGTCGTTGCAAAAATCCCTACACCACTTGCGGACGTTTTTCTTTTACATCCATGCACGACTTGCCACACACTTCCGTTAATTAGCGATGACTTTCAATCGATTTAATGCTTTTGTGTTCAAAAACGGAATAACTGCGAGATCTTCACACTTGTGTTGGCGTCAATCGGAAAGTCAAGACCAAACGAGATGGGTGCATGCACATGCACAACAAATACAGCAGTGTTACCAATGGCCGCACGAACAGTTTCCCTGCGTCCCCAGTGCGTTGTAGACCTTACTTTTAGGATTGCTTTTGTATATATACGTGATAGGCTTTGTTATTCACATTGTATACTGTGAGATGATGAAATTTCAGAATTCCATTATAATTGTCTTCAGAAATATTCAATTGAAGTTCCTCCAAAACAAGAGGCTGTAATATATTCACCATCTTACATACAGTGCAGTTAAAAGGCAGAACATTTTAATCTTCAAAACAGAAGAGCTACACACCACCCACAGTTAAAATCATGAAATAAACAGAAGTGTTCCAGACATTACTAATATATTTTAGGCAAATTTATTGCGCCTATTTCTCATGGCTAAATCATTACTTGAAAAAAAAAATCCTTTTTCGACATAGATACCTGCTAAGCTTAAATTAATCTAACACAAGTTGGTATTTACCCAACCCGTTCGCCGTGGGTAAGACACAAGGTCGCAAGTATGGGGCATCCAGCAAGGCTCGAACTCATAATTCAGTAGTAATGGGTCTGCTAGATTAGCGATATTTCGTGTCCTGGGTATGACGTTAAACTGCATCTATTGGTAAAGTTCCAATTTTGGAGCTCTGGGGAGTGTGAAGTACCCCTTCATCGCCATTACTCCCAGGTCCACTTTGACCTGGAATGGTAGTATCATTTAGGGTTCCATCTATGTGTTAAATAGAAAAAATGAATTTAAAAAAATGTGTTAAAAATTGAGATTTAAAAAAATTTTGAATACCGATCAAGAATGAATAGAACAAAACGTCTTCGGTATAAAATAACCCAACGAAGGTTGACATGCCGGAAAATTCAAGAAACACACCAAACTACCTATATATCACCGATATTGACCGCTCTTTATTTTCAATACTCCGAACGTAAGTATTTAATTTTTAATATAATTCAATACATTAAATTAGAAAGACGAAAGAAATTGAATAAGAACGTATACATAAGGAATACATTTATTCAATTATATTTTAATTGGTTTCTATATAAAATCATTCATAGAATTGATTTTAATACGTCGGATAATAAAACAATAATATTAGAGGTCAATAACACCAAGTAATTATTTCTTAAACCCAGTTTTGTTAAAACCAGTATGCAAATTAACCACATCATATTTTATGCAAACCTTTATTTCTTAATGATATATTAGATACATTACAGGATTTTAAACGCACTAATAACACGGCCTTCGGGGCGGGGGTCCGGTGGCTTTGGCCACTGGACTGTTAGTGTTAAATTAACGGCGTGATCCCAGGCAAAACCTGCCCCTTTGATTTAAAGGGACAGGGCTGGGTTTATTGTCCAGTACACGAGGCGCCCCTTTGAGGGGGCATACCGACGGGATCCACGCATTTTTTGCACCTACCATCTCATGAGCTTCGGTTCGTGGGTGGGTCCACATAAATAGGTCCTTGTGTCCAACCCGCATACGTGGGATGCGAGATAAATACCCTAATAACATGGGCTGTTTTGAGGCAAATCTAAATCAAATTTTCATAAAGACACCGTTAGTAAATAAGATTTATTCTATGTATTAATGATTTTAACTATAAATTAGTCATTGATAAACTTACGCAATTCCTAAGGGTATTGTGTCGTAAGCAGTGACGTAGTTTCGGTTACAGACACAGGCTCCGAATCTCCATTATAATAAAAAGATTGATACAAATAATTACGGTATTTATTAAGCTTAGCTTAGTTAAGCCGATGCGTCAATGATAATTAGTCGATCGTTAACCATTACACCACCATAGGACGCTCTTTACAAGTTTGTAATTATGTTGTACCTTGTGAGAATCGAACTCACCTTCAAAGAATTGTAAGAGTAATTTACTAACGGCAGCATCACTAGTTTTCTGAAAGATCGTATCAAACATTTAGTTACGTTCTTATTTAGTTAATTTTCTACATTACCATTACTTGCAAAAATGAACACCCTCCGAGTGGTGTAAAAATAAATTTTTGAAAGGTATTGCCTGGGGGTGGGAAAAATAAAATAAAATAAAACGTTTAATATCTAAAAAAATATCATTACTTTCTAAAAAAAGTATCATATACCCTCCACATCACTGAGATATTTGTTTTGTTTTACGATAGTAGGGACCTCCAAAACGTTTCTAAGATTTCTGATTTAATTATTCAGACTCTTTATCTTTAGAGAACAATTTAAAAACCATACGAGTAAAATATATTTTGTTCGGATTTCATATAATGAAATAAGCAAAATAACCTAGCAATTTTTTTTTTTAAATCCCCAAATATATATTAGGAAAAACTATTTTAAACATAAATTGATCTAAAGGTGAATAAGTATAAAAATGTTCGTGAAAATTTAATTCTTAATTGATTTTTCATAGAATTTAAAAATAAAATTAATGTGACGTAAGCAGTGACGTAGCACAAGTATTTAACTTTTAATATAACTTAATATTATACTGAATTAGAAAGACTAATGAAATTAAATAAGAACCCCAAAAAGATTACACTTATTTTTCAATATAAAATTTAACATAGGATTGCTTTTAATACGTTTAAGAATAAAACAATAATATTAGAAATCAATAACATCCAGTAATTATTTATTAAACCCGGATTTGTTAAACAGGTATGAAAGTTATTACACCATATATTATGTAAACATTTATTTCTTTATGATATATAACACACATTGCAGGATTTTAAATACATTAATAGTATGGGCTGTTTTGAGGTAAATCTATCTCAGCTAGACTTTAATAGAGACATTGTTAATAAATAAGATGCTAATTAAGATTAAATAATAACCATTGAGAATATAACGTAAATAACCAAGGGAATTGTGATGTTGGTGGTGACATAGTTTCAGTTACAGACACACATAATCTCCATTATAATAAGACAAGCAAAAAATGCCCTCCGAGTGGTGTAAAAATTGATTTTTGAAAGATATTATCTAAGTGAGGTGGGGGTTAAATATATAACGTCAGAGGTTTTCTATCCTAAGTAAGTAAAATCATCAAATGTATTAAAGTAGTAAAAAAAATAAAGCAATTTGAAATGGAAATTTTGTTCAGTCCACCTTAAATAAAATGTTGCGTGCGTCTATTAATTGTTAATCAAATTATTTTAAATATTTTACACATAAATTTTACACAAAATCGTATAAGTATTTATTTATTTGTAAACATTTTAGTTAAACTCTTCTTACTGAAAAAATGGTGAGAGCAAAAAAAAAAAGATTAAAACTGATTACAGGGTTGTTCTTTATGCTAATGTCTTGATGATTTTCTTTATTGTGACGTAACCAGTGACGTAGTTTAGGTTAATACAAATGGAAACCGAATCTCCATTATTAAAATTTTTTTTTTTTATCAATATAGCATCATGGGAGCAAAAGTTCTTTAAAAATTTTTGAAGAAAAGGTTTCTCCCCTTTCATTATTGAACTATTTTCAAATCCCCTTCCTCATTATCTAAAAAAAATGGCTATTTCAAATTTCACAAAATTAGTCTTTGATTTTTTTATTTTATTTTTTGAACTTTTTAATTTATCTTTGAGAGTCGGGGGTTTTTTTTAATTTTTCTTTCCTGGAGGCCGAAGGAAAGGAAGAACATATGCAGTTTGGTAACGACACTGTCCCAGGAGTTGCTGTATAACACTGAAATTCAGCGTTACTACCTTAGGGACTCCGGCTCCGGATTTGTTTTCCTCCTGCCCTTTCTCGAGTTTAGGTTGACAACCAGGGCCATTTTGGCGTTTTATGTTTGTAGTAAGTACGCCAAATCTGCTGTTTTAGAATACATTAATGTTACCCCTGTTCAAAAAGGGGTCTCCTGGGTGTAAGATATAACAACGTAGTAGTATAAGTATTTACATTAAGATACTTTCCAGCATTCAGCATCAATTTCAAGTTCCCCGGCCTCTAAAAAGCCAGGCTCTTATATACTATAGGAGGAGGTAAGTTGTATAGTTTAGTGCTCCCTGTAGAAGCCTCCATTACATAATGGGACAGTCCAATTCTACTCTACACTGAGTATGACACAAAATTGCATCTGGTGGTGAGGTGCCAGTTTTGGAGATCTGGGGAATGAGAAGTTCTCTCTCACTGCCATTACTCCCAGGTCCACTCTGACCCGGAGCGGTAGTACCTTTGAATGAAATAGATCTGTTTAAACATTAATCGTATTCGATATGACCGTGTATAAAAAAACACCTTAAGAAAACTACAAAAATGTGTAAATATGAACGTACAATGAACGCTATTCATAAACCTCATAGGTATAAAATAACCCTAAACAGGTTGTCATCCCGTTAAAATCAATCAATCAATCTTGTTTACTTTCTGCTTGGATGGGACAGGCTGTTACTTTAAACTGTTTATTCAATGGTAATTTGAGGAAGTTGGTACCAATCATTTCTGAAAATTTCCCCTACGGACGGAAAGTGGATACCAGCAAATAGAACGGAGTATGAAATTCAATTATATTTGCGCGGCGTTATGAACTCGACTATAGTCGCACGCGGCAGTGAATGTTTTAACTGCAGGTTTATTTAGGAGGATAATATTTCCGCTTTTAAAAAAAAAAAATCATACATACTAGCAAATATATGCACCCTCCGGATGTAAGTATTTAGGTTTTAATGTAATAAAATATTATATTAAATCAGAAAGGCTAATGAAACTAAATAAGAATGCAGATAAAAATATTTGAAACAGAGGGGGGTATAATCGAAAAATAGAACAACTGAAACTTACTCTTCCATCACTTCCACCTTTCATCATTTTTTTTTCTTTCTAATTTACCTCTTTAGTTAAATTAGGAAGTAAAGACTAAAATTATAATTTTTTTGTTAAGGGATTTCTTTTAAGATTCATCCCCGAGATTTTTGCTCATATTCATTAAGATAAAACCAAACAATTTGAAATCAATAATACTTATTAAAATCAATTTTTTAATATCAATATGCAAATTAGCCTTCCTGTTCACAATGTAAACCGCTATTTTGTTGTATATATAAATACACTTACATGTTATTAGCATGTAAATATGGTCAACCGTATTAATAATGTAAAACAATTTTATTGATAATTGAGATTTGAATAAAAATAAAATCATGGAATATTTTGACGTAAATAACTAAGGGAATTGTGATATCTTAAGTATTTACTAAATTCAGGTGAAGTTTAAAGTTAGTAGAAATAATTTTTTTCTATAAAATCCTTTAAAATTTGTCTCCAATATTTTTGGTTATAAATACACACACACACACACATATATATATATATATATATATATATATATATATATATATATATATATAGTATTACAGTGTGTATTGATATAACCTACTTGAGTTTCACTATGAGGATCTTCCGGTTAATATTTGTATCAACCATCAATATTGCGATTAACTCAACATTTTTTCCGGTAAGTCATTCTCTTTATCACACACACACACACACACACAACATATAATATATATATATATATATATATATATGTGTGTGTGTGTGTGATAAAGGGAATGACTTACCGGAAAAAATGTTGAGTTAATCGCAATATTGATGGTTGATACAAATATTAACCGGAAGATCCTCATAGTGAAACTCAAGTAGGTTATATCAATACACACTGTAATACTATATATATATATATATATATATATATATATATATGAGAGAGAGACGTGGAACGTCGAATCACGGTGTCGGTGGATAACTATATATATATATATATATATATATATAATATGGGTGCAATATTTATAAGTAAACAGTGCTTAGTATCATGGATAGAGATAGATATAGTTTTTCGCAAAGTAATAATGTTTTACCAGAGAGGATATGTGTCCTGGGTATGATGTTAAACTACATCAAATGGTTACGTTCCAATTTTGTAGTTCTGGGAAGTGTGGAGTTACTCTTTCATGGTCATTACTCCCAGGTCCACTCTGTCCAGGAGTGATAGTACCTGTTAGGGTCCCATCTATGGATTAAATAGAAAAAATGAGTTTAAAAATTTGTTTTTAGTTTAAATAAAAAATAATAATACCCACGATGAATGAATAGAACAAAATGTCCTCGACATAAAATAACCCAACAAGGGTTGACGTGCTGTAAAATCCAACCAAACCACCAACAACCAACCTAATGACGAAATAAAAAAAATGAATTAAAAAAAAGATCAATACCCGTCAAACATGAATAGAACAAAATGTTTTCGGTCTAAAATAACCCAACAAGGGTTGATATGCCGTAAAATCCAACTAACCAAATAACCAGAAAGGATATAAAATATATGTACGTTAGATTTCGCCTAAATATTATCATCAAAAAATTTTAACGATTAGCTCTATTAATGGAAACATCAATATATTTTTTTTCTAGGAAACAAAATTTTAAGTTGAAATGTTTGAAATTGACTTAATTTATTTGTGTATTTATGTCGTATTTATTTTGCAAACCCAAACATGAGTCAGAGGCATGAACGCACAAAAAAAAAAAAATGAATAAAAAAATAAACAAACACTATTGGTTTATTTTGATATCTTCCAGTTCCCTCTACTTCAATGTGAACGAATTGTGACTCACTGTATAAGAGGAAGGGAACGTCTCCATGTAAACTATGTAAGTGAACGCATACAATTCATATATGTGCGTACGAGTATGATGTGTGTGTGTGTGTGTGAGAGAGAGAGAGGGGGGGTTAATATTGTTTTATTTCGTAAAAAGGTAACTTGGGATACATTCTCGATCAGAATACTCAAACTGAAGGTTAAAAAAGTTGATAGAAAATTTATTTGAAAAAAAAAATTCTTGCAATGAGAAATATTTAATAATAATAAGAATAAGAATAAAAAGAAAATGTCCCTCAGACTCCAGTGTAAGACCATCAGCTAACGCTGGTGTAGAAAACCTCATAATAATAAGACAAAAAGTAATAACTACCCTAATCCAGAAAGACCCACAAAAGGGAAGCATCCCTAGCAATTATAGACCAATAACTTGCCTACCCATGGTGTGGGAAATATTGACTACGGCGATAAAAAAAAGTATATTTTTTACTTAATTGGCGTAAATTTTTTTCCAGAAGAACAGAAAGGATGCCACAGAGGAAAAAAAGGAACATATGACTTATTGTATATAGATCAACACATCCGTTAAACATGGGTGGAAAATTATTGCAATGGCATGGAACAAAAAACCCAGAAGAAGAAAAAAAAGAGGAAGAAGAAAAAAAAGAGGATGAAGAAGAAAAAATAATAAAGAATTTAAGTTAAATTAAGCTGCGACAAATTCTAAATAATATATTTACACGAGAATGTTTTTTTCGAGTATTTCGTCATCCAAACTTAAAGTTGCGTGTTGTACACGAGCGAATGTTATACATAAATAATTACAGTATCTATTAAAGCTGAGCCTATTTACGGTATAAAACGTCCGTAATAATGAGCTGCTTGTTAACCATTACCACAAGACAAACAAGACAACCGATTGTATTTGATGATTAAAACACACACACTCATATACACATACACATTGACACCCACACACATTGAAACATACACACATAGACAGACACACACACACATTACCCCCCCCCACACACACACTCATTGACTTACACACACATTGCCACACACACACACACCTGGCATATTCTTGTGCCGAGTGATGTAAAAATGAATCAACTCAACTCCCTCCAGACAGCACCTGTCCGACTCCCTGTGTAAAAAGTGGGAGCACTTCCAAAGGGTAATGATGACGGAACTGAGCTATTTTTGGCACAGTTCCATGGGAGGCATACACTCTTGCTTCCCTTTTGTCACATTCCAGAACCGTTAAAATATTTATTTTGAAGGGAAAATTGGAGGTAAAATATTTTGAATAGAATTTGCGTATCTGTAAAAAAATTTTAAGTTTTTCAGCCATTTACCTTCATGTTCCACATTTTTTTTTTCAGTTCTCTAGCAAGGTCCAAGTATTTGTTTATCTTTTCATTTTCTTTCATTTTCACTCTGTGGTCTACCGGGGCAGCAAAATCCACGAGATAAGTTCTCTTCTTGTCAATCAATACTAAGTTTGGTTTTCTAGCCGGGATTAGGTGATGCGTCTGTATCTCAACGCCTCAGAGAATTTTATGCGTCTCATTCTCCAGTACAGATTCAGGCTTGTGCATATACCATTTAGTATAGTGAAAATTGAATTTCTTGCACAATTCCCAGTGGATCACCTTTCCCACCGAGTCGTGCGTAGTCTTATACTCTCTTTGTACTAGTTTGCTGCATTCACTTATTATATGATTAACCGTTTCGTCTCTGTCTCTACACATTCTAAACTTGCTATTTTGCTGCGTCTTATCTATTTTTGCCTTTATATAGTTTGTTCTAATTGCATTGTCTTGTGCTGCTATTATTAGAGATTCAATTTCTCTCTTGCGGTTTCCTCTTCTTAGCCATGTCCATGTCTTCAAATGTGACGTCTCTTCAGTTTGTCGCTTGAAGTACCCGGATAGTTTTATTATTATCTTATTATTATTATTGTTGTGTTTAGTTTTACTTTCGCTTTCAAACAATCCCTCACCTAGTCTTTACCCAAGACCCAGCGCGAAGGAAGGTAATTATATGCATTTAATGTATTTTTTCCTACATTTTGGGATATTACTTTTCCACTCAGGACCGGGTTAGCTCAGTCGGTAGAGCGTTCGGCTAGAAACAACAAGGTTCCTAGTTCGATACTGGTCCTCGCCAACTCAGCGTATGAGTAGCACAAGGATATATGCGGCAAAGTAAGGAGCTGATGGTAGGTGTGGCGCTCCACCGCAGAGGCAAAACAATCCCCTTGATCTAGCGCTATTGAAAAGGAGATAGACTTCCTCGCTGATTGGCTGATACCGATTTTAGGCCACCCCGACGAATTTACTTACTTACTTTTCCACTCACATTGATAACACTCTTTTGAGATGAGCGGTCACGCAAAATGCATTTTTTTTTTTTGCATTTCATATAGGCTGGGTCTGCAATATATCTTGTTGATGTGTTTATCTGTCTCTTGATCATAACCAGAAATATATTTCTTTCTGTCTTTCTTTCTTCTTTTATCTTTTCCTCGCTTATATGTCAATCTTTGTAAATTAATAAAAACATTCTGAAGAAGTCTTCGAAACAATAGAGAAGACATTTTAATAGAATCGATTATATACGTTTGTTATTAGCCTTTTCTTTATATTAGTTACATTTTGTCCGATTTTATTGATCTGTTGTTTTCTTCATTACACACTCACACACACACACACACAATATATATATATATATATATATATTATATATATATATAGTTATGTATGTATATATATATATATATATATATATATATATAAGTTATGTATGTGATCTTCAGACCAAATGGTCTGAATATCGCATGAGCGCGAAACTCAGTAACCAGGCGCCGTTGACTCCATATCCACGCTACTTTAATCTAAATATAAATTCTCTATACCTATGATATTAACCACTGTTTACTTATAAGTATAGCCCCTATATTACACACACGCATATATATATATATATATATATATATATATATATATATATATATATATAAAGTTTCAAAGAAAGATAGACTTAAATTTTCTTTGAAAGTTAGATATTGCTCTGTATATAATTTAATTTATTATTATACATTGAGCTCTTTTTAGGGATTTATAAAATCCTTGTATGAGAATATATGTTTGTACCTACAAGAGCATACAGTATTGTTATACAGTGAGATTTCGATGGTCCCAAATAGAATTATCTCTTACTTACCAGTCAATTGGATTATCTTACACTCACACACACACACACACACACACACACACATATATATATATATATATATATATATATATATATATATATATATATGCGTGTGTGTGTAGAATTAAACAAAAGACGCATCTCCTGTTTAACAATTTTATTTTTGATCTTTTCGAGTTTTCTGGACAACTTTTTAATATTTGGGTGGAATTCGTGGATAAGTCCACCAAAGTTCAAGTCCCGAGTACTTTCGGCACTTCGAAGTGCCATCATCAGGGGTGATGTGTTCCAGTTTTTAAAAAAATATATTAATGTAGAGGCTGGAAGGAGAAGAATTGGTGAGAAAGGTGTTATAGGCATTTTAGAATGTGTGTACTGCATTGGAAATTAATTTTGTTTAAGGATGGTTTGTATTGTTTTATGTATAAGCTTCTAGTATTTGGAGTTTTTGTTTATTTTTTTCTTTGTGCAGAATGTGTGTATTTTCCGTTAGAATATTTCGGTAATTAAAGTGGGTGCATGAATGTAATTTTAGGTGTTGTGAAATAGAGCTATTATCTGTTAAATATATTATTGTATATAAATATAAAATGAGAATTTTAGTTATAAAAAAATCATAGTTGGTCAGACTAAAATATTCAAGAAAATCAAAATAAGTAAAATAGAAAATGACTAATCTTAATTGTGTACATACGTATGTCATGAGTGTTAACTCGTTGTAAATTGCAAAAAAAACAAAACAAAAAACAAAAACAAAAAAAAAAAAACAGAATAAATGGCGAATCGTACATGTTTGTGGAGTTGATCAAGTGATTATTTAAAAATCATTAATGTCCCGAAAATCTTAACGACAAACAGGCGAATTGTCGAGAAGGAAGACATACTTGAAATCCACTTTATAGTAACGGTGCCGCCAAACATGTTCAAAAAGGCAAATGAGTCAGTGAAACACACGGTAACGGTTTTCTAAATTGTTATTTGATTAATCTCATTGGGTGAAAATGAAAAAAGATGTTACAAGGGATGAAGATAGGAGAGGAAGTTGAATCCTAATTGTCAGCTGTCAGTAATGTTTGATGTTTGTATTTCGGAATTATTTGTACGACTATTGTGGTTGGATTAATGGAGATTCTGGCCTATCTTTAGGAAAAAGGTCATTTTCATTAAAAAGCAATAAGCGTGATACATTAAGGTTTTGATCATATCGAGATGTTTTCTTTCATCTTTAGTAAGATTAACCGGAAAGAATGTTGGAAGGGTTTTTATTTCAGATTCTCTGCTAAACTGGTATTTACTTAAAGGGATTTACAAACTGAGATTTATAAAAGAAATAGTTCTAAAAAAATTAAAAGAAATAATTCTAAAAATCTTGAAATAGTTCTAAAATTAGAAATAGTTCTAGAAATTTATAAAAAAATATTTAAAATATTGGATACTAATGTAGAATAGCGCGCAAAAGATATTAGATTACGTATAAAAAACATTACATTTCACGGAAATACCCGAAACCGTTGAGACGTTAGGATTAGATTTAGGGTTAGAGTTAGGGTTATGTTACTTCGGGAGTTTCCGTGATCTAATGCTATTCATACGTAAAATGTGATTCTAATGATATTATTCTAATAATATTAGATTACGTATAAAAAGCATTTCATTACATTTCACGGAAATACCGAAACCTTTGAGACGCTAGGTTTAGGGTAAATGTTAGGATTAGAGTTAGGATTAGGGTTAGGTTACTTCGGGAGTTTCCGTAATTTAATGCTATTTATACGTAAAAATGCGATTCTAATGATATCTCTTATGCGCAAATCTGTATCTGTACACTATTCTCTACATATTATCAGGTTCATTTGTATATTTTACTCACAATTTTTTTATTAACCAAATATTAAAACTCACTAAACGTAGATTCTGAAGAGAAACATTTGTATTTTATTGCTTTTAGAATCTAAAATCAAACCTATAAACTCATCCCATATCTTGTTTCTCAATTTCTATAAGCACCGGATTTGTTGTGTTTTTTTTTTCACAGCAGAATTGTTATTTCAATTTCTAAATGAAATGTTGTCGCACTCAATCAGGGTTTTTCACTTCCGCTGGTTCACTTCCGGTGGTTCACTTACTCCTATTATATTTTTTATTTAGCTTTTCTTTTTTAATGAAAAATGAGGTGCAAAAAGTGTTTAACTCCTCTCGGACAAAAATAGGATTGTGGAATTTATTGAACTTTGGTATTTGCTGGTGTTCATATATATATATATATATATATATATATATATACAATAAAAATGGCCGGGAAATAGAATATCGTGTTAATTGCAATATCGACGGTCGATACAAATATTAACCGAATAAGTCAGGGTTATAAAGAATATGAATTGCTAAATACGTTAGTAAAGCGGATTAAATAGAAAGATATATATATATATATATATATATATATATATATATATATATATATATATATATATATCTCGATAACCTTAAGTTTCATCAAGGTTAATTGTAATGAGTTAATCATTTCTTTATTAATTCATTACAATTAACCCTGATGGTCATTTTTGTGTGAAACTTAAGTAGATTATCTGTATATACCTTTCTAATATATATATATATATATATATATATATATATATATATATATAAAATTTTCATAGAGGAATTATATATAATTGAATCATATTACCACGACCAGACAACTCGGCAAACACCATTTGTGACATCCGGAGCACCGGACAGCTGTTTCGACCTCTTTTGGTCTCATCAGCAGTGCGTACCACAATCTCCGCCACTAGAGATTGACCCAGTGGACCACAGTGTGAAGAGCGGGGACTCAACCCACTGGGCCACCAGCCCATGCCACAAACAGAGAATGCCAAATCATCTAGTCAATGGTAATATTAATTCAAACTGCGCAGCCACCTAACCTGTATTTGCCGTGTATCCCATCGCAGGATTACAGAGGGCAAGGTCACCCCCAGGACAATGACTTCTCAATTCGGGGCCCGAATCCTCAGAAAACAACCTAATGGGTAAAGGGTATATATTAAATTTTCATAGAGGAATTATATATAATTGATAATTGAATCATTACACACCAAACAACTCGGCAAGCACAAATAGTGTTTGCCGAGTTGTCTGGTCGTGGTAATATGATTCAATTATCATATATATATATATATATATATATATATATATATATATATATATATAATCGTTGTATTTCTTCTAGTACACATACAACACGTTAATCTTGATTAGAATTACCGACGCGAAGTAACAATTTAATCTTATTAGCCAAATGCGCAAATATACTTAATTCTGATCTTTTAGTAGATCCGTATCATTTCATATGTAAATAAGGTCATCATTTCTGGCGGGAACTGTGTCAGTATTTCAATAAACAATGAATTTAATTTAACAGCCGTTATGGTTCATAACAGAACTAATTAAAATAAATATTGGCCCCAAAAAGATTTCGTCAGATATATCTCGAGAGAAATAATTAAAGTTCGTGTAAGAAAAAAACCCACTAACGCCCATATCAAATTAAATTGGGTTGTTATCTTTGATGTTATGTAACTGTCGACTCAGTTCTTGACTTTTATCACCTGCTTCTTCAATGTTTACCCGTTCTATTTCTTGAAGCTATTTTTGGTCATCGACGATTTATTCGAATTTACAATTGTTGAATTTGCTAATGTGGTTTGGAGTCCAAGACTAATCAAGGATATAAAACTCATCGAGGAGGTTCAAAGGAGAGCTACTAAAGTAATGAATGATTAAAAAAAACCTTTCGTATGAAGAAAGTGTAGAATAATACAAAATCCAATTACCGTCGAATTGGCAAGACAAGACAGCAAGCAGTCGTAACTGAAATACGATTCTAGTTTGGTGCAAAGACTACTGCAAAATGGCAGGATTTATGGAGCCTCAGACTATCCTGCAAACCAAGCAGTCAATCAGGACTCGGGGAATGGAATCACCCAAATGCATGAGTGGACTGTTCTGAATTCCCATACGTACCAGTTGTCTTGACCAGTCACATTGTTCAAACCAATAGTAGACTGACTGACTTCAATAGAAAGACTTATTTATATTGACTTACCAAGTTTGGTTTATCGACGAACAAGAGGAAATATGATTGGAGTCTAAAAATATACCCATGGATTTTATTCAACGAACTTTGATCTACTAAACATTGCTCAAAATATCAATACCAGGGGTCTTAAATTAAAACTCTTAAAAACATTTTGTAAAGCAAATGCAAGACAAAATTATTTTAGTAACAGAGTGGTGAATACATGGAATAAACTACCATCATCAATAGTGAATGCCCCATCTCTAAACTCCTTCAAGGCAATGTTAGATAATCTGTGGAATGATTATAAATATTGTGGAATTAAGATGAATGTTTATAAGGAACATTTGACAGGTCTAAGACCTAATATACTAGCTGAAAAGACATTATTATTATTATTGCTTTTTGTTGTATTGCGAGGTGGAAAGATACACATATGAATGTTGTGCTTAACACATTTATTAAGCACCAGCATTCGGTGCTAAACGGATACATACAAACACAGGACAAATAAGTACAAACAATTAACAAGACAAAAACTTACACTAAATAGAGGAGGGTCAGTTCGGTATAGCCAACACAGCAAAGTCAGTCTGAATATTATTCAGCTAGTTCATCTACTTTAATCGTACGCTATTTTATGGCTATGAGCCAGTCCATCTGGTAGAGTATTGAAGAGGTTGTAAAAGGCCTTCCATTTCCGGGGTCGTCTTCTACGTCCTCGCGTCCTTCTTTAAACCTCTTGCACAACTGAAAAACACGTGAGCGTGACATCATCTCATCTTCGTACACTTACTGCAGCAATTCCAGTGATTTTGACGGAGTTTTCCCCGACTGGACCAGAAATTCCAAGTTTGTTCATTGTCCTGTCCTCATTGCTTGACAACATGAAACAGAGGATATGTATATAAAATCTTGTGGAAGAAAGTTCAATGGCTGTAGAAAGCTGAGATCAGTTACAAACTCCAGAATAAATACTTTGGAGGGAAAACTAGTAGTTTGTATTTTGGGTTAGAAATAGATCTTTGTGACACCCGTCCTGGAACTTTTTGACATACCTCGTATGTGCTAGAAAGCAGTGAATGAGGGTCTTACTGTTATTTGTATGACATTGAACTGCATCTAGTGGTGAAGTTCCAATTCTGGAGCTCTGGCGAACCCCTTTATCACCATTACTCCCAGGTCCACCCTGACTCGGAGTGGTAGTACATGTCAGGGTTCCATCTATGGGTTAAACAGATCAACGAATGAGTATTAAAAATTGAGTTTGGGAAAAAATTGAATATCCAACACGAATAAATAAAACCAAATGTCTTCGGCATAAAATACCCCAACAAGGGATGACATGCCGTAAAAACCAACCAACCAACCAACCATCCATCTACATCTTGGTTAGAGCGATAAATTTTCAGCACAAATGCGTGCGCGCTTAGAAAAATAAAACTGACACAAACGTCTAATCATGCCTCGTGTTCCAATAACAAAGGGACTTTTAACTTTAATTGCTGTTTTTTTTAAATTTTATTTAATTAAATTACTTAAAGATCCAATCTATTTTGCTTCGCTGATTATGGAAAATAAAAAATAAAAACGAATGAAAAGCGTGCTGAAGATGTGCGCTCAACAGGAAACATTGCAAAAAGTAGGCCAGTTTGTTGCTGTGACGTAAAATTCACAAAACGAAGAACATTTTAAATTCCTTCAATTACTTTTCGCGTTTCCACATTTTTTTATTGAGGTACACATAATGTTATCAGATATAAATAACATTAACAATATGTAGCCTGTAAATGTCTAGCCACACTGAAGAGATGTGATACGTCGAAACACGGTGTCTGTGGATGATTATATATGCTCCCCATCCCCTAGTGGGTTGAGCACTTTGGAGCGGATTTCGCTGACGACCGCCAACTAAACTTAAAATGGCAATGCTCTCCTACTCTCTGCTGTTAGTACCATGTAAACTAGTAATACCTGTCAGCTACTAAACTGACACCCCCATTAAGCACGCCTTGACTTGTCTGGTGATGTGGGTGCGTGGACACCCAGCATCACTGAAAACAAGAGCTGTCAAAGGGCGGATGAGCGCAAGGGGATCTAACGGCCATCCACACAGTAGTATTATCGTATTTACTACTCACATAAATCCCCAAATATGGTAGATGGGACTCCTTAGCTTTGGATGGCAACTCATTTAGACAAGAAAAAGCCTGTTATAAAACCTCTGCTGCCTAGCGGCTATACTTCATTCCAAGGAAAGGCTAAGGGAACAAACCCCGAAAATCAAATCCGGAGCTCTAATCTCTAAGGTGGTGTGATGCTGAACTACAGCTCTATCCAGCAACTCCAGCGACACTATCATTTCCTTTCCTTTGGACCACAAAGGCTTCATGGTTCCACGTTTTTGGACACTACGCCATCGTCTCTTGCAGACGGATGGTTGCCAACGAATGGTCGCAAAAAGAGCTCCTAAAATAACAGTATGAATTTTCTACCATTTATCTGGTGCCAATTATTTCTGCGAAGACCTGTTCTTTCTGGGAACTGATTCAACCACTGATGTCTTTTACAAACTTTTCCTTACGAAACAAGCATCAAAGATCTTAAGAGAATTTTTTTTGATTTTGTTAGCTAACAGATTCTTGCGATTCAAAGGATGAAACGGGAAATCTTAATTAGGATGGGGGTGTGATTTTTCAGTTGATGTAGAAAGTCTTGGGGTCGAAATAATTGGTTGGTTCTACTGTCTGTTGGTGTAATTAACCAATTCTTGTCTCTTTATGAATAGATTCTTCTTCTTTTTGGCTTTTGTCGACTTCTGATGTTAATTTGCTCGTTCTATTCTCTCGTAAAAAAGAAATATTATTTTTCTTTGAAGAATGCCCTATTCTGTAGAATTTATTTGGTCAAACGGAGAAATTGTTGATCTTGGCCGACTTCTCAAAAGCCATTATTTGAAAATTAGTTGCTTTGTTTTTAATAATGATTAGTCAAATTTAGCATTCCATCCATTTTTTTTTTCAAGATGAATATACTCGTGCATCTCTCCTATTTAGGATGGAGCTCTCTCTGGCGGCCTTTAACATAAAATGTGTCATAAAAGTATCGAGATTAAAGCTGTATTTACCAAGATAGAAATGAACAATGAAAGGAACGTTAATTTTTTTTTTCAGAATACAAGTTGCGTCATAAAAGAGCCGAGTTTGAAGCTGTATTTACCAATATAAAAATGAATGAATGGAACGTTAAAAAGGCGTCAAAAACTACAAAATTCTCGATACTTTTTTGACACACCCTGTATATACATATGTATTTATCATTTAAAATCTCGCCATGGTCTGCAGGTGTGCTGATGGACTAAGGGTTAGGAACTCTGACATGATAAATCGGTCGGGTTTCAATCCCAGCTGGAGGTAGCCTGCTATGTCTAACCACACCGAGGAGATATGATACGGCGAAACATGGTGTCTGTGGATGACTCTCTCTCTCTCTCACACACACACACACACACACACACACACACACACATATATATATATATATATATATATATATATATATATATATATATATATAGGCGCGTCGTGTAATGGCCAAGGCAAACCTTCGACGAGAATGTGTTTGCATTTCACTTATCGCTAATATCTTTGTATAAAGTATAGGGTAGCCGAGTCCATTTCCAACGACGATAATCATTACAATATGAGCAACTAATATACTCATGTATAAGTTGAATTTTAAAGATCTTTGTATGGAGGTAAAAATTTAACGCCGAAGTCAATTTAAGCATTTTTAGCCTCCAATACCTTACAAAAATGTATCTCTATAATTTTTTAAGCAGGTAAGCAGTGCGGATTGTTTTAATCTCATTACTTTTTTCTTTTATTTTGTTAACTATTTTTTTCATTGAATTATTTCTTTTCATATACTTAAAAAAATCATATTGGTAACTATGATGTTGTTCAATTACCTGGTTTGTCTGTTGGTTTTGAAGGCTATCCCACAATGCAATTGTAAAGTAAAACGAGGTAACTATGATGTTGTCCCTTTACCTTTGATTTAGTTTCTTAATATTTCGGGATGAAAATTGCAGATTCTAAGAACAGTCAACATCTCCCTTTTAAGACTCTGTGCTTTCAAAATTCTTCTGACGAAGGGATTTTTCATCCCGCAATATTTAGAAAATAAATAAAAGATAAATAAACAACATCATAGTTACCTCGTTTTTCTTTATACTTGCATTGTGATAGCCTTCAAAATCAACCGCCAAACCAAAATAAACACAATTATTCAAGCAAATTATAAAACTGTTTTTATTTCGCTTGGTTAACAAAAATCAAAGAAATGTGTTACATAGATAGAACCCTAAGTCCCAAGTATTTTAAAGTTTCAGTATTTGTTTAACTTAAATTTATCGACATTATTATGGGTCGAACCTTTGGTAATGTGGATGGGTCACTCTTAATTTTAGTTTTCAATGAACTTACTAATTCTTTTTCACTTTGGCCCTTACTTAGACGGTCGTTCGGAGATGCCCCCACCCGATTAATCGGGTGATCACATCAAGTCTGGCTCCTATATGATTGTCGCAAACCAATTGCCCCTATGATAAGCCCCAATCCTTTTCATCATGTATGTGCTAGAAGGCGGTGGCTGAGGGTATTACATGTCCTGGGTAAGACGTTAAACTCTATCTGATGGTGAAGTTCCAAATCTGGAATTCTGTGGAATGTGGAGCCCCTCTTCATCACCATTGCTCCCAGGTCAAGTCTGACCCGGAGTGGTAGTACTTGTTAGGGTTCCATCTATGGGTTAAATAGAAAAAGAAACATGAGCTTAAATGTGTTTTAAAAATTTTGTACCCATCAAGAATGAATAAAACAAAACGTCTTCGGCATAAAATAACCCAACAAGGGTTGATATGCCGTAAAATCCAAGCAACTAATTCTTTTTAGTGTATGATCCTCTCGAATAACCAGGGTTAAAGTCTCTTTTTCATGGAGCACCGGGTATCTATCCTAAACATCAACAGTTGAAGACGGTAACGCCCAACCAATAAGCATCTATCCCACTCCCCACGGGGAAGAGAATATGATACAAGGTCGAGATTATTGGGGAAGACTTTCATGTGTACGTGTAGGTAGGGAAAAAGGTGTTGAGCTTTTTCGGTATTTACATTTGGGGTGCCTCAGAAATCAGAGATTGCCCATGGCCTTACCCCTTTTGGGTGCAATGAGGTGGTGCAACCTGTGGTGAGAGACATCCGTCCCCCACCCCCCAGTCTACCAGCCACAGATCACCGCATTATCCATATCAGTAGGATTTGTTTTTTTTTTATTAAGAAGAAACTAATTTTCCCAACATTCTTTCATTCACGTATGCACGTATATATGTACGAATGTATGCATGTATATATGTATGCATGTATATATGTACGCATGTATATCTGTATGTACGTATGTATATTTGTATGTATGCATGTATATCTGTATGTGTGTATGCATGTATATCTGTATGTGTATATGTATGTATGTATGTATGTATGTATGTGTATATGTATGTATGTATGTGTATATGTATGTATGTATGTGTATATGTATGTATGTATGCATGCATGCATGTATGTATGTATGCATGTGTATATGTATGCATGTATGTAATCTGTAACACAGTTTGTAAGTCGGCTTCTGGTCTTAAGACACATATGCTGGGGAATAAGCATCAACTTTTATCATCTGATCCATCCAATCCAGTGGGAAGGACGTCTTTCCTATGTCATATTTGCATCAAAATTTGTGGATCTGCGGGATTAATGAGTCATTTGAGGGCTCATGGGAGGAAAGGCTCAGATGTTGGGGTTGTAGGATTGTGAGGTACGGCAGTGACAAGTAAAGATTATGCTATTGCTATATATGCATGTACGTATGCATACATACATGCCACGCACTGATTCCGAACATGAAACCTTTCCATGTTTCTGCTGAACTAAAGTGTGCCAAACAGCTGGTAGTCTCAGGCGTCACATGAGTTCACATTGATGCGTAAACCATGCCTGTATGTCAGTCAACACCGATCGTTATGAGTGCCAAATTTGTTCCAAGATATGCAAGTCACTGGAAGGACTGAAAAGTGATCAACGACCTCACAAACGGTTAAAGAATGAAGGAGTGGTCTTGTAGAATACTGATAATTGTCATTCTGTGTTACTTTCACCCTTAGCCAGGATTGAACCTGCAGTCTGGAAATGACTGTTACAGATTGTTAACTATTGGACAGTAGAACAGTCAAACACCCCCTCAGCTTAATGGACTCTTCCTGGTAGCAGTGGCAGGAATTATTTAAGCTGTTATAGTGGGCTCATTAATGAACTAGTAACTTCATGTTAGGCTTGGCCAGTCAAACCATTTGTTGGCTGTCTAACTGACTGACTTCAATATGGCGCTGCGAACAGGATTCGACCTAGCTGGATGGGAAAAGCTGTTTATTGAGGCAGGCATATCTGTTGCCTCTGCCAAAACTTATGCCCAGACATTTTCTAGTGAAGAGATTGCAAGGTCCAGCTTGCATATGCTAGACCGTGCAATGCTTAAGGAACTGGGTATCAAGACTATGGGTGACATGCTCACTATACTAAAGCTAGCCAAGGATCCCCCAGTGACACTCCCATTATCAGCTAATTATGCAAGAACACCAACTGCAAAACTTCCTCAAATCCGTTCGGAAATGACCCCACAACAATTCAGGAAGTTCAGGATAGACTGGAACGTATTTACAAAGATGACCAATCTTCCCCCATACAGACTAACATTCAACTGTACAATTGTGCTGATGAAACCGTCCAGAATTCTATCATCAATACTTACCCTGACTTCTTCAACACCAACCCTAGCAAACTGCTTGATATGCTAGAGGTGTTGGTTACACAGAAATCGAATCCCATGGTGCACAGAATCTCCTTTTCATCCATCATACAGAGTGACCATGAGTCCATCCAGGATTACTTGATTCGTCTACAGTCAGGAGCACAAGATTGCAACTATATATGCCCCAACTGTGATCATGACTTGTCCAACATATATATAAAGGATCAGTTCATTCGGGGCATTGCTAATGACACACTACAGGCGGATATATTGGCTAAGGCAGGTTCACTGATGACCTTGGAACAAAATATAACTCATGCAAAAGCATTCGAGATGGCCATGCGAGACCAAGATAAGATATCTGGTACCTCAGATGTTGCAAGGATTCGAACATCTGCATATCGCCGACAGAAATGGGCCCAAAATTCAGCCCGTTCAGGCACTACCTTCAACCGTGGAGACATGGTGAAAAAAAAAACCCAACGTAATGCATGCAGAGGTTGTGGTAGTTACCGGCATGGTGGGGCTGGAATAGGCAACCGGCCACGGATGTGTGCGGCATGGGGTCAAACGTGCAAAGCTTGTGGAAAACGGAACCACTTTGCAAATGTCTGCCAATCAAAGAATGAAGAAGGTGCTATTAAGTGTCTGGAAGATGAAGAAGCCAGTATGGATGCCCTGATTGCGCACCTAATATTCGATCCAGTAACTGACAGTTACAAACCAGATAGCCACAACGGCCGCGAGGAGGTGGAAGCCACATTAACCCCATTTTCCCCCTGCCCTGACCCAAGACAAGCCAGAGATATCCCTGCCGCTTGTCCTACCAATCTCAAAATCTACCCTGACAGTGGTGCAACCATATGCCTCGGTGGGTTGAAACATCTACAGTACATGGGACTCTCGGAGAAAAATTTAGTCCCCTCTAAAAAAAAAGTACGTGCAGTAGGAGGGTTCTCATTGGTGTGTCAAGGTTGGCTACCCATCATGTTTACAATTGGGGAGAGGACTACAAAACAGGCACTATATATATGTAAAATATACAGGTGATATACTTTAGTAAGGCAGCCTGCATTGATGTGGGTATATTACCTCCATTCTTTCCTAAACCTATGGCAGGGCCTCCCGCCCCTGCAAGTAATTCAATAACATGCAATGCGGTATTCACGGATTCCCAGCATAACACACCAAAAGCTCCAGCCCATAAAATCCAATATCCTAAAACCCCTCCATTTCCACCAACCAATGAAAACGTAGAAAAAATTAAGCAATGGTTGTTAGACCAATTCGCTACGACAGTTTTCAACAAAAACGGAAAATTTCCTGCTATGGCTGGGCCCCAGCCCACATACACCTCAAGGAAGGATCAACCCCCAAAGCAAGACATAACCCTATCCCAGTACCATATCATTTTTAAAGAGAAGGTACGACAGGCCCTTTGGGATGATGTCAAAAGGGGTATCCTCGCCCCAGTACCCATTGGCACCCCCACTAACTGGTGCAGCACAATGGTAATAACTGCAAAGAAAGACGGGAGGCCTAGAAGAACGGTAGACTACCAATATTTGAACTCCCAATGCAAGCGAGAGACACACCACACCAGCTCGCCATTCCAATTGGCATTACAGGTACCTTCCAATACTAAGAAAACTGTCTTAGATGCTATGGATGGCTATCATTCAATCCCTCTAGATGAGGAATCACAACCACTCACTACCTTCATCACTGAGTGGGGTCGTTTTATGTATCTGCGAATGCCCCAGGGATATTTAGCCTCCGGAGATGCCTATACACGCAGATATGATGAAATAATCAGAGATGTTCCCCGCAAAGTTAAGGTAGTTGATGATACCCTACTCTATGACGAAAATATAGAAGGTGCTTTTTATCATACCTTTGATTATTTGTCACTGTGTGCAGAAAATGGGATCACGCTCAACAAGGAAAAATTCCAATTTTGTCAGGATGTGGTTCAATTTGGTGGTCTCCAAATAACACCAACAGGAGTTGCCCCTTCCAAAGAACTACTCAATGCAATAAAAAACTTCCCTATCCCAAAGAACATAACCGACGCAAGGTCATGGTTTGGGTTGGTTAATCAAGTGGCATGGGCATACTCCCTAAGCCCCATAATGGCTCCTTTTCGAGACCTGGTCAAACAAAATTCACACTTTACGTGGAACCAAGATCTCGAGAACGCGTTCCGCAAATCTAAGGAGGTTATCGTTGGCTTGGTAAAGAAGGGAGTTACAAGCTTTGACATCAATCGCGCAACCTGCCTTGCCCCAGACTGGAGCAAAGAAGGTATGGGTTTTTTATTGCTCCAAAAACACTGCACATGCCCCACAGACAAGGCTCCAGTTTGTTGCACAGAGGGCTGGCGCATCATATTTGCAGGTAGCAGATTCTGCACTGACGCAGAGCGCCGATATGCACCCATTGAGGGAAGCAGCTGCAATCGCCTGGTCATTAGACAAATGCCGCATGTTTATCATGGGATGCCCTAATGTAATAGTGGTCACAGACCACCAGCCTTTAACAGGGGTATTTGGTGATAGGGACCTTAGTAAGATTCACAACCCACGCCTATTTAAACTGAAGGAGAGGTCCCTAAGATATTTCTTTACCATTCAGCACTGCCCCGGCAAGTGGCACAAGGGTTCTGATGCCATATCCCGCAACCCAGTTGCCATAGTAGAAGCCCTTACTACTTTATTCTCAACACAACCTTCTAACCAGGACACACACCTCTCTGACGACATAGATGACTTAATGGAATCAGTGACCCATCAGGCAATGACGAATTGTAGGGATAGCAACAATATCATATCACTTGACCATATTCGTGCATCTGGCCAGAATGATCAGCATTACACATCACTTTTAAGGGCGATTGAACAAGGATTTCCTTCTATACGTTCTCAGGTCGAACCAGAAATCCGCCATTTCTGGGAGGTACGTCACAGACTCACCACGGACAGAGGCTTAGCACTGATGGACGAAAGAATTATCGTACCTAGGACCCTACAAGGGAAAGTGCTACATTGCCTACATTCAGCTCATCAGGGTGTAGAAGGCATGAAAGCTCGTGCAAACGATTCAGTGTATTGGCCTGGTATGAACGCATCCATACGCAATTTCAGGAATAATTGTCGGGTGTGCACCAATATCGCCCCATCCCAACCCCTCGAGCCAATCACTTTAACAGCAACTCCAGATTGGCCCTTCCAACAAATAGTAATGGATATATTTTACGTTGGGCATATTGCATACCTTGTTTGCGCAGACCGACTCACGGGCTGGATCATCTTATATCACCTAAAACCTGGTCATGCCACCACTAAAAGATTAATATCTATTTGTAGGAAACTCTTCCACACTTATGGTACTCCTGAAGAGCTGAGTAGTGACGGTGGCCCTCCTTTTAATTCTGAGCAATTTCAGCAGTTTCTCAAGTCATGGTGTGTAAAACATAGAAAATCATCAGTAGCATACCCTCAATCCAATGGCCGAGCGGAACTCGCTGTCAAAACTGCCAAAAGGATAATCCATGGCAACACAGGCCCTCAGGGTTCACTAGACAACGATAGTGTTGCCCAAGCAATCCTCCAATACCGCAATACTCCCATTCAAGGCATCGGCCTATCCCCAGCGCAGTTGCTGCTCCACCGCCGACTCCGGGATTCGATCCCATTGAGACCTATCCTCTACAAACCACATTCTGAATGGATAGCCGCAGCACAACGTCGTGAGGAGAGTTTTCGTCAACGGAATGTCCTGCTGTCGGAAAAATACAATAGGTACACACACAGTCTTGACCCGCTACAGAATGGTGACAAAGTAGCCATTCAAAACCCATCAAACCGCCGGTGGACCACTACAGGCACCGTCATTGAGGTTCTCCCACATCGGCAATACCGGCTCCGAGTGGACGGATCAGGTAGGATCACACTCAGAAACCGACGCTTCCTGAAAAAGCTGACCACAAAACCCAAACCCACACCATTGCCTAGTGCTATGCTTGATCCCATTGGCTCCAACTCTAACACCCCACACCTCAACATTAGGGACCAGGCCTCACCCAATGACACCCCGCCCCCAAAACCAAGGCCGACGAAAATACCCCGAGCATTGTCAAGATTGCTCCCCTCTAATCAGCCTGGCCGAAAGGAACTAATTTCTCCTCAAAGGCCAATACGCCTGCGCAATGGGAGAGGGGGGGAGGAAGGGGAGATGTAGAATACTGATAATTGTCATTCTGTGTTACTTTCACCCTTAGCCAGGATTGAACCTGCAGTCTGGAAATGACTGTTACAGATTGTTAACTATTGGACAGTAGAACAGTCAAACACCCCCTCAGCTTAATGGACTCTTCCTGGCAGCAGTGGCAGGAATTATTTAAGCTGTTATAGTGGGCTCATTAATGAACTAGTAACTTCATGTTAGGCTTGGCCAGTCAAACCATTTGTTGGCTGTCTAACTGACTGACGTCGCGATCAACATGTATGTATGTATGCATGCATTAACGAAGCTGTAATGAGCCTATTCAGTACTTAGATAGGTGACCAAAGAAATAAGAACAAAAAGAGGTTAAAGTTTGGAATTGTAAACACTCAACGGGTGCCAGCCATTGACCGTCCGACCAATGACCCCAGAACTAGATTTAAAAATAAAAACGGAAGTCCCAGGTTTTCTGTGGAGGGCGGGAGCGAATGTGTCCCTTCCCCCACCACCGGGACCACAAACAGAAGAAGAGAAAATCGGTTGTTTTCACCTGGGCCTTGGTCGGAGGCAGACGTGGGTTTCTTGGAGTCCCACTGTGACATCTCTAGGTTAGCAACGAACAGTGTACATGAACGTGATTTACGATAGAACAGCTTGAACTTACTCCCCCTCTCTCTCCTTCTCTCTGAAAAAGAACCCACGAGACTAGAAATAAATAAAAACCCTTTTTCGGCTATACTACTTGCGTATGTTGTTTCTCTGAGTTAACGACGACTACTACTACTAACGACTACTACTATAACTCTACCTTGGCCTCTACGCAACATATATTAATACTTGTGTTCTTAATTCTACGTCCGTTATGATCTTACAACATCCCCTGGTTAAGAATGAGACCGTTCAAATCATCCAAGATGAAATGCAAACATGTAAATCCTGATTTTCTAGTGTTGCTTATCCGCCGAATTTTTTATTTCTTATGAATGACGTCACCTCAGTTAAATAATGAACTATTACGTTTTTTATTATAAAGAAAGGAAAGAAAAAGGACATGCTACACAGTAAAATATAAGAAGGAAGTAAGAAAAAAGAGTAGGGGAAAGATATATATAGAGAGGGGTGAGCGCGCGGAAGTGATAACGCTAATCTATTTCAATTGAACCTAATAAAGAGAGAGTTAAATCAAGATTATTATACTTTTTACATATTCAATGATTTAGTAATAGCTGTTAAGTAAACTTAACTAACGTTGTAATAATTAAATTGTCCTACTGTGGTATGTCCACAGGACCTGCTAGTATCTTAGAAATGAAATAACCCGAAGACTTCCACGGTCACTGATTCTACATCCTTCTTTAAATTTTTTTAGTTTAGAAAATTGAAAGTTTTAAATAAAACAACTTTGAATCATGTACATTTAGGGTTCTACAAACATTTTTTCTTTAGTTATTTGAATATGCACGAATCTTTACATCCATTTCATGTTTCCTCTCACTCGATAAATTTTAAGATCTTTGAGTTAAAACTTTATTAAAAAACAAAACAAAAATAAATAAATTACGGCAATTTCTGCTTCTATAACGCACTGTCAATAAGAGAAATCACATAAATTCTCCAAAAAGTCAACTAATGATACGACTAGCTAGAAATTGAGATTTCATTATGATATTTTATGAAAATGATATTGAAAATAATTTTTGAACTAAAAATGGTACATAACTTGGAATTGTTTTGTTTTTGTTTTGTTTTTGATTTTTAAAAATTAAAGTTCCAATTCAAACAGGAATAATCTCAATATTTACGATTAAAATGGTAGATATAAAATAAAAATGATTAAAGACTAAATGTTTTAAAATTGTATTTTCAAATAGTCTCCATTCAGGACTGATTTGAAAACACAAAATTCTGATCCAAGTACATAAACGGAAATTGTTCACATCAACAGGACACCAAAATGAAAAAAAAAAAAAAAATCATCATCATGTCCTGTTGGCAGCACGGATATCTATGAAAATCTCTCGCCAACCATCCCTATCGTTTATCGCCCCGGACAGGTCCTCCGCACAGCATCCAGAATGATCGATGTAGGTCCTTGCTGGAAGATCCACATTGGCGTGCCCATGTGGAGGTTTTCATTGGAGAACGTCACTTATAAGTTCGTCTTTGCTTCTCCAGCGTGTTGTGCTGACGGCACAACAATGTAAATATAAACTAAAAATTGTTTAATGACTAAATGTTCAAATGGTATTTTCAAATAGTCTCCATTCAGGACTGATTTGAAAAAACAAAATTCTTACCCAGGTACTTAAATGGAGGTGCGTGGTGTAATGGTTATAGTCGTAGGGAATGGATTCGTCCACCCGAGTTCAAATCCTAAACAAGGCTGTTTGCATCTCAGATAGCGCTAATACCCTTGGGAAAGGTATGAATCCAACTACTCTCCCTCCAGCCATGGGTAAATAGTGGGGCATGCTGGGATCTTTAACCTTGGCTAGGTAACCAGTCTAGGAGAAGGAAAACTCTGAATTCAAACCTGTTAAACTCCGCTTAAGAAATTGACCTTGTGTCACATTCTGCTCGTGCGGAGGGGTTGGTAAATATATATACATGAACGGAAATTGTTCACATGAGCAGGAACTGAATGAATAAAGAGCATTGGTTATGAAAAGGTTAAAGTGAAAAACTCCAGCTTAATTCTCTGACTAGTTCTCTAGATTATCAATATCTTCCTCTCTGAACGAATCTCAGACACTTAAGAAATGATTCATGCAATGTCGGTATTTATCGTAGTTGTGGCCACGTTGTTTTTATATTTTGTTGCCTTAATCTTGCACTTATCAGTAAATAACAAAGTACGAGAGAGTTCCATCTGGGAATATCCCCAGCGATTTAACCGCTATCATTTTCCTTCATATCTGCTACGTGTGCTCCGTATCTAAATAGTTTCAAGTACCCGATGGCTTATTGTTAGGGCAGGACGACAAGATAGCGCTTTTTTGGCCACTTCAGGGAGTAACCCCTATCGTTTCAGAGTTGTCCACTTTCTCCTGATAATTGGCGAGTAACATTTGCGGAAAGAAATACCACTTGCTAGCTCTCTCATATTGTGCCAACCCGTTATCTTCGACCGAGAAACATCTCAGCAGACAAACCCCACAAAACAACAACAAAAGAAGAAACAAAAAACAATAAAAAACAAAACAAAACAAAACAAAAAGACAGAAAAAACAGTGAAGAGTAGGGGAAAGTGTCTGTAGATATTTTTTGTGTTAAGGGAATACATATCAAATGTTTTGAATATCGTATTTTTTTGTGTTGTATAGGAATTGGTTTAATTGTATGTTGATTGAAATTTATTGTGGGGGTTATTACGCAGATAAAGAGGGGCCATAGACGCTGATAACACGAGGGAAGGTGCCTTAATTCACAGACCCCCCTTTTTTTAATCTCCCTACTTATTTGTAGACGTTCTTATTCATTAACGTTTCAATATATCTTATAGGGGTCCTTATAACGGTTAGTGGTTAGCAAAGTAGTTTCTCAGATTATTTAGTAATGAGTTCGATCCTCAGCGGGTGCCGCACATTTGAGTCCTTAAGCTAAGATTTGTTATTATCAATATATCTTTATACGAAGTGGGTTGCTTCTTCACGTCCATGTGTGTGTGTGTGTGTGTGTGTGTGTGTGTGTGTGTGTATATTTACCGACCCCTCCACACGAGCAGGATGTGACACAAGGTCAATTTCTTAAGCGGAGTTTAACAGGTTTGAATTCAGAGTTTTTATTCTCCTAGACCGGTTGCCTAACCAAGGTTAAAGAGCCCAGTCTACCCTACTATTTACCCATGGCTGGAGGGAGAGTAGAATTCATACCTTTCCCAAGGGTATTAGCGCTAAGTGAAATGCAATTACCACGTCCAGGATTTGTCTATGTGTGTAGCGTCGTGGGGCTTGATTGAAGAGGGGAAATGAAATAATAATATTTCTATATGTAGAATACTGTTAAAAGTTATTCTGTGTTACTTTCACCCTTAGCCGGGATTGAACCTGCAGTCTGGAAATGACTGTTACAGATTGTTAACTATTGGACAGTGGAACAGTCAAACACCTCCTCATCTTAATGGACTCTTCCTGGCAGTTGTGGCAAGTTGTGTTCAATAGTATACTTACCTTTTTACTGTTCAACTATCCTCTTGGCTGAATTGAAGTTGAGTTCTGCTGTTCTGAGTTCTTGAGTAATTCTTATTTCTTAATCGGTTGTTGGGCTGGTATTTTCGGTTAGATGGCATTCTCGCTATTCTTCGACGAATCTGGAAATTACTTGGGAATCTTTTGGGATATCTTGTCTTGTGCGGTTGATAGTTTTTAATAACAAATACAAGACATTTTTTCTTCTTTTTCTGAGCTCATTTATTTTATCCCAAGTAAAAATGCCTTGGAGAACAGACACTCATCTTGCATCTGTTCCCTTCAACAACTCAGTCTAGACTGCCAACTCATCATTCTCTCTTTCTCTCACTCTCCGCCTCTTGGCATTAGAGAATGACAAGTAGCTGACTTTTAAATTTAGAAGATTGTAATTTGTAATAAAATCAGAAAGTTCATTTGCGGTTACTTTTAGTCCCAACTGACAAATGTCAGTGAACATCTACTGACATGACATACATTTTAATAGTCGAAATACATTTTAGATTAAGTGGCATCATTATATATATATATATATATATATATATATATATATATATATAATGTTCGTTTTAAGCATACGAGTCTTTTTCAGTCGTATATTCAGTATTTTTTTTGTTTCAATAGAGAGAAAGTATATGCATTAACAGCATCGTAGGATTTTTAATGTAGATTAATTAAGATAAAATTCCGTGAAATGTGAAAAGCATTCTTCGTAAAATGCCAACATTTTTTTTACATGGAAATAGGGATTTCCCCTGTTTTAATGTAAAAATAAATTGGCATTTTACAATAAATAAATAAATAAATAAATAAAAGAAAAAAAGAAAACTACGTTCCTCTTTTCACGGATTCTTATCTTAATAAATCTACGTTAAAACCCTTTTTACCTACTTTGGATAATTTGCGTCACGGTTATCGTCGTAGGAAATGAAATCGTCGACCTGAGTTCAAATCCTGGACGACGCTATTTCCATTTCCCTTCGCGCTAATGAACTTGGGAAAAGCATGAACCCATTAATCCTTCCCCCCCCCAACTATAATTAAATAGACTCGGTTCTTTAATCTTAATAAGAGGAGAAATGACTAAAACATTTCCCGTTAGTGAAATAGATCACTAATTAGAACTCCAAGTGAAGTTTAACAGGTTTGAATTCAGAGTTTCCTTCTCTAAGATTGGTTGCATTACTAAGGTTAAAGATTCTAGCCTGCCATACTATTTACCCATTGCTGGAGGGAGAGTAGTTGGATTCATACCATTCCCAAGGGTATTAGCATTATATGAAGTGTAGCTTCATTTAGGATATAAACTCGGGTCGACGAGTCCATTACGTACGACTCTAACCATTACACCACGCGCCTCCAAATTGAAGCCGAATTCAAACCAGCTTTACTTCGCTTAAAAATTGACCCTGTGTCACATCCTGCCCGTGGCGTAATGATTGGATAAATACATACTTGAGATCTTTCTTTATAATTATTGAAGTCAGTAAGTCTACTGTTGGTTTGAATAACAGCAGCTAACTAAGTACGACTTAAGCAGTGTCCAAGACAGTTGGTATATATAGAAATCAAGAATGAACCATTCATGAATTTGGGTGATTTGGGTCATTCCATTCCTTGAGTTCTGATTGGCTGCTTGACTGCTTGATTTGAATGACATTGTGGAGTCTTATAAATACCTTGTCATTCTGCAGTAGACTTTGTGACTATTCGGGTTAAAGATGTTTAACTGGAAATTTGTCACTTATCATACCGAGAAAATGACTGAAAAAGACAAGAATGACACATTGAATTACAGACTTAATAACAGATTGTATACGTCTAAACATAATGGAAATTTTGCGTATTTCTGTCTGTCACCAAAGTTACGCCACCATCGATGTTACCCCTTAGTTATTTACGTTATATTCTCAGTTATTAAATAATCACCATTTACTCTCAATTAATATCTTACTTATTAAAGAAATCTCTATTAAAATCGAGCTGAGTTAGATTTGCCTCGAAACAGCCCTTGTTATTAATGCGCTTTAAAGTCTAGCAATGTGTGTTATATATTATGAAGAAAAAAAAGGTTAACATAGAATATGATGGGAATAATTTGCATACTGATTTTAACAAAACAAGGTTTGATTAATAATTATTTTTGTTATTGATTTCTATTATTTTATTCTCAAGTGCATTAAATCCTATGTATAATTTCACATAGAAATAAATGTAAATAAAATAAAGATAAGTGTAATCTTTTTATATGGGTTCTTATTTAGTTTCTTTAATCTTTCTAATTAAATATATTTTATAACATTAAAACTTAAATACTTGTTCCCGGAGGGTGCATATTCTTGCTAGTTCTAGTAATGATATTTCCGTATTATTTGGATTATTCGGGCTATTGTTCTCATCTTTATTGTTATCTGTACAATGTTTCGGCCGATGTGCCCTCCGGACTTCTTCGGGTATTTCTTGTTGGACTTGGGAACCAATCTCGAACTCGGGAACCTTCTTTTCGAACCTTCTTGTCTTAATCGGGAGCCTTCACGGAACTAAAACCGAACCCGTTATTCAATCCACCGGGGTATATTATTCTCATTCCGTTAACCAGGACTGGTTACAAGTGTCAAGCTGTGTTAATTATCATTCAATGTTATTGTCACCCTTGACCAGGATTGAACCTGCAGCCCAGAGATAACTGTCACTTAGAACTGTATTAACTCAATGCCAATATCCATTACGTCAAGTGTCAATTGGACATATCTCTAGACTGTAGGTTCAATCCTGGTCAAGGGCAACAGTAGCATATAATAATAATTAATACAGCTTAACCCTTTAACCTTGGCTGGGTAACCACTCTAAGAGAAGGAAAACTCAGAATTCGAACGTTAAACTCTGCTTAATAAATTGACCTAGTATCGCATCTTACTCGTGCAGAGAGGTTGATATATATATATATATATATATATATATATATATATACATACATACACGTATCTTCTTATAAGCTGGTTGATTGCGGGTTGTCTATCTGCTATCTGGACATCTAGGGAGACTTCTCTCTGTGTTCTGATCTTCCTTCTAAGGACTTTTCACCTTTCTGTTCGTTGCTGTTTTTAGTAACAAACAAGACTTAATATTGTTTTTAGACGTCTTTATTCAATCCCAAGTAAGAACAACACGCATGGAGAAATGGCCTACGGACGGTAGACAGCATTTGCATCTGTTCTGTTGAGTCACCCAGCCAAAAACTGGCTTTTTAACCATATTTATGTTGTCACGCCTGGCTCTGGCCAATCAGGCCAAACTACAAGGTTTGTAAAAGGTTAAGTCAATTATTCATTTTTTCATGATTCAGAAAGACCGTTATTTTTAATTACTACACTACCGTACATAATTTATAGACAACGTATCAATTATGTAATAAAAGACATACCTAGAAGCCTAATGATTAAGGTGTAATTAATGGAGATATTTATTTGCTTAAAACAACAATGGTCTACAAAGATTTTGAAACTGGTATGAAAAGGTGTTTTACACTGAATGGTGAATAGTGTTTCCAAATCCATAGCCGCCCTGTCGGCTGGGGCGTTAGAATACAGCGACTGCACTTCTGCTGAGGGATAAGAATCCCCTAAATGGGGCCACCTTTTGGCCTTGGGTGGCGATCCGTGATACTTAAGGACGGAATCCTGGTGGATGAGCAGTCAATGACATGCAACACTCCATTTAGACCCTTACTTAGGCTAGACGGGCGGTCGGAGAGGCCCTCTCCGATCAATCGGTTGATCATGTGAAGCCCTAGCACCTATATGATTGTCTCAGCCCTATTGCCCTGATGGCAACCCCCAACCCCTTTTATCATATGGGTGCTAGAAGGCGGTGGCTGCGGGTCTGCATGTCCTGGGAATGACGTTAAACTCTATCTGATGGTGAGGTTCCAGTCCTGGAGGTCTGGGGAATGTAGAGCACCCCTTAATCACCATTGCTCCCTGGTTCATTCTGAAATAAATAGAAAAATGTGTTTATAAAAAAAAATTGAGTATCCATTTAAGAATAAATTCATTTCAAAACTTTGTCGGCATTAAATGACCCACTGAGGATGATATGCCATAAAACAAATAAACCAAACCAAATCCATAGTCAAAATGTTGCCAACACGCAGATTGGGAACGATAGAATTTAAAATTGTGTTGAATTAGTAGACAAAATGCTAAAAGTCATATTAGTCTGAATCTTTTTGATGAAGCTTGATAATTTGTGTTATTCAGATTTTTCGGGCAGCTGTCCTCGTCTTTATTGTTAATAATAAAATTAATGTTATATACACAACGTTTTGGTCATTTCTTGCATACTTATAGGTGTAAAATCTTCAGTAATATAAAATAACTATTTACTGTAAAGGTTATTTGGAGAAGGAGAGAATTATTGGAATTGGAGTATATATATATATATATATATATATGAGAGAGAGAGGAGGGAAGGAGGCAAATAGATTGATATTACTTAGATGATTTTTCTTTCAAAACCTTTAATAATGAAAAGTGATCTTAGTACATGTGTAGACCAGATGAAATCTTTTTCTGATTGTATCTTTTAACAGCAGGTGGGCCATGGTACACGTTCCCTCCTCTCAGCTGGTGTCGTGTATATTGGATTACATTAAAAACCACAAAGGACAATTAATGTGTTAGATTAGGGACTCATTAGCTTGTTGGTTTATGTGGCAAAGGAAGAAAAGGAAAAGTCGCCTCGTTAAGATCCGAATGTTCATTTGTCATTTCAGGTCCATAAAAGTAGCGACAGAATCTTCCACATTCCAGCAATGACAAAGTGATTTAAATGACTAGAAGCAACCCTCTGTCACAAGGCCGCGCAACCGGTTCTTTTCCCTATACAAAGTAGATAGGACAAGCCGAACATAACCGGCCCAGATATGAGAACAAGATTCCCTCAAAGAACTAATTTGGCTTTTGTCTACGAATGTATATATATATATATATATATATATATATATATATGTAAAGGTAAAGTCGACGGGGCGGCCTAAAGTCGGTGTCAGCGAGGGAGTCTATCCCCCTTTCAATAGCACTTGACCAAGGAGATTGTTTTTTAGCATCTGATGTGGAGCGTCACACCTACCATCAGCTCCTTACTTTACCGCACAGGTCCCTGTGCTATTCATACGCTGAGTTGGCGAGGACCGGTATCGAACTAGGAACCTTGTGGTTTCTAGCCGAACGCTCTACCGACTGAGCTAACCATATATATATACACACACACACACACTACTCCGCACAAACAGGATGCGACATAAGGTCAATTTCTTAAACGGAGTTTAGCAGGTTTTAATTCAGAGTTTTCCTTCTAGACTGGTTACCTAGTCAAGGTTAAAGAGCTCAGCCTGTTCCACTGTTCACCCATAGCTGGAGGGAGAGTAGTTGAATGCGTACCTTACCTAAGTGTATTAGCGCTGTGAGAAATGCAAAAAGTCTCGTCCAGGATTTGATCTCAGATCAACGAATCCATTTCCTACGATTCTAACCATTAAACTCCACGCATCGATAGACGCATAGAAAAGCTATGGACTTCTCTAGACATTGATGGGGATTCAAATCTTTGAAATTCAAATTTTTAAAAACTCATTTTTTCTATTTAACCTATAGATAGGACCCTAACAGTGTCTCCATGACTGTAGAAACACCCGAAGAAGTTTAAAGGGTACAACAGACGAAACGAAATCCTACTCGGACTTTTTTTTTTTTTTTTTCAACTATAAGAACCAAGATATGGACCCAAATACGCGTGTGTATAATAATGTGTTATTTAAACTTATATTACGGTTGTTCTTAAATCTTCCGTCCGTTATCATCCTGGTTAAAAATGACAATTGTAAATCCAGATTATCTTGTGTCACTTAATCGCAGATTTCTTACTTGTCCCATTGTATTTAACCCAATTTTGAGAATGAAACATTCCAGTTGGTATTGCGTTGCTTAAATGCTCAACGTAAAATTAAAATGAATTTAAAAAAAAATTACATGTTTGTTTTATTTGTAATATTGAAATTGTGAATTATAGAATTAATTTTTGCTAATTTTGATCTTATGTCGTCCAGGCCTCCTGTCTTAATATACGCTATGTCTTAGCAAGCCAGCGTTAGGCGAATTTACAGCGCAACCTATTTTTCCGAGTCGTGTTTTTGTCAATTTTTATTTTTGTATTATTTATTGCAAAAAACAACAGTAGGATTTATATGTAATGAAATTGCAAATCATCGTTTCTGGCTTAAATAGCTCCTCTTGATTTTTGTTTCGTTTCGTGGAAATTCCACGGGTCCTACTAGTTTAAACTTATTTTATTATGCCTAATATCCTAAATACTGTAAAAGATTTTCACCGTATTTAATTTATGAACTTCCTTTAAAATTATTCATTCTTTTCTTTTTTTTTACAATATTTTAAAAAGATTAACATTCTGTTTTGTTTTTAAAATAAAGTAATTATATTGGAATTCCTTAGATTTATGTGCAGTTTCTCTTGGATTTATAATTTTGTTTCGGTTATTTCCTATAAGTCTAACATAAACAAAGGGGAACCACTCTTGACTAATAGATTATTGATCTACTAGGAAAAAATACGGGGTTAGGGTTTAGGATTAGTTTAATGGGTGAATAAATAAATAATTTATCAGTCAAGAGTGGTTCCCCTTTGTTTATAGGAAATAACCTTTTGTTTCTTTATTCAAATTGATAATCAGTCTAAGAAAATAACATTAAGATATTAAATCATTCAACACATACGAGATGTAATAAAGAAGTATTGAAACTGAATATTCTTCTTTTTTTTTAAATCTAAAATTTTAATGTAGATGTGTAGACAGCTGATCAACGTATAAAATAAAGTTGTGTGTAGACTTTATCGAGACGAGTCAGTACCAATTAAGAATTAAAAAAAGAAAATCTTGGCCGATTTAGACGGTGCTCATTTTTAACCAGAGAGTGTTGCAAGATGATAACGGTCGTATAATTAAGGAACACGAATATTAATATATACATTCTAATCTATCTATTTATTTATTCATTTGAAAATACATAAAACACCATCGAATGGGTCAGTAGTGAGGATAAAGTAAAATAAAAAGTAGTCATCGGGGTGGCCTAAAGTCGGTATCAGCCAGACAGCGAGGGATTCTATCCCCTTTTCGCTAGCGCTAGCAAGGAGATTGTTTATGCGTCTTTGGTGGAGCGCCACACCTACCATCAGCTCCTTACTTTATCGCACAGGTCCCTGTGCTACTCATATGCTGAGTTGGCGAGGGCCGGTATCGAACTGGGAACCTTGTGGTTTCTAGCCGAACGCTCTACCGACTGAGCTAACCCGAGGATAACATTTGTATTTTTTCTGTTTTAGCTTACCTCTTGTACAACAGTAGCAAACTTAATGTAAATAAATCAACGATGCCACTGAAAATAATTCAAATAAAACCCTGAAGATTGTGTGCAATTTATACTGACATAAAAATAATATATTACTTATATAAATTATTTCTGTCTGTTATTACCTTCAGTCTAAACCAGTAACAAGATTTATTCACATCTAGCCATGAGGGCCATAAGAGTATATAAATATAAATCAAAATATACATAGCATTGAAATTCTACTAAAAATGTCCAGTATTTGTAAATCTCAAAAGTAAACAAATCAATGCACCAGAGTTACATACATGTATATTATTACTGTACGCTATTCCTGTTCCTGACACTAATACATTATTCTATGTACTAGATATGAGACTTTGATGAGTTGTGGTGCACCTAAGCACTGTACACATACATGTATATTATTACTGTATGCTATTCATGTTCCTGACACTAATACATTATTCTATGTACTAGATATGAGACTTTGATGAGTTGTGGTGCACCTGAGCACTGTACACATACATGTATATTATTACTGTATGCTATTCATGTTCCTGACACTAATACATTATTCTATGTACTAGATATGAGACTTTGATGAGTTGTGGTGCACCTAAGCACTGTACACATACATGTATATTACTACTGTACACTATTCCTGTTCCTGACACTAATACATTCTTCTGTGTTCTAGACACGAGACTTTGACGAGTTGTGGTGCACCTGAGCACTGCATACAATAAATTTCATTATCATACTCCCTCTACCCAGGCGACGCTGGGTAGCCGCTTCTAGTAAGATTATATTTCCGGGCATCCTAACGTAGACCATATTCTAAATAGGTGTTCCTATCAGGTGATCGAATTTCGCTTGTACAAAACCCATCGCCAAAGAAAGTACCTTTATTAAAGAAAAGAAAGAAGGTTAATTTGCAATAACCGGACTTCTCACTCCTCACTTGAAATAGATAGCCATGCCGCTTGATAGCCGCTGAGCCATAACGGCAAAAAGTCTACGATTAGAAGAACCCTGAAAATGACAAAACGCACATTCGGATCTTAACGAGGCGACTTTTCCTTTTCTTCCTTTGCCACATAAACCAACAAGCTAATGAGTCCCTAATCTAACACATTAATTGTCCTTTGTGGTTTTTAATGTAATCCAATATACACGACACCAGCTGAGAGGAGGGAACGTGTACCGTTATTCATAGATGGCCCACCTGCTGTTAAAAGATACAATCAGAAAAAGATTTCATCTGGTCTACACATGTACTAAGATCACTTTTAGTATTAAAGGTTTTGAAAGAAAAATCTAAGTAATATTAATCTATTTGTCTCCTTCTCCTCCTCCCCCCTCTCTCTCTCTCTCTCTCTCTCTCTCACGCACGCACTCCCTTATTCTCCATCTTACTCACTCACTTGTTACGATCGGTATTTATTATTATTTCCAGTAGATAATTACATTTTCTATTGTTGAAGATTCTACAGCTATAAGTATGTAAAAAATGAACGTTTGCTTCCTTCTCTATCTCTCTCATTCACTCTCCCTCCCTCCCTCTATCTATTCCAATAATTCTCTCCTTCTCCAAATAACCTTTCTAGTAGATAATTGTTTTCTATTGCTGAAGATTTTACAGCTATAAGTATGTAAAAAAAAAAATGAACGTATTCGTTCTATTAATTCGAATACGAGTTAAATTCAGTATCGAGACAGAAACTGAATTTACCAACACAGAAATGAACAATAAAAGGAATTTTTTCGGTAATAATGCAGAATAGCGCGCAAGTGATAAAAGCATTAGATTGCGTATAAAAACAATTGGATTTCAGTACATTCACGGAAATTCCCAAAAGTTTTGAGACGCAAAAACAAAATTTTAAAGAGAACGCCAAAACAATCTATAAATTTTCATAGCAAAAAAAAAAAAAAAAAAAAAAAAAATGTGATTCTAATGATTTTATCATTTGCGCGCTATTCTGCATTAATTTTTCTTTTCAAAATCGCGCCATTCAACTCACTTTCCTCAGCGTGTTTCTCATTAGTCAAATAATATTTGAAATGTCTTCTCTTTTGATAAGATGTGAAGCTGCACCGTCGCATTTCTTTTAATGTCTATCACATCCGCAACTTGAGATGAATTTTCACTTTAGAAAACAATAAAAAGTTGGGAGGGGTGCTGCACTTGTACAATTGGACACATGGCCTAGTGGATATAAGCGTTGAGTTAATACAGTTAATATATATATATATATATATATATATATATATTTAAGAGGCCGGGTTAGCTCAGTCGGTAGAGCGTTCGGCTAGAAACCACAAGTTCGATACCGGTCCTCGCCAACTCAGCGTATGAGTAGCACAGGGATCTGTGCGGTAAAGTGAGGAGCTGATGGTAGGTGTGGCGCTACACCTCAGATGCTAAAACAATCTCCTTGGCCTAGCGCTATTGAAAAGGGGATAGACTCCCTCGCTGTCTGGCTGATAACGACTTTAGGCCGCCCCGTCGAAAAAAAAAAAATTTACCAAGCCCTCCGCACGAGTAGGATGTGACACAATGTCAACTTCTTAAGCAGAGTTTATGTGAACAGTAGAAGCTACTGTCCAGGATTTGAAATTCGAGTCGACGAGTCCATTTCCTACGACTCTAACCATTACACCTCGCACATCCAATATAATCGAAATGATATAATCGCTTTGGTTGTTATAATTGCAAAAGGATAAGTCCGAGTAAAACTTGGTTAATATAATCGTTTCGTCTGTTGTATCCTTTGCATTTCTTCAGATGTTTCAATAATTATGGAATGGTAAGGGTGCTGCACTTGTACAATCCTGTGTTTCACATTCAAAATTATCGAGAGACTGGCAAAAGCGGTGCATCAAGATTCTTTTTCGGGCAATACACTTAGAATCACTTTACTCTGCAACTAAGAGATCATTTTGTGGGGTCTGGATTCGTACTGGGTGTCATTTTTTAATCACCCAAATTATCGATATATCAGAGATAACCATGAAATCCTCAGCGCATAAGTAGCTCAGCTTAGTTAATCTGATCTCTGCGGTAAAGCATCTGGAAGGTGACGATAGGTGTAGCGCTCTACCACAGCAAAACAATCTCTCTAGTCCAGCACTGACGAAAAGGAATAGACAGCATTGTCCGGTTGATACCGACAATAGCCCACTACTTTTTATTTATAAGGCATTTATATATCTTATTTATAATGTACACCCATGAATATTGAATATTTTATCCCATTTCTTAGAATGTAATACCCGTATGATGTCATATTTTTTTAATACAAGGTGTGTCATAAAAGTATCGAGTTTGAAGCTGTATTTACCAAGATAGAAATGAACAATGGATAGAACGTTAATTTTTTCAGAATACAAGGTGTGTCATAAAAGTATCGAGTTTGAAGCTGTATTTACCAAGATAGAAATGAACAATGGATAGAACGTTAATTTTTTCAGAATACAAGGTGTGTCATAAAAGTATCGAGTTTGAAGCTGTATTTATCAAGATAGAAATGAACAATGAATGGAACGTTATTTTTTTTTCAGAATACAAGGTGTGTTAAAAAGTAAAAACAATCTAGATACTTTTTTGACACACCTTGTATGCTATGCTATTATGTACATCATCATCATCATCACCATCATGTCGCGCTGTTAGCACGGATATCCATGACAGTCTCTCTCCATCCGTCCCTATCGCTCATCATTCTCGGGAGGTCCTCTATGCAGCATCCTGTATCACATTGTTAAAACCAATGACTACAAAGTATAAATATAAATACACGATATGTATCACTTCCTAACCGTTAAGCATGACATAACCCCAGACGGGTTGATATGCCGTTAAAATCAATAAACAAACAAGTCAACAAAAAAAAAAAAAACTTTCAAATTTCATTGGATTCTTGTGTAATCAAAACTCCCGCCTGATGCATTTTCAGATAAATAACGGCCTTAACCTTAAACAAGAATGAAGAGAATTTCGCATGCGCATTTTCTCTCAATATCATTCAGTTCATTTTGTCAATATGATAGTCTGAATTTGTACATATATTAACATACGTATCCTAGGCACATATGTTGAGAATGAATTCACTTTGTACGGAGTATAAACAAGCTCTTGTTTTGTAAGGAAAGCAATTGATGAAATCAAATCTACAATTTCTATGTTTTTAGACAAGTATGAAGTGAGAAACGTTAACAGAATACCAAATGTTGGAAGTAAAAAGAGGAGGAAAAACGGCTCTTATTTCAAGCTAAGTTTGAAAGCTCTTCTCTGATTGGTCCGTTAGCTGAAAGTAGAATGTCTATCTATACATATATAAAGGCCAGTTGGTGTGTATGTATGTCTATATGTATGCATGTCCGGATGAAACTACGAAAATAAAACTATAAAGCAAATATATGCACATATTAAATATCTTGTTTTTAGAACAAAAATTATGAAAATTTGATTTATATTCAAAGATAATTAAAAATTAAAATATACATAGGGCATTGAAATTTTACTAAAAGATATTCAGCATGTGTGAATCTCAAATTAATACACCAGGTATTTTTCCAGAATTGGAAATTCACCATCAGACAGTTTAACGTCATACCCAAGGCCCTCAGCCATAGCCTCCTAGAACATAAGGGTTTCACCTTTTCATAAGAGCAATAGAGTTGGGACAATCATATAGGTGCTAGGAGTTGGCGTGAGCAGTCGATTGATCGAAGGGGGTCTCTCCGACCGCCCGTCTAGTATGAGCCAAAGTGGAGTGTTGTATGTCATGGACTGCTCAACCACCAGGGTACCATCCTTAAGCATCACAGGTCGCCAACTATGGCGATCAGATAGCCCCATTGGATAGGGAGGGGTCATACCGCTCTCCAGATGTACAGTCGGTGTATTCTAAAGCCGCAACCGACAGGGCTATTTAATTGTGTTTAATCTAATAATTACACAACTTTTCGGCAAAGTTGTTTTTTTTATTATATTGAATAATCTATTGATATGTCCTTCAAACTCACTTTGTATTCGACTTAATAGAAATCGTACACAAAACTCCCAGATTTTCATATCAAATTAATTCAAATGTATTTCTCACATTTATTTGTATAATGTTACTTTGTACACAATAACAGTCCGACTTATTAATGATTTATATTGAAAAGTTTAAGTTCTACTTCAATTAAATAAATCCACCTTATGACATTTTAAGTATAATCTAATATATTTATCCGCTATTTTGCACACAGTTAATCTAGTGTAATTCTTTTTCAGAGTAAAAAAAAAAAGAAAAAGAAAGAAAAAGTCCTTTGATTAAATACACACATCAATTTTTAGTATTTGTCTAGAATATTCCGCTGGGGAAAATATTTGCAGCAATATACATAAAAATGATACATAAATAAAATACATTCACCATCAAGATAAAAGTAAGTTTCAGCCATTTCCTTCATTTTTTAAAAAAATTTCTTTTTTTTTTTTTTTTTTACTAAACAGTTACATTGTAGTCTCAAAAAATATACAGTGCTATTTTGACTTAAGAGTTTAACTCGTTCGGCTCGTAACTCAATTTCCTCATATATCAAATCAATTTCTCCCACTGAAATAAATTGAAATATCATTAATCTGTTCCTGAACTTAGCAAAATACCCCCCCCTAAACACCCCCCCAAAAAAACAAAAAAAACAAAAAACAAAACAAGAAACAAAATAATAAAAAAAAAATACTAATTTTTTTGGTTACGTTTATTAAATAAAAAAGATAGCACTGTATTGGTTAGTTAGTTGGTTAGATTTTACTGCATGTCAACCCTTGTTGGGTTATTTTATGCCGAAGACATTTTGTTTTATTCATTCTTGATGGGTATTGAAAATATTTTTAAAACTCATATCATTAGAACTCATTTTTTCTATTTAACCCATGGATGGGACCTTAACAGGTACTACCACTCCAGAAATGGAAGTTCACCATTAGATGCAGTTTAACGTCATACCCCGGACACTAAAACCCTCGACCTCTGCCTTCTAGCAGACATATGATGAAAAGCTATGGGGGGGTTGCCATAAGAGCAATAGGGTCAGGACAATCCTATTGGTGGTAAGGCTTGACATGACCAGCTGATTGATCGGAGGTGACCTCTCTCACCACCCGTCTAGCCTAAGTAAGAACTAAAGTGGAGTGTTGCATGTCATGGACTGCTCAGCCACCAGGGTTTCATCCTTAACCATCACGGATCGCCGCCCACGGCTAACAGGTGACCACATTGGGGGGGGGTGTCTTACCCGTCTGCAGAGGTGTAGTTGGTATATTCTAAAGCCCCAGTCGACAGTGTTGTATATAATATGGAATATTCTTGGTACTTGGTGAACATTGCGTTGCCGGAATGGATTGATCTGGTTTCTATATTAATGACGACTCGTCGCCCCGAGTTCAAATCCTGGATGTGGTAATTGCATTTCACTTAGCGCTAATACCCTTAGGAAAGGTATGAATCCTACTCCCCCTCCAGCTATGGGTAAATAGTAGGACAGACTGAGCTCTTTAACATTGGTTAGGCAACCGGTCTAAGAGAAGAAAAACTCTGAATTCAAACCTGTTGAACTCCGCTTAAGAAATTGACCTTGTGTCACGTCCTGCTCGTGCGGAGGGGTTGGTAAATATATATATAGTGGGAATTAGAATTTTGGTTGTTTGGTGTGTATTGCTAATTTCTTTTGTTTGAAACCAATTATACGTGGTTCTTCATTCTGTTGAATGTCGAACTGAAAAGGAAGAGAAAAGAGACGAAAGACAAGGGATAGTTTTAAGGTTCAAACTTTATTTTCAGAGGACACAATTATTTCTAGCCAGTCGAATTGCGTGTGTGTACCCAATGAGGTCCCCCTGTCTAGAAGAAAGAGATTTCTTTTTGGTGACAGGAAGAGGCTCTTTTTATCTGCCTAGAGGGTTCTCCGTTTGAGGCGTCCTTTGAGGAGATTTGGATTTTTTTGTGATTTTTATTTTCATTTTATTTCATTGTATTTGGTTTTATTTATTTTATTTTATATTCCAATTTCCACAACGTTAAGTGAAGTCTGAAGATTGGCTAAAATCTTTAGTTAACAATATCAAGAATACGAAGAAATGTTCAGTTGTAACAATATCTTGTTTTAGTATTTGTCGCACTTAAAGTCGCCTATTTATTTACCCGAAATAACTGATGAAAATAGTTTCGCACAAAATACACTCCAGCAATTACATACAATGTACTACCATGTAAAATAAATGAATAATAATAATAAAGCTAAACAAAATAAGGGCAATAGGGTAGGGACAATCATAAGTGCTAGGGCTTGATGTGACCAGTCGATTGATCGGAGGGGACCGCTCCGACTGTCCGTCTAGCCTAAGTAAGGGAAAAATTCCTGGACAACTCAACCATCTTGGTTCCTTCCTTAAGCATCACGGGTCGCCACCCACAATCAACAGGTGGCCTCGTTGCAGGGGTCTATTACCCCTCTGCAGAGGTGCAATCGGTGTATTCTAAAGCCCCAGCCGAAAGGGCTTAGTGTGGTCTAAATATTGGCAAAACTTTTTTTATCAGCAAAAATCTTTAGTTAACAATATAAAAAATACGGAGAAATGTTCAGTTGTCTCACTGTAACAATATCTTTTTTTGAGTTTGTCGCACTTAAAGTCGCGTATTTATTTACCCAAAATAATTGATAAAAATAGTTTTGACATAAAATACGCTCCAGGAAACACATACAAAGTAATTTCATGTAAAGTAAATAAAAAAAACAAAAGAAACACTGGGATCCATAAATGTCTACTTCTCACTTTTGTAAAATTCGAATCTGAAAAATGAATTGAATGTTTCCTTCTTAGGTTAAAGTAACCGCAGCTGGATTAGTTTTTTTTAGTTCTTTTTGCTATTAACATTCCACTAAGTTCACTTTTTATCAAATTTATTTTTTGTTTTCACGTTTCTCTTTGTTATAAATCTGTAAAAGGAGTGCAAAGTAAATTATCCACAAGTCGGGATGATAATGTTATTTATGAAAACAAGATGGAGTCGACAGCCGAACGAAGAAATTCGCGCGGTTTGTTTTACTCAATAAAAGTGCCAAAAAGGAAGTAAGTTTCTACAGTGGATAAACTTGAGCCGTTTCTTTGATGATAGAAAAAGTATGTGTTGACGGCAGCTGGATCCTATTAACTTTGGCCAGCTGTTAAGAAACCGGGATTGACAACTCCGGCTACTTTGTCTCCCTCTCTCATTCTTATATCCGCCCGTTCTCTATATCATCTTCTCTTTGGGTCAAATTTCACCGAAACACCTATCTCTTATTGTAGTGGAGGCGCGTGGTGTAATGGTTTGAGTCGTAGGGAATGGACGCGTCGATCAAAATCCTAGACAAGGCTGTTTGCATTTCACATGGCGCTAATACCCTTGGGAAAGGTATGAATCCAGTTATACTCTCTCCAGCTATGGGTAAATAGTTGGTCAGACTGAGATCTTTAACCTTGGTAAGGCAACCTGTCTAGGAGAAGGTAAACTCTGAATTCAAACCTGTTAAACTCCGCTTAAGAAATTGACCTTATGTCGCGTCCTGCTCGTGCGGAGGGGTTGGCGTGTGTGTGTGTGTATATATATATATATATATAATTATTATTATGGAGATTGAATGTATGTGTCTGTAACCGAAACTATGTCACTATACCCAGAGAAATTACGTAAATTTATCAATGATAAATGATCAACTTATCATTTATAGTCAAAATCATTAATACATAGAATAGAATTCATCAACGAGGTCTTTATGAAAGTCTGAGTTAGATTTGCCTCAAAACAGCCCATGTTATAAGTGCGTTTAAAATCCTGCAATGTGTCTTATATATCACTAAGAAATAAAGGTTTACGTAATATATGGTGTGGTTAATTTGCATACTGGTTTTAACAAAACCGGGTCTAATAAATAATTACTTGGTGTTATTGATCTCTAATATTATTGTTTTATTCTCCGACATATTAAAATCAATCCTGTGACTGATTTTATATCTAAACCAATTAAAATATAATTAAAATAAGTGTTATCTTTTTATATGCATTCTTATTTAATTTCGTTAGTCTTTCTAATCTAATATATTTCATTACATTAAAACTTAAATACTTAACGCCAGGGGGGGGGTGTATTCTTGCTAGTCTTTTGAATATTGGTATATGTCACTTTGAATTGCAACCATTTTTTGAATATTTCAAAGGGACTTTAAGAAATAAATATTATTAGTCTTTTCACTAATCGACTCTTCTGTATCCGAATATAATGGAGGCGCGTGGTCTAATGGTTAGAGTCGTATGAAATGGACTCGTCGACCCGAGTTCAATTCCTGGACGAAGCTGTTTGCATTTCACATTGACAGTTATTTCTTCCTGTTAATGGATTTCTTTTAAGATTTATTCAAGTGAATTTGGCTTAGAAATCAATAATACCAAGTACATACATAATTAAAATCAAATTTTTAATATCAATATGCTAATTAGCATTCCTGTTCACACTGTAAACCACTATTATGTTGTATATATAAATACAATTGCATGTTATTAGCATGTAGATATAGTCAACAGTATTAATATAAGGCAATTTTTATTAATAATTGAGGTTTAAATAAAATCATGGAGAATGTGAAATAAGTAAGGGCATTGTAACGTGACTAGTGATGTAGTTTCGGTTACAGACACACACACACACACACACACACACAACGTTATTATAAGAGTAGAAGTGGCTACCCAGCGTCGCCTCGGTAGAAAGGGATTTTTTAAAAGTTAGTCCTGCACATCCATTATTATTGAATCGTGAATTGGATCCTTGTAGGAAGCCCCATTAAAATCCCTACGCAAAAAAGATTTTGCATTAATCCAGATACTCTGAAAAGAAATATTAATGTCTACTATTGGAAATATTAAATGCAAAAAATGAAAAAAAATCCATACTGTTATCATTTACATTTTATTTTTAATTATCTTCACGAATATAAATCAAATCTCTATTATTTTTGCTCAAAAACCAAGCCATGGTGGTATTTAATGTGTTTATATATTTACTTTGTTGTTAATTGTTTTCTTTTCAAAGTTTCCTCCGGACATACACACACGCGCCCATACATACACACAACTATCCTTTATATATGTAAAGATGAAATTTTTGATTTAAAAAAAAAAAAGTATTGCTTCAGTTAATGTCTTATAAAAGTTTGTCTGTCAAGAGTTATTAAAACATCCACTCAGGTTCCAGGACAAAATAATTTTGGGAACCATAGAGATCGACATATGGTCCTTACAATTCAATTTAAATTTTTCCTTCTGATTAATATTCAATATCGTCTGTTGTTGATGATGAATTTTGTAACTGACCTCCTCTTGAACTGTGACTAATCCATTGCACTAGGTCAACTTCTGCTACAGTGTTTTTTTTTTTTTTTACTCATAAATACACTTCCACACTCATAGGTCGGTTATTTCTAGTTGAGTAACATGAGTGACCCAGAAAAAACAGAACCCAATTATTATTTATTTTCCCATTAAACTAACCCTAAACTCGAACCCTAAAAAATAAAAAATAAATAAACAGTTTTATTACAAAATTTGTGGGTTCTGTTTTTTCTGGGTCACCCTGTAATATTATGTTACTCAACTAGGGGTTAGGGGTTAGGTTTGGGGTTAGTTTAATAGGAAAATAAATAATTTGGGTTCTGTTTTTTTTTCTGGGTCACCATGTAATATTATGTTACTCAACTAGGAAATAACCCATAGGTCTTTAGTAAATTTTGTTTGCCACACAGGGAAACAGCTCAGTCGGTAGAGCGTCCACCTAGGAACCACAAAGTTCCTGGTTCGATACCGGCTCTTCCCAACTCAGCGTATGAGTAGCACAGGGATCTGTGCGGTAAAGGAGCTGATGGTAGGTGTGGCGCTCCACCTCAGACGCAAAAGCAATCTCCTTTGTCTAGCGCTAGCGAAAAGGGGATAGACTCCCTGGCTGTCTGGCTGATACCGACTTTAGGCCACCCCGTCGACTTTATTTACTTTATTGTATGCTAGAGCGGCTACCCAGTGTCGTCTGAGTAGAGGGAGTTGGGAAAAATACCTAGTATATTGATGTTTTACTTTTGAGATTCACAAATGCTGAACATTTTTAAGTAGAATTTCAATGCTATATATATATATATATATATATATATATATAATATAATATCTTCGAATATAAATCGAAATCTTCATAATTTTTGCACAAAAAAAAACAAGAACCGGTGATATTTAATATATATATATATATATATATATATATATATATATATATATTTGTTTATATATATACATTTACTTTGTCGTTAATTGTTTTATTTTAGTAGTTTCATACATGCATGCATAGGGGTAAAATACTCTCAATGGGACTACCTGTTGGCCGTGGATGGCGACCCGTGATGCTTAAGGACAGAATCCTGGTGACTGAGCAGTTCATGATATGCAACACTCTACTTTGGCACTTAGGTTAGACGGATGGTCAGAGTGGCCCTCTCCGATCAATCGGCTGGTCACGTCAAGCCCTAGCGCCTATATGATTGTCCCAACCCGATTGCCCTTATGGCAAACCCTCAACATTATTTATCAATTATTGTGTTAGAATGCGGTGGCAGTGAGTTTTAGTGTTCTGAGTATGATGTTAAACTGCATCTGATGGTGAAGTTCCAATTTTGGATCTCTGAGGAGTGTAGAGTACCTCTTCATTCCCATTATTCCCGCCCTGACCTGGAGTGGTAGTACCTGTTAGGGTCCCATCTATGAGTTAAATAACAAAAATGAGTTTAAAAATGTTTAAAAATTGAGTTTTAAAATTTCAATCAGTAACAATCAAAAAGGAATAAAACAATGTCTTCAGGATAAAATAACCCAACAAAGGTTGACATGCTGTAAAATCGAACCATCCAGCAAAAAATGACTACTTCAACCCCCCACCCCCACCAAAGAAAAGCAAACCCCCAGCCTCCCCCAAAAAACTACGTTACTTGAGAACCTTTTAACTTTCATAAAATGTTCTGTTAATGTAAATGTTATGAGGTAGTGTCAGAACAATAAAAAAGGATATTGTCTACAGCTGCCAATGGATCGTGTCTCTCACTCTCTCTCAGTCTCTTAGTCTCTCTCAGTCTCTCACCCTCTCTCTCTGTCTCTGTCTCTCACCCTCTGTCTCTGTCTCACCATCTCTCTCTGTCTCTCTCACTCTCTCTCTGTCTGTCTCTCACCCTCTCTCTCTCTGTCTGTCTCACCCTCTCTCTCTCTGTCTGTCTCACCCTCTCTCTGTCTCCACTCTCTCTCTCTGAGTCATTGTGGTCAAAATCGAATTAAGAGTCGTGAATTTCACTCACTTCTGAGTCAGACTCAACTCAGTATGAACCGACTGATATCATTTACTTCTTTCAGTTTCCATGACAACAATCTGAATGAAAAAAAAAAAACAAAACAAAACAAAAAACAAACAAACAAACAAACAAACCAAAAAGCAACAAAAAACGAGAAAATAATAGTCGAATTCTATGTCAGAATAACGAGAAACTACCGTGCAAAATTCCTCAAGGGATAGAAAATATGGATCAACCAATAAAACGTTTGTAGGAAATTCGACAATAGGCGCACACAGTTATGAAAATTCCGATTTTGGAGCTCTGGGGAGTGTGGAGTACCTCCTTCCTCACCATTACTCCCAGGTCTGCACTGGCCCGGAGTTGTAGTATCTGTTAGGGTCTTATCTATGGGTTAAATAACAAAAATGAGGTAAAAAAAAAAATGAAGTTAAAACAATTCATCAAGAATGAATAAAACAAAATGTATTCGGAATAAAATAACCCAAAAAGCGAGTAAAACAAAAATACTCCTTTCTTATTTTCTAATTTCTACTTAAAAGAAAAAAAGGTTTGCTTTGTTTCTTACTGGGTGCTCCATACTTCTGGCCTTGTGCCACAACTAAGCTATGCTTAGTAAATAACTACTTCATACTTTTTTCAACCACCTTTTCTTTTCCTGACACGAATCCCGCCCTGTTGGAAGGGTTAAAATACATCGACTGTATCTCCAGCAGACGGGTAAGAAGTGTTTCAGACACAAAACTAAACTGCATCTGATGGTGAGACTCCAGTTCCGGATGTCTGGGGAGTGTGAAGTACCCTCTATTTGTCATTACTCCCTAATCCACTCTGACCTGGAGTTAGGGTCCCATCTATCGGTAAAATTCATCTGTTTAAAACTTATTCACATTCGATAAAAACGTGTGCGTGGGGAAGGGGGTCAGATTCAGTGGTGCAACCAACAACCAAATAAATTTGATAAAACCGTGTGTAACCCTATCACCCCACAAAAAAAAACTCTAAAGAAACAACTACACTACACAAAAACGTAAATAGGAACGTATAATGAATACAATTCCCTAACGGCTTGGTATAAAGTAAATGTACAGATGCAGAATAGCGCGCAAAATATATTAGAATCGCATTTTACGTATAAATAGCATTAGATTACGGAAACTACCGAAGTAGTTTAACACTTACTCTAACCCTAGCGTCTAAAAAGATTAGGATATTTCTGTGAAATGTAATTGTAAGTAAAGTCGTCGGGGTGGTCTAAAATCAGTATCAGATAGCGAGGGAGTCTAACCCTTTTTCACTTGCGCAAGACCAAGGAGATTGTTTAGGCGTCTGAAGCGGAATGCCACACCTACCATCAGCTCCTCACTTTACCACACACGCTGAGTTGGTGAGAATAGGTATCGAACCAGGAACCTTGTGGTTTCTAGTCGGATGCTCTATTGCTTGAACAAATAAGCCTCGACAGGTTGACGTGCCGTTAAAAATCAATCCTAACTCGCCACATTTTTCAAAAGCTCAGTCTCGAATTATTCTATAATTACTTTATGACGATTTCGCACCTTTCACAAAGGAAATACCCCCCCCCCCCAAAAAAAAAAACAAAACAAACATCAGCCCTCCCCCCTCTTGTTTCCTGGTTATAAATGTATAGATTAACTCGAGTAAATATCTCTTTTGATGTTAAACCCACAGCCTTTTCTTCTTATTCCTTCTTAGCCCTTGTATCTATCACAACAATTCATACTTTCATCAGTAGTCAAGCGAGTATTAAACCAAAACATATTTTTCGTGCATGCCCGCGCGCGGACGCAGACCCCGAGGAATTATAAACAAACAGAAAAATCGTTAACGAGAAGCAAAACATGAAAAGCAGCTTAAAACGGATCAAATTGTTTTTCTATTCAGAAACTGATGAGTTGTTTGTAAACTTTTGTAATAATCTGTCGACTCAGACTTTTGTTAGGGATCTTCACACCAGGGGGCGCTTTTCTAATTTTGACAGTGTCGTCCATGACTAATACTATTTTTTCTTCTATCTTTCCTATTCGCTGACAAATCTTCCAAGTGTATGATTGCCCTTTTCTCATTACGGAACAATCTTTTATGGAATTTTTTAAAAATTTTAAATAAATATGTTCATGTCATCGATATATTGTGTTTAACATATTCTTCCAAAGAAAATTAAATTTATTTATTCAAATCAAAATTAGGTACAAATGCAGAATAACGCGCAAGAGATATCATTAGAATCACATTTTACGTATAAATAGCATTAGATTACGGAAACTCCCGAAGTAGCCTAACCCTAGAGTCTCAAAGGTTTAAGGTATTTCCGTGAATTAATGTTTTATACGTAAGTCATCATAATCATCATCGGAGTGGCCTAAAGTCGGTATCAGCCAGACAGCGAAGGAATCTATCCCCTTTTCACTAGCACTAGACAAATAGATTGTTTGGGCGTCTGAGGTGGAGCGCCACACCTACCACCACCTCCCCACTTTACCGTACAGATCCCTGTGTTACTCATACACTGAGTTGGCGAGAGCCGGTATCGAACCAGAAATCTTGTGCTCTTGCGCGCTATTCTGCATTAGTACCATTTTTGTCTTTCCTATTCGCTGAAAAAAACTCCAAGTGTACAATTGTCCTTTTCTCATCTCGTAACGGTCTTTTATGGAAGGTTTTCTTTTTTTTTTTTTTTAAATGAATATTTTGATGTCACCGATATGTGCTACGTTTGACAGATTCTTTAAAAGCGTTAAATTTATAATATTCGTGTTCCTTAATTGTACGACCCTTATTATTTTGCAAGACCCTCTGATTAAAAAATGACACCCTCCAAATCGTCTAAGATGAAAGGCAAAAATGTAAATCCTGATTATCTGGTCTTGCTTATCCACCGAATTCTTATTTCTTATGAGTGTTATCACCTCAGCTAAATAATGGACCATTCCGTTTTTATTAGAAAGAAAGGGGGGGAAAAAGGACATTCTACACAGAAAAAATATAACAAGAAAGAATAGGGGAAAGATAAAGAGAGGGAGTTGAGTGCGTGGAAGCGATAACGCTAATCTGTTTTAATCGAACAATGAATAAAAAGGACAGAAAGAAAAAAAAAGTGAGTTAAATCAAGATTATTATACTTTTTATATATTGAACTATTTTAGCAATTCCTCTTAAGTAAAAATAAAACGCAATGATTAAATCATCATACTGTGGTATATCCACATAATATAATATAAAATATATAACATAATATCCAGTATTATGATTACTAGGAAGATTATACATTATCAGTTTTTTTTTAGCATTGTGATACAGTCCACCTGCAGTGGAAATCTTTTATTTAAACGAATGGTTAGAAGTTGGAGTGAACTCGCTACCGGTGTCATAAAGGCACACCCAAAAATTAATTTTATTTTTTACGATGAAAACCCTGTTAATATAAATATAAAATAAAATATAATAAAAGTTTTACAGAAAAACTGTCCGTTGAAATGTGTGTCTATGATTGCAATGCTGAATTTGTTTTACTATTAAATTTTATTCCCAAAGCGAAGATATTAAGTGAATGTAAATCAGGGCGTGTCAGGAAATTGCTTCACAATAAGTGTAAATTGTCGTAAAATAATATTTTCGAAATACAACTTTGTCCATTGTCTGAATTGGAAGGTTATTCGGTTCATTGCATGTAGCTCTTTTTCAAAACAACACATAAAGATTGTTTAGTGTTAATAGAAAAAGAAAGAAAAAAAGAAGAAAAAAAAAAAAAAGATTTTTCAGAAATTTTACTTATTCAGAGAATAAGCATATTAAATTCCTTTTTCACTGAGGCAACTAATAAGAAAAAAAGAGAGAGACACACACACACACACACACAGAGACAGACACAAGATTTGGGATCACAAACTATAGATATTGAAGCTTTATTATGGAAATCAGGAATACTCCATTCATCTATTTGGGTGATTCCATTCCTTGAGTCCTGATTGGCTGCTTGGTTTCTCTGATGTTACGATGCTTCATAAATACTCTGGCATTCTGCATTAAAATTGCAACAAGGTAAGATCCGTATTAAGTTTCGGCTTCCTTGTGCCTTGTCTTACCAATTCGATGGTAATTAGAACCCAGTATATTTATTCTACAGATGTGTATACCATTGCGGGCTCGATTAAAAGAACTCATGTTTGTAGGTATATCCTTATATGTGACATGGCGGGGTCCATTGAGAAATGTGTGTATAGTCAATTTAGAGAACTAAGAGTGTAAATTGTGATATTCGCCATATACATCTCTTATACTGTTCTACTCATCCCTGGGTTGAACCTGGTTGGGTCTCTGTTATTCTGGATCCGAATAGTTGACTGTGTGTCCGGTAGCCTAGATCGGTTGTTGGGCTGGCATTTTCTCTGTTCTTTGTATCTGGAATAACTTGGGAATCTCTTGAAGATGTCTCGTCTTGTATCGTTGATGGTTTTTAATAACAAACACAGGACGTTCTGTTTTTTTGTTTTTTTTACTAAGTTCATTTATTTCATTTTATTCTCAAGTAAAAATGCCTTGGACAACACTCAACTTGCGTCTGTTGTCTTCAAACTCTCAGCCCAGACAGCAAACTCGCCTTGTGCTGATCAATCAGAAACCGACAGGTAGCCTTTCACACGTCATCCCAAAATTCCGAGGAACCTTCCACTATTACATAACGTATAACTAAAATTTTGAGTCTTTCTACATCTTATTTTACATGTGTACAAAACTGAGCAATGATGTCTAGACGTGTCGTTTCGAATTAAAAAAAAAAAATGAAGCCAGACTCGATACTTTTTGAACAAAATGTTTTTGCGAATGCGAGTGCATCACATTTTTTCGTCTTAATTCTTAGTTGTCTTTTATACCAAATCTTATCCGGCTCTTTAATCTATGGTGCGATAACAATTAAACTATTTCAACGATTTCGTTCAGGTTAGCCGTGTCCATTTTCTACGACGATAAACGTTACGCAACGAGCTCCTCTTCTACAATAAAATTATCAAATATTCCTAAAGGCAGACAGATATTGTATAACTTTTATCAACATGTGGGTATCTGCTGTTGGTTTTTACCGTGATCAAAGTGATATGTTTATAATCGCAATATTATTTTTTGTCACATATCAACGCCTACGTCTCACTAACTGCTGTCTACATTAGTTCCACACTGTCTTCTGTCTTCTTTTTCTTTTTAATCACAAAAGAAGTGATAAAATTTGTCTCGCTTTTCTCTCTTTCTTTCCTTTATTTGCCTCGAATTTTTCTTACTCTCCAAGCGAAACAATTCAAATAAATCGGATTGGTGAAAAAGTAAACATTTATTTTTGTGCAACGAACGGAACACAAATATGGTTGATCACCATCCGTTCGTAAGTGAACGTTCTGGTTTTTCTGAGTGTTGTGTTCAAAGCGTTCCAGACATATTGGCGACACACTTTCTTTTCTAAAATATTTTATGACACATTACTTAAATTTTAGGAATCCTGGTGGATGAGCAGTCCATGACATGCAACACCCCACTTTGGCCCTTACTTCGCTAGACAGTACCCCCTGCGATCAATCGGTTGGTCATGTCAAGCGCCATCACGTATTGTCATAACCCTAATGGCAAGCTCCATCCCCCTTTTAACGTATATGCGCTAGCAGGGGGTGGCTGAGGATCTTCATCTCCTGGGTATGACGTTAAACTAACTGATAATGAGGTTTCAGTTCTGGAAGTCTGGGGAATGGAGAGCACTCCTTTATCACCATTGCTTTCAGGTCCACTCTGACCCGGAGTGGTAGTACCTGTTAGTGTCCCATCTATTGGTTAAACAGAAAATTTGTTTACAAAAAATAAGTACAACATTTTTGATGTAATGAATATGAAAATACCTTGGTACCCCCTCACTAGTACAGGCACCTACAACCTAATGTTACTCGTTAGACTACACCACGACTGCTCGGAAGACGTATTGCTATTCGATGTACCAATTAATACTGCGATAATATACCAAATACCAACTTCAGAATATATCCCTTAACCCGGATATATCAATTTTTTATTCCAAACTATCGCAACGAATCTTCAAAAATCTGTCGGCATTAAATGACCCATTGAAGTAGTCAGAATTATCCTGATGATCCATTAGGAGAAACCTAGGTATATAATCTCTCTGACTCATGAAGCTTTACTATTATAATTAAAAATGTATATAAAAAGAAATAATTCGATAAAAAGAATTAATTAAAGAAATAACGAGCAATAACAGATTTAAAAGAGCCACCATGTTTACCTTGTAGCGGAGGGGGGGGAGGAGAGTTTCGACTTGGTGATGATGATCTTCATTAGTTGTCGGTAGTAAGCCAAAGCTTGTTACAACAATTTAGTTGAAATTGAAATTAACTGGGACACATTTGTTTAAGCCAGTTTGTAAATAAAATATATTATGGGGGGTGGGGGGATATATAAGCAAAACAATTCCCGACGATTTAACAAGAACAAAATATTTATTATTTCTCCGAATTTTTGAGATGAGGTTTGATAATTTGGATTATTCTGACTATTGTCCTCATCTTTATTGTTATTAACACGCTTTCTCCATTACGACAAGAAGGTTCTAGAGTCCGACAAGATATACCTGAAAAAGGTCGGAGGGCACATCGACCGAAACATTATGTAGATAACAACAAAGATGAGGACAATAGTCATGTTGGAGTATTTTGGGGTGCTAAAGACCGCGACTTATATTTATAGACCGTTCCAAAGATCGTCTGCTTAAATGCACTAAAAATCCTCAATTTCGCAAAATTTTGCTTTTAGAAAAAACCTCGTACACGCATTTAAACATTATTTTTTATCACTATATTCTTCGAGATTTCGTATCTTGTGAATGAGTGATTTAGAAAAAGGGAGATATGAAACTGATTAAAGGGAGTGGTGTGGTTAGATATATACATTTCAATAGTCGTTTCGAGTTACGTTCCCAGGCCGATACAATGTCGTTGATAGGAAGTAAACTGTTACCCCTTCGATAACAGGGGGGGGGGGGCGGAACAAGATGCTGACAGGTGTAAATTTCTTAGTCCATTCATTCAGATGAAACCGCATCCCATTTTTATCGGAAAACGATTAATTTCTTAACATCAACTTACCTTTCCAGCAAACAAGTGACAACTTATTAATAAACGGAAGATACGCTGTACTCGACTTATATATATATATATTAGTGTGTGTGTGCGTACAGAGATAACCTACTCGAGTTTCCCCATAAGGATCTTCAGGAGAGTACACTCTTACAGTTAGCTGTGATTAATAAATATCTTGATTAATTCCGTGGATTTAACCCTGAAGATCTTTATGGGAAAACTCGAGTAGGTTATTTTTTACACATTATAATAACAAATCCGCTCTACTTACGTATTGTGCACTTTATATTTGTTATAACGCTGACTTATACGAATAACACTTGTACCAACCAAATATTAAGACCAACCCAATATTTTCACCGGTAAGTCATTCCTTTTATACACACACACACACACACGTGTATATATATATATATATATATATATATATATATATATATAATATACCCCTCCGCATGAGCAGGATGCGACAAAGGGTCAATTTCTTAAGCGAGTTTGATTTCAGAGATTTCCTTCTCCTAGACAGGTTGCCTTACCAAGGTTGAATAGCCCAGTCTGTTCTACTATTTACCCATAGCTGGAGGGAGTATAGTTCGATTCATCCCTTTCCCAAGAGTATTAGCGCTATGTGAATAGTTTCATCTAGGAATTGAACTCGGGTCGATGAGTCCATTTCCTACGACTCTAACCATTATGCCACGCGCCTCCATATGTGAAACCATATACGCGGTAAAACAATTTCGAATCTTTGGAACCACACGCCATTTTTAGACACGTAAAACAAATAAATTACACTAGCAGGACCTGTGGATATACCATAGTATAATTTAGTTATTACAACGTTTGATATGTTTACTGAAAAGATATTGCTAAATAGTACAATATGTAAAAATAAAATATTTTCCCTAGCAGGACCTGTGGATATACCATAGTATAATTTGATTATTACAACATTTGATATGTTTCCTTTAGAGCTATTGCAAAACAGTTCAATATGTAATAAAAAGTATAATAATCTTGATTTAACTTTCTTTCACTCTTTTTTTGTTCTTTCTTTCGTTTTTTTCTTCATTATGTTCGATTATTCTACCCATTGTATAAGTAATGAATGTGTAGGAAGATAATCCTAATACTGCAAAAGAGTAACCAAGTATCATTTTCTAATGGAGATTATGTAACTCTGTCTGTAACCGAAACGACGTCATCTCTTACATCATGATTTCCTCTGTTATTTAAGTTATATTTTCAACGATTATGATATAGTCATTATCTAATCTTAATTAGCATCTTGTTTATTAAAGATGTCTCTATTAAAGTCTAGCGGAGTTAAATTTGCTGCAAAACTGTTCATATTATTAATGCATTTGGAATAGTTAGATATGTATTATATATCTCTAAAAAATTAAGATTTACTTAGTATATGGTGGGAATAAATTTGCATAATGATTTCAACAAAACTGGGTTTAATAAATAATTATTTGTTGTTACTGATTTCTAATACTATCATGTTATTCTCAAAAGCAATCCTATACATAATTTTGTATAGAAATCAATTAAAATAAGTGTAATCTTTTCATGTGTTCTTATTTAATTTCGTTAGTCTTTTTAATCTAACGTCTCATTACATTAAAATGTAAATACTTACGCCCGGAAGGCGCAGATACTTGCTAATATTTATAAGCGACAAACGAAACTTCTTTAATGCTTGGCTGAAACCAATTTCTTGGTTAGATTCTAAGATTTTGAAAAGTTACTTGTCTTATTTCTCTAAGGAATGTAAAAGTAAAAAAAAAGTACTTTTTTTTTAATGGGGGCGGTCTGAAAGAAAATGATTTTATTTTGTCCCGAAGAAATGTCTGTAATTTTATTTGTCAATTGTTCCAGCAATATGACAAATCCCAAGATATTGTCCAAGACGTCAACAAGTTTTCTGATGCAGAATCAATTATTGCACTGCCCTACAGGGAAAAAAAAGAGACAGATAACTGTAACCAATCACGTACGTGTTGTGTACAATAATACAATATCAGTTGATAACAGTGATCTATACTACTCTGCCAAAGTTTGTGTGTGTGTGTATTTATTCTAGGATAATACCTAAACGAAAATTTACCTTGGATCTGATGGTTTCTAAAGAATATTACCGTGTTTCCTGGAAAATAAGACATTAAAATCATCCTGGAAAATCATGCTATAAGCCCTCATTTGAGAATATTTCTATGCTTCTATTGGAGTTAGTATAGTATTTAATTCTAAGACTAATAGCAACAAATAAATTAATTAAAACTTGGTTCAATTCTAACAATTTATTTAAGAACAAAACAATGACTAACAATACAAAGTCCTTTCTGTGTATAGAGTCAAGTTTGAGAGACTTTCCAGTGTGATGGAGAGGAAATCCAGTATCTTCTGATTTAGTGGTTTCTTGGGGAGAATTTCTGGTTGACATGCACCCTGGGAACTGGTTTGGAATCTATCTGGTGATTTTGGTATTTTGCACAAAAACTTCTGGGCTATATCCAATCACAGAAAGACTCTCCCTCACTTAACCCCACACAGGAATATGGATTCTTACAGTTTTAAGAAATGCATAACAGACAAAAGAAATAAGAGACCCATCTATTGGTTAAACAGATAAGAAATGAGTATTAAAATGTTTAAAATAATTAAGTTTGAATAATTGGTTAAAAAATTTGAATACCCAACAAGAATGAATAACTATCCTCGTACGTGCTGTGCATAATGATAAAATATAAGTAATCTATACCAATGGTTCCCAACCTATGGCCAAAATGGGCCACAGCAAATTTCAGGCGGGCCAAGGAAATATTATAATTCTATATGATTTCAGAGCATAATTTTTTATATACAAAATCCAATCATATGTGGGAAATTTATATTTTCTAGAAAGTAAGATGTCAACTAATTCATGGTTGTATCTTGATTGAATAAATATCTTATATCTATTATAATAATTTCATGGTCCACAAAATAATTCTGGTTTCAAAGTGGGCCATGAGCTGAAAAAGGTTGGGAACCCCTGATCTATGCTACTATGCTAAAGTATGTGTGTGTGTGTGTTTATTTATTCAAGGATGCTACGGTTCCATCTAGCCAAATTGTAGTTTTAGTTTGATTTTTTTTACTAGTATTTGTTTGGTATTACTGAATAATTTTAATAACTATTTTTTGTTTGTTTAAAATCTTTTATTAGATTTTTGCAAAAAAATAAAAAATAAACAGTTTGTGTATTTTTGTAGACAAAACAGACATAAATTGACTATAAAACAAATCAGCCTGTAAGAAATCTGTCTGCTTAAGTGACATGTGGGGTCGTATTTACAAGTTAGCCGTGACTAAAGTCAATGGAGATAGCAAAATATTCCATTTCTATGCATTAGTTGATTTAACGACATGTCAACACCAACTAGGGTTATTTTATGCCCAGAGGTTAGAAAATCGCGTTCATTGTACGTTCATATTTACATTTTTGTGTTGTTGTTTTATAAGAGTTTTTATTTTATTTTATCTTATTGTTACACGGCCCTATAGAATGTGAATAACCTTCCATAGATTGAATCCTAAAAAGTACTAACACTTCGGATCAGAGTGGACCTGGGAGTAATGGCAATGTGAAGAGGCACTCCATACTCCTCAGATCTCTGTATGTGATGCAATCAGTGTATTCTAAGCCCCACCCACGCGGTGATCTGAGCATACTGAATGAGATAGGCGATTTGACTACAAGTATATTTGTACATGGTGGGGTGAATGAGGTAAAATCCATATTTTCCCAATGCCAACAGTGGGAATTGAAAGAGAGAAAAAAAAGAATCGACGTATTTACAAAATGTGAAATGAATATTTTATTTAAAGAGGCGGTCAGAAACTGATCAAATGTTTTTCTTTTGTGAGTTTATGGCGTGTTCATAATTCTATATACATAGTATATTACACACTATATATATATATATATATATATATATATATATATATATATATATGGAATGAAAGAACAGAACCCAGACAAAAATGTGTAGTATATTTCGCTGGAATATTGAATTCAGCTTCTTCAGTTTTTATTGAATCATTAGGATCATACAAGTGTTTTATAAAAGGGGGAAGTAGGTAGGTGGGTAAGTTTTGTGGCGAGGGAAAGTTTTGATTGATTATAGGGGACATCTTTGAGGTAGATAAGGTAGGAGACAGATGGGAAGAGAGTGGAGGGATGTAAGTAGAAAAAAAATGTGTGTATTTACCAACCCCTCTGCACGAACAGGATGAGACACTAGGACAATTTGTTAAGCAGTTTAACCGATTTGAATATGGAATTTTCCTTCTTCTATATTGTTTGCATAACCAAGTTTAAAGATCCCAGTCTATCCTAGCAATAGTTGGATTCAGACTTTTCCAACGGGTATTAGCGCTATGTGAAATGCAAACAGCCTCGTCCAGGATTTAAACCCGAATCGATGAATCCATTTCCTACAAATCTATCTTTTACACCATGCACCTCCAAAAATATATTTACCCAACCCGTTCGCCTCGGGTAAGATAGTGACACAAAGTCGCAAGTATGGGCAATCCTGCGATGAACGAACTCGCTATTCAGTAGTAATGGATCTGCGAGACTAGCTGCCTAACCATTACACTATGATTGGATGCCCCATATATATATATATATATATATATATGATCGGTAGAGTGTCCGACTAGGAACCATTAGGTTCCTGGTTCGATACCAGTCCTCGGTAACTCAGCGGATGAGTAGCACAGGGATCTGTACAGTAAAGTGAGAACCTGATGGTAGGTGTGGCGCTTCACCTCAGATGCAAAACTATCTCATTGGGCTAGCGCTAGTGAAAAGGGGATAGACTCCCTCGCTGTCTGGCTGATACCGACTTTAGGCCACCTTGACGACTTCACTTCTATCGAAAAACTATACGTACTTTGTTTCTTTGTTCCCAGCGTCACGGTGTATATCAATAATTGTAAAGAGTTTATCTGTCCTCTAAAGACAAATAAACCATTTGATGTGGAGATAGCAGATTTATTATGCGTACTTACTGACCCCTGGGGAAAGTTTTTACGTAAAAAATGTGTTTTTTATGGAGAAATGAAATCCTTATCGAAAGAAGGTTTCTAAAAATAAACAATAATCCGGAAAGTCGTGTTGTTGTTAACCCTCACTAATCCCACAGAATGTTGGTTAAATTTTACGGCATGTCAAACCTTGTTGTGTTATTTTATGCCAAAAATGTTTTGTTTTATTCATTGTTGATGGATAAGGAAATTATTTAAAACTCATTTTTTAAACTCATTTTTCTATTCAACCCATAGATGGGACTCTAACAGGTACAACCACTCCAGGTCAGAGTCTACATGGGAGAAATGGCAATGAAGGGGTACATCATAGAATTGCCAGTCAACTGAACAGCAGCCCAACAACCAGGATTCTAGCCTCTCCAATGTAGTACCGATCCAGAGATAAGTATACACATATTTCTACTATTAACACGTCATCATTCGGTAATGAGTGCCATAACGTAACAAGCGTTGACACGTCATCTCACCATTCCGACAATGAGAGCGTAGTATTACATGAAGACAATAGTCCAAATAATCCAAAATCTTCAGGAGACACCAGAACGATAGATTCCTAATGATGAATATGAAAAATGTCACTGGTAAAGAGACAAATATACAAAAAATACAGGGTAGGTCGATTTTTCACTTTAAAAAAATATCAAATTGTCCATCTACGCGAAAGTTGTGTGTTATTATACTGATACCAAAAATTAGATCTTTTACTTGGACCATTTGAGGAAATAGCATCAAAGATCGTCTCCACGAAAATCTGAGTTAGATCTACATCAAAACAGCGCATGTTATTAGAATATTTACCTCGTATCCCACGTATACGGGTATGACACAAGGTCTTTTAATGTGGGACCACCCACTAGCCGAAGATCATGTGATGGCGGGTGCAAAAATGCATCAATCCCGTTGGCATTCCCCCTCAGGCACTGGGAAATAAACCCAGCCCCTTTTAAATCGAGGAGGCAGGTGTTATCTGGGGGATGGCCCCATGTGATTACACCGTTAACTTCACCCATAGTCCAATGGCTGAAGCCACCGGACCCCGAACCTGAAAACCGGGTTATTAGTGCGTTTAAACTCCTGTAATGTGTTTTATATATCACTAAGAAATAAGAGTTTACATAATATATGGTGTGGTTAATTTGCATACTGGTTTTAATAAAACCGGGTTTAATAAATAATTACTTGGTGTTATTGATCTCTAATTGTTTTATTCTCCAACGTATTAATATCAATCCTATGAATGATTTTCTATAGAAACCAATTAAAATATAATCAAAATTCGTATATTATTTTTATAGGCGTTCTTATCAAATTTCGTTAGTATTTCTAATTTAATATATTACATTTGATTAAAACTTAAATAGTTGCGCCCGTCGGAGGGTGTTTATACTTGCTAGTAATAAAAAAATGTTCATTGGCCCTGAGAAAGAAAATAAAAATCAGGTTAGTTTCAGTCTGTACAGTTAATGATATCACCGTGGTCTTTTGTGCCAGGAAATAGCGGCAACCTCTTTTTTGTATTTTGTTAGTTCGCTCAAGTGATAAATGGAATTACGTTGTACTTTTGCCTCCACAAACAATGATTTTTCTTATGTATTATCTCGGCACCATGATCACCACCATCGCCACTACCAGCAGCAGCAATAATGATAATAATAATAATAGTCGTGGTATTAATCGTAGTAATAGTAATAACAATGACAGCAGTAAAATAGTACAACAGAGCTGTAATATATTAATCTGCTCAAGCGAAATAAAAAAAGCGCTCTTCAAACATGGAAGGAAGAAAATGTTTTCTTTCTTAAAAATTTATTACTGTGTTGTGTGACTTAGGAGGAAAGATACAATTGAGACTTTTGTTATTGGGAATGACTTGGGAAACTTCTGGAAAATAATGGCGGATTTTAAATTTAGATGTGTAATAAAGACGAACATAATACTACTCTTTATTAGATTGTTAGGAAAAAAATATCTGCGTTATTCGGACTATTGTCCCCATCTTCATTGTTATTTTTACAACGTTTCGGACGATATGCCCTCCGGCCTTCTTCAGGTATTTCTTGTCGGACTCGGGAACCTTCTGACTCAGAAACCTTCTCGGACTCGGGAATGTTCCCGAGTCCGACAAGAAATACCTGAAGAAGACCGGATGGTACATCGGCCGAAACGTTGTACAAATAACAATAAAGATGATGACAATAGTCCGAATAACGCCGATAATACTAATCTTCAAGCCTCATCTCAAATATTCAGAGAAATAATAAAGAGTAATATCAATCATCTTTAACTTTTTTTTATGCTTACAGTAGACTTTATTTTCTTAGGTATAGCCAAAGTTTATGGTGTTTTTACCCATAAGCAACCGCTATATATATATATATATATATATATATATGAAGTTGAGCTGCACTGATGAGAAGTAAACTTCGAAACACGTGTCTGTGGATGACTGATATATGCTCCCAACCCCCACGGTCGAGCACTGTGTGTGTGTGTGTGTGTGTAAGAGTGGGGAGGACATTAATTGAAATTTCACCGTTTGGCGTAAACCGTTACTCGCCTGTCTCTATTTACAGACTGGAGTTCTCTGGTGATTGTAAAAACATACCCCCGTAAGTATGTATCAATTAATTGTTCACCCCAGACTAACAGCCGCAAGGGTGAGGAACTTGGCAGACGAAAATTCTGTCGGGTTGCGATCCCGGTTAGAGGTAGCTGTTAAAAAGTCGAGCCGCACTGATGAGAAGTAAACTTCGAAACACGTGTCTGTGGATGACTGAGATATATATATATATATATATATATATATATATATTCACTATCGGATAATCTAATTCAAATTTCCTGAGCCACTACATTAACTTATTGCACATTGTTTGATTGCAGTTTATAAGTGGCCGGTTTAGCTAAGTCGATAGAGCTTCTGAGTAGGAACAATAAGGTTCCGGGTTCGATACCGGCCCTCGCCAACTCAGCATATGGGTAACACAAGGATCTGTGTGTGTAAAGTGAGAAGCTGATGATAGGTGTGGTGTTCCACCCCCGACGCCAAAACAATCTTCTTGGTCTAGTGCTAGTGAAAAGGGGATAGACTGTCTGACTGATACCGACTTTAGGCCCCTCCGACGAGAGTTTTATCAAAATTGTATGCAAATTATTTACACCATATACTATGTAAACATTTATTTCTAAATGATATATAACATACATCGATGGATTTTAAACACATAAATTATATAGGCTGTTTATAGGAAAATCTATCTCGGCTACATTTTATTAGAGATATTGTTAAAAAAAAAAGATGCTAATTAAGATTAAATAATGAATATTTAATAACCATTGAGAATATAACGTAGATAACTAAGGAAATTGGCGCTGATGTAGCTTTGGTTACAGACACACACACAATCTCCATAATAAGTAGCAAAAAACAAAACAAAATCAAAACAAAACGCCCTCCAGGCGTATGAAACATTAATTTTTGAAAAATCTTGCCTGAGGGGGTTCGAGTTAAAAATTCAATGTTAAAGGGTTTGTATCATATGTAAGTAAAACCATCAAATTTATAAAGGAGTTAAAAAAAATAATAATAAGACAATTTGAAATTGAAACTTAATTCTGTCCTCCTCAAATGAAATGTTGCGTAGATCTATTAATTATTAATTAACTAATAATTTTGAATATTTTACACATTTTTTTAAAAACAGTTAAGTACATGTTTTCTTGCATTTATAATATAATTTGTTCCTCATCTATGGGTTAAATAGAAAAACATGAGTTGATAAACAAAATTGTATTATGCATTAAGAATGAATTTATTTCATTTGTCGGCATTAAATGACCCACTGAGGTTGATATGCCGTAAACAAAACCAAACCATAATTTGTTCTTTTAATACCAGTTTAAACTTAGCCCTATCGGCTGGTGCAGAAGAATACACTGGCTGCACCTCTGCAGAGGGGTAAAATCACTCAAATGGGGCCACCTGCTAAGGACGAAATCTTGGTAGTTGAGCAGTACACGAAATGCAACACTCCATTTTGGCCCTTAGGCTAAACGGGCGGTCGGAGAGGCCCCTTCCGATCAATCGGCTGGCCACATCAAGACCTAGCACCTATGATTGTTCCAACCCTATAGCCCCTATGGCAAACCCCTAATCCTTTTTATCATATATCTGCTAAAAGGCGGTGGCTGGGGTTTTAATGTCCTGGGTATGATACCTAACAGCATCTAATAGCGAAGTTCCAATTTTGGAGCGTTGGAGAGTGTGGAGTACCCCTTCATCTCCATTACTCTCAGGTCCACCCTGATCCGGAGTAGTAGTACATGGTAGGATAATTCGAAGGACCTATATGATTGTCCCTACCCTATTGCCCTTATGGCAAACCCAACCTTTTTATCACATGTGCTAGAAGGCGGTCATTGGGGTCCTAGTATCCTGGGTATGATATTAAACTGATTGTGAAGTTCCAATTCTGGAGCTCTGGGGAATGTGGAGTACCCCTTCATCACCAAAATGAGTTTATAAAAATGTGTTTAAAAACTGAGTTTGAAAAAACAAACAAAAAAACACCCAAGAATGAATAAAACAAAATGTTCTTCGGGATAAAATAACCCAATAAGGGTTGAAATGCCGTAAAATTCAATTAACCAACCAATGCACCACAATCCATTTTTTTTTTCAAGAGTTCAATTTTTTCTTTAATCCATAACTAGCAGCGTTGCCTGGGTAGAGGGGATTTTTTAAAGTTAGTCCCGCAGATCCATTATTACTAAATCGTGAGTTGAATCCTCATGGAATGCCCCGTGTAAAAAAATAGACCTTGCATTGATCCAGTTACCCTGAAAAGAAATGTTAATGTCTACTATCTAAAATATTAAATGAAAAAAAAATCCATGCTGTTATCATTTAAATTTTATTTTTAATTATCTTCACGAATATAAATCAAATCTCTATTATTTGCTCAAAACCCAAGCCATGTTGATATTTAATGTGTATATATATTTACTTTGTCATCAATTGTTTTATTTTCGAAGTTTCCTCCGGACATACATATACACACAACTGCTTTTTATATATGTATAGATGTGCGCCATTTCCATTTCACATCACGTGATTCACTTTAGTTTAAACTGGTTGGTTGGCATGCCAACCCTTGTTGGATTATTTTATGCGGAAGACATTTTTTCATTTTTTTTTTCAAAAATATTTATTTTAAACACATTTTTGTACACGCTTGCCAATGAATTTAAAAAAAGGGTCAACGTTACCTAAACACGTTTATAACATCTACTCTGGACACTGGTTGGCTCCAGCATTAGCCTATCCGGTGCACAGAAACCGAGATCTACGTTGACAAAACTCTATATAAGCCAGTTTAGCTGCTAGCGTTGAATTTGATGGGTGACGCACTAGGGGGTTAATCGTCCCTAGTGGGATCTAACTAAATATTTACTTTCTTTCCAATTGATATGAATTAAATCATAAATACAACACTTTACCATTCGCGATATCTGAATCTGCAGACACAAAAGATTTATACACTTCCTTGTTTTATGTACGTATTTAATGTTTAATTCTTTCAGTTCGGTAACACTTACAATAAAATGACTATTATAGAAACTGTGTAAACACATTTGATCGTTATTTCAAATGTTCACATCGTCGGCAAAAATCATCAATTATCTTTCTTTTTTTCCTTTTTGATCTTTTTTGTTGTGTTTTTCGACTTGTGCAGATTTATTCGAGATTACGTAACATAAATCCCAACTTTACTCTTTTGCAAGGATCCTTATCTTGGAAGAAAAATAAAAAGAGTGGAACTCTTCAAAACAGAAACAATATTTCACTTGTCACGAGTTCTTGATGTGTAAATAAACACACTTAAAAGAAAGACGAAAGAATGAGGTTAAGAGTAATTTATTGAAAACTATATAAACTTGGATGTTTATTTTGCACAATATTAAAAACAACTGAAAAGCAGTTTTACGACCAAGAATGGGATATGCATACTAGCGACAACAGATCAATCACTGATTATGCTCTATGTGGACTACTTTATTTATTTATTTATTAAAGAAGGGTATTTTCCTCGTACCCCACTTGTACAAGGTCAGACACAAGGTCATATTAACGTGGGACCACCTACAAGCCGAGACTCATTGGTGGCGGGTTTAAAAATTGCGTCTATCCCCTCGGCATTCCCCCTCAAGGGGGCGCCTCTGGCACTGGGCAATAAACCCAGCCCTGTCCCTTTAAATCAAGGGGAAAGGTGTTGCCTGTGGGGGATGGCCCCCTGGGACCGACGCTCGTGATTTTAACCCGGGGCGGACCGAAATTTATTAAAGAAGGAACTTTTCTAGAGGGGTCAAATATTTGATTTTCTCGTAGCAAAAGAAATACACGGTTTTTTGTACAATTGATTAATTTTGGTTGATTGGATTTTACGGCATGTCAATCCTTGTTGAGTTATTTTATGCCAAAGACGGTTTGTTTTATACATTCTTGATGGGTACTCATTTAAAAAAAAAAGAAGCTCAATTTTTAAAACTAATTTTGTTCTATTTAGCCCATTAACGTCATAGCAAGGATTTTAAGACCCTCAGTCACTGCCTTCTAGCGCATATGTTTAAAAGGGTTGGGGCTTGCCATAAGGGCAATAAGATCGGGACAATTATATAAATGACGTACAATACAATCATTGAAGTGATCAGTCGATTGATCGGAGGGAGCCTCTCCGACCACCCGTCTAAACTAAGTAAGGGCCAAAGTGGAGTGTTACAGGTCATGGACTGCTCAGCCACCAGGGTTCCTTCCTTAAACATCATGGGTTGCCACCCACGGCCAACAAGTGGATGCATTGTGGGGATCTTACTCCTGTGCAGAGGTGCAGTCGTTGTATTCTACAGCCCCAGCTGATAGGGCTGATTGCTAAGCAGTTTTACGACAGTTAATTAAAGTATTGTTATTTATCAAAGAAGGGTCTATTCTAAAAGGACCAAATATTTTAATTTCTACTGGGAAAGGAAATCAAACAGTACACGATTTTGTAAGAATTTCTACGATTGATTAATTTTGGTTGGTTGGTTGGATTTTATGGCAGGTCAACCCTTGTTGAGTTATTTTATGCCGAAGATGTTTTATTCATTCTGGATAGGTACTCAATTTTTATTTTTTTAAGCACATTTTTAAGGTTTTTAAAAATAATTTTTCTTTTTCCTCTTTGCTTACGAAATTTCCCCACGGCTGTTCCAATTTTTCTTGGTATTTTTTAACCTGTATGATGGGACATTTCAAAGTTCACTATCTAATCACTTTTGAAATCCTTATATTCAATTAAATTCATATTATTGTTATTGTAATCTTAGTCCTTCTGCTCAATTATAATGAACTAACCATCAGTTTTTGTACAGCGGCTTACGGTAGAATCGTAGAGGTGGGAGAGCCGTGGTGAGTGTTTAAAGCAGACAGTCGGTTAAAAATGTATATTGTGAACAGTGTCCCCTTTTAAAATCATATAAAATTAATACTTTTCAAAACTGACAACTTTCCGGGGTTGAGGAAACTCTTCTGAATGGTAAATACCAAACATTACTGTGTTTATATTGGTTTGGTGGTTGGTTTTGAAGGCTCACAATGAAATTTTATATATATATATATATATATATATATATATATATATATATATATATATATATATATATAACTAAAAAAATATGTGTATATACATCTATAAAAACTATATATTATATATATATATATATATATATTTTTTTTTTTTAGACGGGATGTGCCATATATATATATATTTTTCATAAAAGATAAATAAGATATAAATCTAAATGTACATTATATATTTATCGTTGTACATTGCATTAGATTTATATAAAATAATTTCATTTCATTTTGAATCATTAACATGGCAGGTTCCAATCTGACACAGGAAGTAAAAAGCCACGCCATGCTTATGGCACTCGAAGAGTAAATAAAAGAGAATTGAAATCGGCTGATTATATGAACAATCTCATTTTACACAGTGGGGAGTTTTAATTCTCATAAGGAAACTAATGGTCGGCCATTTCTGTCGTAATCCTTCTGAGTGCAAAAATACATTTTCTTTTTTTGTTGTTCTTATTTATACTAGCAAGAATATGTGCCTCCACCGGGCGTAAGTATTTTAGTTTTAATGTAATGAAATATATCAAATTAGAAAGACTAACAGAATTAAATAAGAACACATAAAAAGATTCCATTTATTATAATTATATTTTAATTGGTTTCTATATAAAATTATTCATAGGATTGATTTTAATACGTTGGAGAATAAAACAATAATATTAGGGATCAATTAATCATTAAACCTTTTTTTAAAACAAGTATGCAAATTAACTACACAATATTTTCTGTAAATCTATTTCTTAGTGATATATAAGACACATTGCAGCATTTTAAATGCACTAATAACGCACTAATGATATGGACATTTTAAACATACTCATAACATTGGATGTTTTGAGGCAAATCCAACTCAGATTTTCATAGAGATTTCGTTAATATATAAATTTATTCCATGTATTAATGATTTTAACTCTAAATTAATTACTCATTGATAAACTTAGGCAATTCTTGTGACATAATCAGTGACGTAGTTTTGGTTACAGACAGAACCAAATCTCTATTATATTAAGATTTCACTTCTATTGCCACAGTCGTACAGGCGAAATCTGTGATATCCGCTGAATTGCATGAGATTATATTGGCGACAATTAGATCTAATGAAATATATTGAAATAAAAAAGACGTTGAGTAAATGTGCTGGCTCACATAATCATTTCTAGATGGACCAATGAACACTGACGTTAGATAAAAATCTAAGTACAGAAATGAGTGATAATCTCTAAGCAAATTGAAATGCATTAAAGTGGTCTAATCAGTGCCAAAATAAGTTCAAAGAATTACTTTGATGGTTGTTTGTATTCTCTTGAGCGGAACCGATTCGAGTACTCTAAGTGCTAAGTCCAAAAAATAAGTAACCTTATTCATAATACGTTGGGTGATTGAAATTATGAATGTTTACTTCTATCTAGAGAAGAATCTATTATCAAAGGGCTAAGCTAATTTCCTCTGAAAAGAAGAAATACTTAACCATGGAATAAGTGAGATTGATTAGGTGGTTGGATTTCAACGGCATCTCAACCCTACTTGGATTATTCAAGGCTGAAGTCAGTTTTCTTTCTTTCTTCAAAGAATTATATAGTTCCAAGTAACAAAAATGATAATTTGTAAACAATTCCTGCTCCATGTAATTATTCTTAATATCAGGTTAGCTCAGTCGGTAGAGCGTTCGGCTAGAAACCACAAAGTTCCTGGTTCGATACCAACCCTCGCCAACTCAGTGTATAAGTAGCACAGGTATCTGTGCAGTAAAGGAGCTGATGGTAGGTGTGGCGCTCCACCTCAGACGCAAAAACAATCTCCTTGGTCTAGCGCTAGTGAAAAGGGGATAGACTCCCTCGCTGATTGGCTGATACCGACTTTAGGCCACCCCGACGACTTTTTTTTATATAGTTTTAAATAACTATGCCTATTCAATAATAATTCGTTTTCATAAGCTTATGGTTTTAAATATCCCCATGTAATGTTAATAATTTGTGCACAGATGGTTTTAAATATTCCTATTAAATATTAATAATTTGCGTAGTTACATGGTTTCAAATGCTCCAATAAAATATGAATAATTTGTTCAGTTACAGGGTTTCAAGTATTCCTATTTAATGTTAATAATTTGCACACAATTACATTGTTTCAAATATCCGTATCTAATAGTAATAATTTGAACATGATTATATGGTTTAAAGTATTTCAAGCAATTATATAATTTCAATAAACTAATAATAATCGTTAGTATATTTACTAAGGATTATTATTAGTTAATTGAATTAAATAGAAGAGCTTCAAGTAACAATTAAGAAAATAATTTGCACACAATTATCTGGTTTCAAGTATCTAATAATAATAATCCTTAGTAAACAATTATAACTTCAAGTGACACTTCTTAATACAAACAGTTTGCACACATTCATATAGCTTCAAATATTTCTGATATCAGTAAGATTCAAATAGATCTATTTGACTCATAGATGGAACCCTAACAGGTACTACCACTCCAAGTCAGAGTGGACCATCGTAGTTGGTTGGATGTATTTTACGGCATGTCAACCCCTGTTTGGTTATTCTATACCGAAGTCATTACGTTTGATTCATTCAAACCCAATGTTTTTAAACTCATGCTCTTATGTGTCTTTTAAAACAAGTTTTAATAGATACATGCCAATATTATCGATTTATATATATATATATATATATATATATTTTTTTTTTTTTTTTCCACTTTGATATAGATTTTGAATTTTTTAAAACGTTAACGTCTTACTAGAAAATTAATAAAACAAAAAAAACAAAACAAAAAAAACAAACAAGAAATATTCACTTAAACTTTCCAACCTTGAATTTGAAGATTTTTTTTGTATTCAAGTGTAATGTATATCTGGTGGGGTTTTGCGCATGTCTAAATTTAAATTTGAGCGTGGCAAAGAAAAAAACAAAAAACAAATGTGATTATGATGCTTTTAAGTAAGTAATTATTTAAAAATGTTATTGTGATGTGAATTAATCTTATTTCATCCATTCTTTAATTCAATTTAGATTTATTTAATGTTTTATTTCATTTATTTTTAGTCTTTTAATCTTTTTTTTTAATATTCAATATTAATTATTAATGATAAAATAAATAAAAGCTGTTCCTTATAATGATTATAAGGATTTAAACGTTGAATTATAATTTAATAATCGTTTCCATTGTAATAATGACAAATTAAAATAAATAAACTATGAAATTAGATAAAAAAATTATTATTACTCAAGATGAAAAAAATTATCTGCCAAATTTGTAATCAATTTTAATAATTATCTTTTACTCTCGACCCTTTTTTAAGTAACAGAAAGTTAACTAAAATGTTTACAAATAAATAAATACCTAAGATTTAGTGTAAAATTTATGTGTAAAATAAATATTCAAAATGATAATTTAATTAATAATAAATAGATACACGAAATTTACATTTGATGAATGAATTGGCACTTTTTCGGTATCAGGTGAAGACAGATGGCCATAAACTGGGTGATCTATTTAACTGGTTTTATAATTAAAAAATGACACCGAGTTTGTAACAAATTATAACTAACCGTAAGTTAGAATTGCAACATATTTGAGAGAAAGTTTTCATATTATTGATGACATAATTAAGAATATACAGAGATTTAGAAAATTAAATTATACATTGCCCAAAGAAGAAAGGATAGGAAGGAAAACACATATTTATTAAGTTTCCTAACACTTTTTAAAATGTTTAATGACATTCGATATAATAAATATCCACTGTAAATAAATATATTTAGCATTTCATTTGATCCTCATTTGTTTGTTTACTTACTTAATCAAATTATCGCCCAATATGCATTTCCATAAAATAGACGCCCGTTGCAAATGAAAAACAAACTCAGAATTGACTTTAAAAATTACTACAGACGAAAAAGTTTTTTTTGTAAATAAAAAACATAAGGAAATTAATTTAGTATTTTTGCTCAAAGTATTTTATTTTAATTGCCGAATTTTATTACTGGAAAAAATGTAAAATAAAAGGATGTTTTTTTATTTTTTATTATACAGTGTTTTATTTATGAAAATTAAAGGAAGGATGTTTTTCTATTTTTTGGGGTGGGTGGGTGGTTCTTATGTGGATTTCTAGTTTTAGAGTTGGAAAAGAAAAGCGAGTAAAATCTGAGCAAAAGCAGACGATAGCTTGGAAAAAGGCGCAATTTCAGGCAATATCTTTAAAAATCAATTCTTACACCAACCGGAGGGGTTTTCTTTTGCTAGTATATGATAAAAAGGTTTGGGCTAGGACAATCATACAGGTGCTAGGGTTTGTCGTGACCAGACCATTGATCGGAGGGGGCTCTCCACCTGACCGTATAATCTAACTAAAAGACCATGATAGTAAATGTAACGATTGGGAACTGAAGCCTCACTACCGGATGTAGTTTAGGACACCCTTTTATAAATGGGAAGTTTTACTCCCCTGGAAGGTGATGCAGTCGGTTATACTTTAGGCCTCGCCAGCAGGGTGATAAGTGAGGTTGGGTCTTTGACCGAAGATGTGACCTAAATTACATTTAGACCCCCCCTAAAAAAACTACAAGAGCCGTCCTACAATTTCTAGTTAAATGAACTGCTTAAAATCGGCACAGCCGTTTCCTCTTGAAACTGTAGAGTGTGAGGGGGCGGGGGGTGGCAGGGTGTACGATAGAACAATTTTCATTTAAACTACACATTGTACTATAGACTGCTTTTTTTTTTTTTTTTAGGAATGGTTGCATATTGTTCCTTTATAGACATGAGTCAAAGTAATTTAGGGTTTTTTAATCTTACACAAACACGTTATATATATATATATATATATATATATATATAATATATATATATACACCAACCCCTCCGGACGAGCAGGATGTGACGAGGTCAATTCCTTAAGCGGAGTTTAACTGTTTGAATTCAGAGTTTTCCTTCTCCTAGACTGGTTACCTCACCAAGGTTAAAGAGCCCAGTCTGTCCTATTTAACCATAGCTGGAGGGAGAACAGTTGGATGTTAGGTTTACCCAATTTGTCGAAAAATCCGTGTTTTTACAAAACAAATTTAACCCCCCAAAATTATCAAAAATCACGGAATTATCCGATTTTAATGAAATTATCAGTATTGATTTATCAATGAAAGAACTTTATAATGCATCAGTTATTTTATTTCAAAACTTTGTTTTTTTTCCCCAGGTCCCTTAACTTTGACTCCCCTTATTTTTGGGGCGCAATATATCGGTGGGGTTATATGTGATTGATACTTTTTGGTGTGAATAGAGATAAAAAAAAATGAATCTGCTCTGATAGTAAATAAATACCGAAAATTGGAAAATAAAATGAAAATAAGATCTAAAAAGAATAATTTTTGGAGCTTTAAAAATTTTTTTTTTTTTTACTCATTTCGATAATCATTTAATTGGCTATTATCTTATAAGAGAAAAATATACATCAATATTTGTTCTGTTTAAAGGGTGGAGGGCGCTAAATTTCCAATACAGTTTTCGATCAAAATATATGGGTGATTGATACTAAAGTAAAGTAGTTATTAAAAAAAGTTTTTTTAGAGTCTAATAATGACATTTTAAACTTAAAATCATGCTGCTCATATTTTAAATGAATTTTATATATGAATTTATCATAGCAAAAATACCTAATTAAAGTTTTGAAATAAAATAACTGATGCATTATAAAATTCGTTCATTGATAAATCAATACTGAAAATTTCCTTAAAATCGAATAATTCCCTGAGTTTTGGTATTTTTTTTCAATCGAGAATGTTTAAATTTATTTTGTAAACACGGATTTTACGCCATCTTTAAACAGCGTTTACAGCCATACGAGATCGAAATAGACCGAAAAAATCGTCTTAATTGTATTTAAAAAAATTACATGTGTAATATTATTTTGCTTTTTTTTAATTTTTTTTTTTTACTGATGCTCATTATGTTACTACTTTACGACTTAGACAAAAATTTGACCTTAAATAATCGATTTAATTAATTTAATTCGTTTTTAAAATGAAAAGCAGACAAATATTTGGTTATCCCTATTAGATGCATAACTTTTCCAAGGGTATTAGCGCTATGGGAAATTCAAACAGCCTCGTCCAGGATTTGAACTTTGGTCGACAAGTTAATTTTCCACAAATCTAACCATTAGGAGGGATGGAACGAACAACGGCACTGGAGACAAACAAAATAAATCCCCTGTTGTATTGCTACGATTTTTATGCTTCTCCTGCTACTAAAATCTACTTCACTAAAATTGTAACCACCCCAAACACCTCCACCCCCCAAAAAAACTGGCTCCTAAACATATCCGTCTCCTTCTTGCCTCTTTTATACTTATCTTTCGTAGAGGGGAAGGATCAAAGTGTAGTTGCTTTGAGACTTACCTTCTATACCCGGCCTCGGCTGGGGGTCCAGTGTGCTTCGGCCACTGGACCGGGTTAAAGTACAATTATTAGCGTCGATCCCAGAGGCCATCCCTCCAGGCAATACCTGCCCCTTTGTGGGCAGGGCTGGGTTTATTGCCCAGCGCCTGAGGCACCCCCTTGTAGGGAAATGCCGAAGGGATCGACGCAATTTTTGTTCTTCCCCACCCATGAGCTTCAGCTTGTGGGTGGGCCCACGTTAAAACGAGGCCTTGTGCCCAGTCCATACAAGTGGGGTATGAGACAAATATCCTTACCTTGATGTAGGACTTTCGGGCCTATGTCCAGTGGCTTCGGCCCTGGACCGGTTAAGTAATATTAACAGCGTTGATCCCAGAAGTCTATTTGAGGGGCAGGGCTGGGTTTATTACCCATTGCCTGTGGCATCCCCATTAAGGGAGAATGCCAACGGGATCAACGCATTTTTTGCACCTACAACCCATGAGTCTCGGCTCGTGGGTGGGCCCACATAAAATGTCCTTGTGTCACGCCTGCATAAATGGGATGCATGGCAAACACCCTTTCTCGTCTCTTTTAACGTGTCTATATGAGAAGCGGCAAATTTCTCTTGTTTGAAAGCTGAGTGCCAAAAAAAGAAAAAAAAAGGGGGCAAACTCATCTTAACCAGAATAACCAAATATGCCTTGAACCATGAACAGTGACGTAGGTGTTTATCACACCCATTCGCCACAATTATGGACCATCAAGTGAGAGCCATTATCAGTGAGGTGCATGGAAGGCTTTGTTCTCGCTGTTGTCATTTGTCAAACTGAAGTTCGTCTGTGTTGATCTTTTTATTTTTAGATCATTTTCTTTTGGATAGAGAAACAACAATAGAGAAAGTCTACCCAAAGATTTATGTGTGGCATAATTGTTATCGGTTAACGGTCATCAGGTTCAAATACTGTACGAGTCTCTTTGTATTTCATTTCGCACTAACACCTCTAAAAAAGGGAGAAGTGAAGAGATGGATTCACGCCTATCTATGGGTAAATAGTAAGACAGACTGGGCTAGTTAGTCTTGGCACGAAAACCGGTAATATATTATATATATATGCGCGTGTGTGTGTACGTATAATTAAACAAAACAGATGTTTAACAAGTTTATTTTCGATCTTTTTCAAGCTTTCTGGCCAACTTTTTTTTATATTTGGATGGAATCCGCGGATAAGTCCACCAAGGTTTTTGCCCCAAGTACTTTCGGCTCTTCGAAGTGCCATCTTCAGGGGTGATGTATTTGGATTACAGTTTTTCCAGGTTAATAATAGTGAGAATAAGTAGAAGGGGGAACTATAATTCTATATTGATGAACGAAAGAATGCTATCCAAATATATATATGTATATAAGTAAAAAAAAATATAACAGATTTAGATTTTTTTGCGTTATAGCCTATTTCAGGAAGCCTAGACCAAGTGTCTAAAGATTCGCATCTGATGATTGGGAACTTTAGACACTTGGTTATATATTTTCTAATATAATTTTGCTCTGAGACTGATAATAAGAGCACACAATGAGCTCTGCCAACTACGACACTTAAAAAAACAAACAAAAAACAACTTCTATGTCGTATTCATTTCGTTCACTTTCATCATGAATGAAAAAGTCACGTGACACCTTTGGATGAAGTCTTCAAAAATCCGGAGAAGAAATCTTTTAAGAAAGATTTCTTCTCCGGATTTTTGAAGACTTCATCCAAAGGTGTCACGTGACTTTTTCATTCATGATGAAAGTGATTTTTATTATTTATTTTTTATTTATTTGTTTATATTCCTCTGTTTTCTTTTTTATGGGAAATATTTTTTTTTTCAAATTAGGGATTCAGAATTATTTTTTTCATTATTACATTTGGTATTCAAATATGAATTCCCTGAACATTTTCTGTTCACACAACAACAACCGCCAACATGGTTCCTCCCACAGAGAAACCACCTTCACTTAGACCTGCCCCACACAGAGATATTCTGCCTCAACACATACTCAGACCTACACACACACACACTATATGAAATACAGAGTGTACACAAAGTTTGGGTACATGGGTGGATTAACATACTTTTAAAACAAAACAATTTATTTAATTATAATGTTATATATTATATTTAATTGTTTATATTATGATTTCATTTACTGCGAAATTACCATATCTGCCTTTTCGGAAAAATAACATAAATAAATACAATAGTGAAATCTCCATGTACCCAGACTTTGTGGACACCCTGTATTTCATTTCTCGCTGACGCCCTTAGGAAAGGTGGGAATCCATCTTTTCACCCTCTCCCCATCTGATGAGTAAATAGTAAGGCAGACTGGGCTCTTTAACGTTGGCACGGCAACCGGCAAAAGAAAACTAAATTCAAACCACCCTTAAAAATTAACCTTATGTACTGTAGCGAACCTGATATCAAACTGACTTGATTCGGCATTAAATGACCCGAAAATAGTTGGTATGCCGTAAAACAACCAACCAACCAAACTAGCTCTTTAACCATTACACCACGATGGGACACCATCGTTCAGTGTGGGTTAAACTCATGAAAGAGGCGCAGCATTTGAAATAAACGTGCACATCAGTGAACTCAAATGTGAACAAGATATTTTCCAGATCTCTCGCCAGGCACAAGGTCTTTTTAGTGTGGGTAGCCACGCACAGACCAAAGCTCATGCGATGGTTAGCGCAAAAATATGTGGCTCCCCTCCCAGCATTCCCCTTTTAGAGCGCCTCAGACCCCGAGTAATAAACTCAGCCTGGCCCCTTTTAGACGAGAGGGCAGGTGATGCCTGGGGGGGGGGAGGAGAAGACTCCCACCGGAACCACGTGATCAAATGTGAACTGTGAAAGCAAGATTATTAACTCCATTGATATACAGTGTGACCAGATGTGCATGCCGAAAAGGGTGGGGGGGGTCTGTCCACTTAAAAATTGTGATATTGTAAAAAATATCTGGTACTCTAAGGAGGCAGCTACATTCCTGAAATGAGGTAACCAATCGAGTACATGGTACTATTAGTATTTATGTAATTTAACCATTGTAGTTCTTTTTGATAATAACAAAATAAATAAAATTATTCTATTTAATTATTATTCTGATAACTCCATTACAATCTATTAGATTTCCATTTAATACAGTTAAATGAGTAGTATATCTCTATTAAATTCTAAAACGACTTGATTTGTTAAGTTAAAGTTAATAGAAACAATGATATCGTGACATGCATAAAAAATTAAAATAGTTTATTATAAATTATTTTAATCTATTATTTAGATATATCTACATCTCTTATTATAATGGAGATTTATTATCTGTTTGTAACCAAAACTACGTCACTGCTTACGTCAACAATGTCACCAGTAAGTTTATTGATAAGTATTTAATTGATAGTCAAAATCCTTACACCAGGAGGGCGCATATTCTTGCTAGTCTAGATAATAAATGTTATGATAAAGTAATAGTTACCAAGTACTTTTCGCAACATCACAATTTTTATTAAAGGAACCCCTCTTTTTGGCTCAAATGTGGGTACCTAAACCCTGGCCCCATCCCTGGCTTATTGTGATTCACACCCCTTAGGTTGTTTACGGTAGATGTTGAAACTCTGATGTTTATTAATCATCTACCAAACTGACGAACGTGGGCAGATTCAATCAGCATACAACACTATCACTAGACCGGAAAAAAAGAACGCCTTTCAAATATGCTGCAAGGTGTGTGCAAAACATCAAGTGGTTTGACTCGACGTGAAAGGGCGTCAGAAGGTGCAACTCACAATAAATTGTTCATATAACCACGTATCTACAGTAGAGAAGCTGGCTTGTGAGGTCAACTGTGCGCACGTGGCCCTGTTACAGAGAAAAAATCTTAATTAGAGAGATGGTCATCTACAGTCAAGTAGCGACATTCATAATCGTCATGGCTTTGTAGATGCGTATATATATATATATATATATATATATACACATACATACACACGCACGCACGTGCGCTGACATTTTTATGGGAGTTTTCTGTCGCTGGTAAGTTTTGCGCGTTTTCTGTTATTGAAGAGATGTGAGATTGAAATGCTGTTTAATACACACGTGTTTTTTTCAAACTATTTCGTGCTGTCGGCTTTTAGCTCCCTAGTGGTTAGCTACGCATGATGCTTAAGGATGGAACCCTTTTTAAAAATGTGTTTAAAGAAATGTTTAAAAAAGAAAAAATTAATTAGCTATCAAAAATGAATAAAACAAAACGTCTTCGGCATAAAATAACTCAACAAGGGTTGACATGCCGTAAAATCCAACCAAGCAAAATTAATCAATCGTAGAAATTCTTAAAAAAAATCATCTACTGTTTGATTTCTTTTCCCAGTAGAAATTAAAATAATTGGTCCTTTTAGAATAGACCCTTCTTTGATAAATAACACAATACTTTAATTAACTGTCGTTAAACTGCTTAGCAATCAGCCCAGTCAGCTGGGGTTGTAGAATACAACGACTGCACCTCTGCAGAGGAGTAAGATCCCCTAACGAAAGGGGCTACCTGTTGGCCGTGGGTGGCGATCCGTGATGCTTAAAAATAAAACCCTGGTAGCTGAGCAGTCCATGACCTGCAACACTCCAATTTGGCCCTTACTTAGGCTAGACAGGTGGTTGGAGAGGCTCCCTCCGATCAATCGGCTGGTCACGTCAAGCCCTAGCACCTATATGATTGTCCCAACCCTATTGCCTTTATGGCAAACCCCTAACTATTTTATCATATATGTGCTGGAAAGTGGTGGCTGATGGTCTTAATGTCTTGGGTATGACGTTAAACTATCTGATGGTGAAGGGTTCTGCATATGCACAATCCTGTGCAGATCAAAAAGCATCGTGACTGGCTCTACAATTTTCATTTTCCCCTACTTTTCAAATTGGCTGTGGCTTGTCAAGACTTCATCTAGACATCATAAAATTAGCACTGATTTGTCCAGACTTCTTCTAGACATAAAATTGGTTCTGGCTTGTCTAGACTTTCTCTAGACATCTAGAAATGATCACTTTATTATAAAAGTTGCTGAACTGTGCATAGGTCTTCACTTAGATTTAGATTTTTTAAAATTAAAAAAAAGTTTTCGTCTCAATACTTTTTGATCACATCAATGTTGCACAAAGGAGATAGGTGATGTGAGTTTAGAAGATGTCGCTCTTGCCAAAACCTGCTGATCAAAAAGTATCGATATCTGGAAGTGTCTCATCTAGAGAAAGTATAGATATCACTTTATTGTATATTTATTTACCCAACCCTACCACACGAGCAGGATGCGACACAAGGTCAGTTTTTATGCGGAGTTTAACAGGTTTGAATTCAAAATTCTTTCTCCTAGAATGGTTGCCTAACCAAGGTTAAAGATGCCCAGTCTGCCATACTATTTACCTATAGGTAGAGGGAGAGTAGTTGGATGCATACCTTTCCCACAGGTATTAGCGCTATATGAAATGTAAACAGCCTCGTCCAAGATTCGAACTCGGGTCGACGAGTCCATTTCCTACGACTCTACTTAAGAGCTATTGTGGTGTAATGGTTAAAGATATCAAACGTTGTATTAATTAAATTATCATATTGCGGTGTATCCACAGATCATGCTAGTTCACTTTATCATATAAGTTAGTAAGCTAAACACCTTAATTTAAATTTGTAATCTTAAAATTAAAATAGAATAAAAAAAATGCTTCAGTCTCGATACGATCACAGTACGCACAGAAAAAAAAAATTCCCTTGGTTCTAATTTCACCTTGCCGCCAACTACTTCCCCCTTTTTTCATCACCCCTCCTTTGAATCCCCCACACGATCCCCAGGGGAGCGGTATCGCCCAATTTGGGAATGAATGGCATATACAATAACTTATATAGCAAACATGAGAACTTATGTTTGAAATGCATATTACGTGCTGTGTGTTGGGGGGGGGGGTCATTTGTTGCATAGAGAAAGTGTGTGAATCAATACAAGGCCGTAATGTCCACCCCTTCCCACCACCGTGTATATTTATGTGTGCTTAAGGCAATTACACAGTCAAGAGTAAACACGGTTGTGTGAATGTGCTCCCAGGTTGTGAAAAAAACAAACAAAAAAAAAACAACAAAAAAAAGGCAACACCCGCTACATAACATAGCACTGTGAAAAACGTGCTATGGGAGACATGTCCTGATAATTAGGTCCAATTTTGTCCCCAGAACTACCGAGGTAGAAGAAAAATAAATAAATAAAAAACTAGGGAAAAAAACAGCAAACAAAAAAAAAAAAAAAAAAAAAACGCCATCCAGCCGATTTAAAAATTGAAAAGATTTTGCCAGAGGGGCTGGGAGTTAAAAATTCAGTGTCATAAGTAAGTAAAATCATCAACTTTTTTAAAGGAGTACCCGACCCCTAAAAAAAAAACCAATTTGAAATGAAAACTTAGTTCTGTCCCACCTCAAATAAAATGTTGCGTACATTTATTAATTAAATAATTATTCATAATTATTTCGAATATTTATAAATTTTACAAAAAATTGTATTCATTAGTAAACTTTTAATTAACCTTTTGATACTGAAAAACAACTTCCTTGTTTGTAAATAATTTTCTCGTAAAACTCTATACGTTATATAACTTTAAATATATATTAAAATAAAAAAATATATATATAAATATATAATACCGGGCATGTATTTATCAAAACTTGTTTAAAAAAACAATAAGGACCGTCTAAGTTTACATACTCAAATTTTGAGTGCATAGAATATAAGTTTGTTCTTTATTCTATGTATTGATGATTTTGGGTAAAGTGATGCAAGCAGTGACATAGTTTTCGTTACAGACAAATAGAGACTGAATCTCTTATTAATAGATATATATAAAAAAGCCCTCTCTATTATATTTTCTGGTGCAGATATATAAACTGAAGATAAGCAGTTATTTTAAAGGAATTGAATCCTTGTTAATATTGCTTCGTAAATGTTTGACCCTTTATAATTTTTTTTTTCATGAAAAAAATATTATTCTAGTCTTTATTTTTAATCTTATCTTTTTCCCGCTTCTTTCTGGTCAGTTAAAATAATATAACGAATACACATCAAATAATTCGTCTTATCAGTCCTTTCCTCTGTTTATAGAACAATACAAACATTTTGTTAGCATCCCCGCTAAGACTGTTTGCAGACGATTGCTTATAGCGATTTACTAATGAATTGATAATCACTTGAAAACATTTAACGTGTGACTTATTGAAATGAACGGGAGGGCGGGGTGTCAAATTCAACCCCTCAGTTAAACTAACCCATTTCTCGCTAGATTTGCAACGCAAAGAACTTTAGTTTGTTTAGCATTTGTAAGATTTAGATATCATATACAGTGGAAAACATAAAAAAGCTGTTAAGAAAAATATTTGTAATGAATTCGATCATTTTTTCACACTTTTTACTGGGATCGTTCATGTCCGAATTGATGGGATTATTCACGAATGGATCGGCCATTTTTACTTATCCGTGGATTCAAAATGGTGGTAGTGAAGGTGGAAGGAAATCCTTTCAAATTAAAAGAAAGATAGGAAGAAGAAAGAGAATTATAAATATACAGGGTGTTCGGGATAAATTTGACATATCTATATTTGGTTATTTTCTCCGTAAGTTGGAGGTATTGACGCTACGCATCATTTAAAAGCTTGGACCCTTCTTCATTCATATACGTGATGACAGATAGAATGGATGACTGGAACCCACCTGAATCATGGAAAAGAATAACTTGTATCATGATGATCTGCGCCGGTCATCAAAATAAGGAGATTATGGTTTTTGCCCAATGCTCCCTGAACACTGTAAAAACAACCAGGCATGAACTGGAGAATTGCAATGAAGACTACAAGGCTGTGGCTAGAATAAAGCAACATAACAGACGATCTGATTGCGTTCGTACGGCAGAATTCGTCGAAAATCTGCAGAAAAGAAATGTTGGAGGACTCTCAGATGCCTACGTGGAGTTGCTAAACACTGTAGTCAAGCCCTGGATTACAAGGGTAGCCAATGGTAGGCCATATGTATAGCAGCAGAATTCTCCCCCCCGCTACACCTCTGGGAAAAGTCAAAAATGGTTGTCGGCGAATTTTTATGACTACACCAGTCCCAATGTTTGGCCTCCGAACTCCCCAGATCTTAACCCCGTGGATTATCATGTATGTGGCGCTATTAAGAAAGATACCAATCGCCGTGCCAGTACTACAAAAGCCCAGTTAATCGATAGAATTAAGATAGTTTTTTTTTTAGACCCTTCCCAGGGAAACGGTAACAGCTTGCTCCAGGTTCCGGAACAGGATGAAGGCTGTGATCGACGCTAATGGCGGTTATTTTGAATGAAACTTGTTGACAGTAGTGTAATTTCAATGCCTATTGAATCTCTTTACAATCCATTAAATTTTGTAGTTACCAAGGAATTTTTCTTTTTCCTTATGAAACTGTCAAATTTCCCCCGAACACACACACATATGAGAGAGAGAGGGGGGGGGAAAGGAGAGAGAGATTCAGTAAAGGTTAAGTAGTATAGTCTTATATATAACTAAGAAATAATGGTTTACATAATACATCGTATGGTTAATTTGCATACTGGTTTTAACAAAACCGGGTTTAATAGATAATTACTTGGTATTGTTGATCTATAATACAATAGCTTTATTCTCCAACGTATTAAAATCAATCCTATGAATGATTTTCATATACTAACCAATTAAAATAAGTGTAATCTTTTTATATGCATTCTTATTTAATTTCGTTCGTCTTTCTGATTTAATATATTTAATTGAATTGAAACTTAAATACGCCCAGTGGAGTGCACATATTCTTCCTAGTTTAAGTAATGAATCTCACATGAAAATATTGTCTTGTAGGTATTTCTTTTGTTTTTCTTTTTTACTTATGAGAAAGACATACATCAAAACAATATACCCAATTGAATCCCTATTAATATTGCTTCGTAAATTTGTGACCCTTTATAATTTTTTTACAAAAATTGTATTCATTAGTAAACTTTTAAATAACCTTTTGATACTGAAAAAATAACTATTCCCTGTTTGTAAATAATTTTCTCGTAAAACTCTATACGTTATATAACTTTAAATATATATTGAAATTAAAAAATATATATATAAAATATATAATACCGGGCATGTATTTATTAAAACTTGTTTAAAAAAAACCAATAAGGACCGTCTAAGTTTACATACTCAAATGTTGAGTGCATAGAATATAAGTTTGTTCTTTATTCTATGTATTGATGATTTTGGGTAAAGTGATGCAAGCAGTGACATAGTTTTCGTTACAGACAAATAGAGACTGAATCTCTTATTAATATATATATATATATATATATATATATATATATATATATATATATATATATATATATATATATATATATATATATATATATATATATATAAAAGCCCTCCCCTATTATATTTTCTGGCGCGGATATATAAACTGAAGATAAGCAGTTATTTTAAAGGAATTGAATCCTTGTTAATATTGCTTCGTAAATTTTTGACCCTTTATAATTTTTTTTTTCATGAAAAAAAATATTATTCTAATCTTTATTTTTAATCTTATCTTTTTCCCGCTTCTTTCTGAGTCGGTTAAAATAATATAACGAATAGACATCAAATAATTCGTCTTATCAGTCCTTTCCTCTGTTTATAGAACAATACAAACATTTTGTTAGCATCCCCGCTAAGACTGTTTGCAGACGATTGCTTATAGCGATTTACTGATGAATTGATCATCACTTGAAACCATTTAACGTGTGACTTATTGAAATGAACGGGGGGCGGTGTCAAATTCAACCCCTCAGTTAAACTAACCCATTTCTCGCTAGATTTGCAACGCAAAGAACTTTAGTTTGTTTAGCATTTGTAAAATTTAGATATCATATACAGTGGAAAACATAAAAAAGCTGTTAAGAAAAATATTTGTAATGAATTCGATCATTTTTTTCACACTTTTTACTGGGATCGTTCATGTCCGAATTGATGGGATTATTTACGGATGGATCAGCCATTTTTACTTATCCGTGGATTCAAAATGGTGGTAGTGAAGGTGGAAGGAAATCCTTTCAAATTAAAAGAAAGATAGGAAGAAGAAAGAGAATTATAAATATACAGGGTGTTCGGGATAAATTTGACATATCTATATTTGGTTATTTTCTCCGTAAGTTGGAGGTATTGACGCTACGCATCATTTAAAAGCTTGGACCCTTCTTCATTCATATACGTGATGACAGATAGAATGGATGACTGGAACCCACCTGAATCATGGAAAAGAATAACTTGTATCATGATCTGCGCCGGTCATCAAAATAAGGAGATTATGGTTTTTTGCCCAATGCTCCCTGAACACTGTAAAAACAACCAGGCATGAACTGGAGAATTGCAATGAAGACTACGAGGCTGTGGCTAGAATAAAGCAACATAACAGACGATCTGATTGCGTTCGTACGGCAGAATTCGTCGAAAATCTGCAGAAAAGAAATGTTGGAGGACTCTCAGATGCCTACGTGGAGTTGCTAAACACTGTAGTCAAGCCCTGGATTACAAGGGTAGCCAATGGTAGCCATATATATAGCAGCAGAACCCCCCGCTACACCTCTGGGAAAAGTCAAAAATGGTTGTCGGCGAACTTTTACGACTACACCAGTCCCAATGTTTGGCCTCCGAACTCCTCAGATCTTAACCCCATGGATTATTATGTATGTGGCGCTGTTGAGAAAGATACCAATAGCCGCGCCAGTACTACAAAAGCCCAGTTAATCGATAGAATTAAGGTAGGTTTTGAGATCCTTCCCAGGGAAACTGTAACATCAGCTTGCTCCACGTTCCGGAGCAGGATTGGTGCTGTGATCGACGCTAATGGCGGTTATTTTGAATGAAACTTGTTGACAGTAGTGTAATTTCAGTGCCTATTGAATTTCTTTACAATCCATTAAATTTTGCAGTTACCAAGGAATTTTTCTTTTTCCTTATGAATCTGTCAAATTTCCCCCGAACACACACACACACACACATATATATATATGACACATAAGGGAAAAAAGGAGCGAGAGATTGAGTAAGGGTTAAGTAGTATAGTCTTATATATCACTAAGAAATAATGGTTTACATAATACATTGTATGGTTAATTTGCAAACTGGTTTTAACAAAACCGGGTTTAATAGATAATTACTTGGTGTTAATGATCTACAATGCAATAGCTTTATTCTCCAACGTATTAAAATCAATCCTATGAATGATTTTTATATACCAACCAATTAAAATAAGTGTAATCTTTTTATATGGATTCTTATTTAATTTCGTTCGTCTTTCTGATTTAATATATTTCATTGAATTGAAACTTAAATACGCCCAGTGGAGTGCGCATATTCTTCCTAGTTTAAGTAATGAATCTCACATGGAAATATTGTCTTGTAGGTATTTCTTTTGTTTTTCTTTTTTTCTTATGAGAAAGACATACATCAAAACAATATACCCAATTGAATCCCTATTAATATTGCTTCGTAAATGTGACCCTTTATAATTTTTTTACAAAAAATTGTATTCATTAGTAAACTTTTAAATAACCTTTTGATACTGAAAAAATAACTATTCTTTGTTTGTAAATAATTTTCTCGTAAAACTCTATACGTTATATAACTTTAAATATATATTGAAATTAAAAAATATATATATAAATATATAATACCGGGCATGTATTTATTAAAACTTGTTTTAAAAAAACCATAAGGACCGTCTAAGTTTACATACTCAAATGTTGAGTGCATAGAATATAAGGTTGTTCTTTATTCTATGTATTGATGATTTTGGGTAAAGTGATGCAAGCAGTGACATAGTTTTCGTTACAGACAAATAGAGACTGAATCTCTCATTAATATATATATATATATATATATATATAAAAGCCCTCCCGTATTATATTTTCTGGCGCGGATATATAAACTGAAGATAAGCAGTTATTTTAAAGGAATTGAATCCTTGTTAATATTGCTTCGTAAATTTTTGACACTTTATAATTTTTTTTTCATGAAAAAAAATATTATTCTAATCTTTATTTTTAATCTTATCTTTTTCCCGCTTCTTTCTGAGTCGGTTAAAATAATATAACGAATAGACATCAAATAATTCGTCTTATCAGTCCTTTCCTCTGTTTATAGAACAATACAAACATTTTGTTAGCATCCCCGCTAAGACTGTTTGCAGACGATTGCTTATAGCGATTTACTGATGAATTGATCATCACTTGAAAACATTTAACGTGTGACTTATTGAAATGAACGGGGGGCGGGGTGTCAAATTCAACCCCACAGTTAAACTAACCCATTTCTCGCTAGATTTGCAACGCAAAGAACTTTAGTTTGTTTAGCATTTGTAAAATTTAGATATCATATACAGTGGAAAACATAAAGCTGTTAAGAAAAATATTTGTAATGAATTCGATCATTTTTTTCACACTTTTTACTGGGATCGTTCATGTCCGAATTGATGGGATTATTTACGGATGGATCGGCCATTTTTACTTATCCGTGGATACAAAATGGTGGCAGTGAAGGTGGAAGGAAATCCTTTCAAATTAAAAGAAAAGAAAGATAGGAAGAAGAAAGCGAATTATGAATATACAGGGTGTTCGGGATAAATTTGACATATCTATATTTGGTTATTTTTCTCCGTAAGTTGGAGGTATTGACGCACACTACGCATCATTTAAAAGCTTGGACGCTTCTTCATTCATATACGTGATGATAGAATGGATGACTGGAACCCACCTGAATCATGGTAAAGAATATCTTGTATCATGATGATCTGCGCCGGTCATCAAAATAAGGAGATTATGGTTGCTGCCCAATGTTCCCTGAACACTGTAAAAACAACCAGGCATGAACTGGAGAATTGCAATGAAGACTACGAGGCTGTGGCTAGAATAAAGCAACATAACAGACGATCTGATTGCGTTCGTACGGCAGAATTCGTCGAAAATCTGCAGAAAAGAAATGTTGGAGGACTCTCAGATGCCTACGTGGAGTTGCTAAACACTGTAGTCAAGCCCTGGATTACAAGGGTAGCCAATGGTAGGCCATATATATAGCAGCAGAACCCCCCCGCTACACCTCTGGGAAAAGTCAAAAATGGTTGTCGGCGAACTTTTACGACTACACCAGTCCCAATGTTTGGCCTCCGAACTCCCCAGATCTTAACTCCATGGATTATTATGTATGTGGCGCTGTTGAGAAAGATACCAATCGCCATGCCAGTACTACAAAAGCCCAGTTAATCGATAGAATTAAGGTAGGTTTTGAGATCCTTCCCAGGGAAACTGTAACATCAGCTTGCTCCACGTTCCGGAGCAGGATTGGTGCTGTGATCGACGCTAATGGCGGTTATTTTGAGTGAAACTTGTTGACAGTAGTGTAATTTCAGTGCCTATTGAATTTCTTTACAATCCATTAAATTTTGTAGTTACCAAGCAATTTTTCTTTTTCCTTATGAAACTGTCAAATTTCCCCCGAACACACACACACACATATATATATATGTAAACAAGGTTTGTTTAGAATGGCTTTTTGCCGATAATTTTTTGGAGAATAAGTGTTTAATTGGAGTCGTACCTAATTTTGAAAATTAATTAATTAATAATGAATTAGGCGGGAATACCTATTAAATGTATGGCTAAACAAATCGAGAAAATCAATCTCTGTATGTACATTTCGGCCTATTAGGCCTCATCAGCAGAGCTATAGATCGGAAGACCGCCCTGTGCGTGATTTGAAACCGGACTGCCAAGCTGACAGGCCGATCTCATAACCCCAACACCAAAACCTTGTTTACAACTTACCACAACGTCGTGTAATAAAAGTCACTAGAAGAGGAATGTTAACCTACTCTAAACAAATCATAAAATCTAAGAAGTTCGTTTGGTGTTGGGGGTTATGAGATCGGCCTGTCAGCTTGGCAGTCCGGTTTCAAATCACGCACAGGCGTCTTCCGATCTATAGCTCTGCTGATGAGGCCTAATAGGCCGAAATGTACATACAGAGATTGATTTTTCTCGATTTGTTTAGCCATACATTTAATAGGTATTCCCGCCTAATTCATTATTAATTAATTAATTTTCAAAATTAGGTACGACTCCAATTAAACACTTATATATATATATATATTATATATGACACATAAGGGAAAAAAGGAGCGAGAGATTGAGTAAGGGTTAAGTAGTATAGTCTTATATATCACTAAGAAATAATGGTTTAAATAATACATTGTATGGTTAATTTGCAAACTGGTTTTAACAAAACCGGGTTTAATAGATAATTACTTGGTGTTAATGATCTACAATGCAATAGCTTTATTCTCCAACGTATTAAAATCAATCCTATGAATGATTTTATATACAACCAATTAAAATAAGTGTAATCTTTTTATATGGATTCTTATTTAATTTCGTTCGTCTTTCTGATTTAATATATTTCATTGAATTGAAACTTAAATACGCCCAGTGGAGTGCGCATATTCTTCCTAGTTTAAGTAATGAATCTCACATGGAAATATTGTCTTGTAGGTATTTCTTTTGTTTTTCTTTTTTTCTTATGAGAAAGACATACATCAAAACAATATACCCAATTGAATCCCTATTAATATTGCTTCGTAAATTTGTGACCCTTTACAATTTTTTGTAAAAAAATTATATTCATTAGTAAACTTTTAATTAACCTTTTGATACTGAAAAAATAACTATTCCTTGTTTGTAAATAATTTTCTCGTAAAACTCTATACGTTATATAACTTTAAATATATATTGAAATTAAAATATATATATATAAATATATAATACCGGGCATGTATTTATTAAAACTTGTTTTAAAAAAACAATAAGGACCGTCTAAGTTTACATACTCAAATGTTGAGTGCATAGAATATAAGGTTGTTCTTTATTCTATGTATTGATGATTTTGGGTAAAGTGATGCAAGCAGTGACATAGTTTTCGTTACAGACAAATAGAGACTGAATCTCTATTATTAATAGATAAATAAAAAAAGCCCTTCCCTATTATATTTTCTGGCGTGGATATATAAACTGAAGATAAGCAGTTATTTTAAAGGAATTGAATCCTTGTTAATATTGCTTCATAAATTTTTGACCCTTTATAATTTTTTTTTTTTTTTTCATGAAAAAATATTATTCTAGTCTTTATTTTTAATCTTATCTTTTTCCCGCTTCTTTCTGAGTCGGTTAAAATAATATAACGAATACACATCAAATAATTCGTCTTATCAGTCCTTTCCTCTGTTTATAGAACAATACAAACATTTTGTTAGCATCCCCGCTAAGACTGTTTGCAGACGATTGCTTATAGCGATTTACTGATGAATTGATCATCACTTGAAACCATTTAACGTGTGACTTATTGAAATGAACGGGGGGCGGGGTGTCAAATTCAACCCCACAGTTAAACTAACCCATTTCTCGCTAGATTTGCAACGCAAGTTTGTTTAGCATTTGTAAGATTTAGATATCATATACAGTGGAAAACATAAAAAAGCTGTTAAGAAAAATATTTGTAATGAATTCGATCACTTTTTCACACTTAATACTAAGATCGTTCATGTCCGAATTGATGGGATTATTTACGGATGGATCAGCCATTTTTACTTATCCGTGGATTCAAAATGGCCATCACAGTAGTAGTAAGAGTTGTTGGGAAAGGTAAGAACGCAGGGTTATTGATCGACTGAAATACTTTCAAATTAAATTAATAAACAACAAAAGAAAGAAGATTATTAACATTACCATTATCATGTCTGTATAACATGATAATAATAATAAAAATCTGTTTTCAACTGACATAAGAATAATAAAGGGATCCCCATTATGCATCTGATAATTCCTCTAGGTTCCCTAAAATAGTCTATAATGCTTTCAACCTAAATCTTCTTTATTTTTTCCTAATATAATTTTGCACTGACTGACAATAAGAGCAAACATTGAACTCTGCAAATGACTACAATTGAAAAACTACTACGCCGTAAGGAAGATTTGTTCACTTGATCTTTGGAGTATATATATATATATATATAAACTCTAGACAAGTTGATCTCCTTAACAAGAAGCTGAGAAAACTAACTCGTCATGAAAGGTTTGCTCAGTACTTGGAGAAAAAAGCCCTAGCACCTATATGATTGTCCCTTACCCTATTGTCCTTATGGTAACCTCCCAACTTTTTATCATATGTGATAGAAGGCAGTGGCTGAGGGTCTTAATGTCATAAAGTATGACGTTAAGCTATCTGATGGTGAAGTTCCAGTTATGGAGCTCTGGATAATATAGAGAACCCCTTAAGTACCATTACTCCCAGGTCCACTCTGACCCAGAGTTGTGCTACCTGTTAGGGTCCCGTCTATAAGTTAAAGAGAGTTTAAAAAATTGATTACTCCTCAAAAATGAATAAAACAAAACGTCTTCGGCATAAAATAACCCAACAACGGTTGACATGTCGTAAAATCCAACCAACCAACCAAATTTTCTTGCTATTTTTTTATCTGTATAATATTTTAAAGTTAACTACCTATTCAACTCATAACTCATTATATTCAAATAAAGTCCTATTATTATAGTGAATTATCATTGTATTGAATTTTGAATGTAAACAAGTGACACCAGCAGCTTACGGTAGGTTCGCAGTGGTGGGAGAGCCGCTGTGAGTGGTTTAAAGTAGGAAAACAGTTAAATACATACATTAGCTTTTAATAATGAGTACATCTTACATGATCCGTTTGAGCCCGACATATATATGTCGGGCTCAAATGGATCAAGTAAGATTTAAGCTTTGGATTTAAGTATTAAGTTTTTTGCTAAATCATTGAAACCTAAAGACATAAGGATGAACATCTGACAAAATGGATAACCTGATGAACATAACACAAAGTGTCATTCTATTATATACAATAGCTAGAATAGAATAAAATAAATAAATAGAATAAAATAAAAATGCGTTTAATATAATTAAGTTTTAATATAATTAGATACAATATTGAAATAAAACGACTAATGAAATTAGGATGGGACAACACAAAAAAATACACTTATTTTTACATTATCATAATTGATTTCAATATAAAATTATTCATAGGTTTTAATTGGATTTATTTTAATACATTTGAGAATAAAACAATGATATAAAAAATCAATAACACCAAGTAATTGTTTATTAAACACGGTCTTGTTAAAACCGTTGTGCAAATTATTCCCACCCTATACTATGTAAACATTTATTTCATAATGATATATAACACATCGCACGATTTTAAACGCATTAACAATATGGACTGTTTTGGGAGAAATCTCAGCTAAACCTTTATAGAGACATTGTTTATAGATAAGATGCTAATCAAGATTAAATAATGACTAACCAAGGGAATTGTGACGTTAGTGGTGACTTAGTTTCAGGCACACACACACAATCTTCATCTATTATCATATTAATAATGGAGATTAGGTCTCTATTTGTCCGTAACTAAAACTATGTCACTGTCTAGGCCACATTACCCCAAATCGGCATAACAGAATAACTCAAAATTTGAGCATACAATCTTAGACGCTCCTTATTGTTATATATATTCATATCTAATTTTTTAAATTTTAATATATATTAAGATTTATCAGAACTAAGTTTCCATTTCAAATTGTTTTATTTCTTTTATTCCTTTAATAAATTTGATGATTTTACTTACTTTTGTTAAAACCGTTATGCAAATTATTCACACTCTATACTATGTAAACATTTATTTCATAATGATATATAACACACATCGCATTGTTTTAAACACATTGATAACATGGGCCTTTCGGAGTCTGTGTCTGTTAATGAAATTAACGGCATGATCCCAGGGGCCCATCCCACCAGGCAATACCTGCCCCCTTGATTTAAAGGGACAGGGCTGTGTTTATTGCTCAGTGCCCAAGGCCCCACCCCGAGGGGGAATGCCGAGGGGATCCACGCGTCTTTTGTGCTTGCCATCCTATAATCTTCGGTTCGTGGATAGCCCCCACATTAATAGGACCTTGTGCCTGACCCGCATAAGTGGGATGCATGGTAAATACTACATTAATAATATGGGCTGTTTTGAGGCAAATCTATTTCAGCTAGAGACATTGTTATAAATATGCTGCTAATTAAGATTAAATAATGATTATTTAATAACCATTGAGAATATAACGTAAATGACTAAGGGAATTGCAGCGTTGGTAGTGACGTAGTTTCGGTTACAGACAAACACACAATTTCCATTATGATAAGATGGTAGAGGGCGAAACAAGAAAGAAATACTATCCAACGTGGTGTAGCTCTGAGCCTCCTGGATTTAAAAAAAAATCGTTCCACAATAGGAAGCCAAGTTAGTGAGGCGAATAAAGGCAATTCTTGTACATACGTTTCTAATTCCTTTCCATTAGTCAGCACTCAGATGAAAAAGGCAGATCTAGAAAAAAAAAAAAAAAAAGTGTTGCTTGCTTTGCAGGTTTCGATGGTAGTGGTGGTGGGGTGGATCCTACCCCCAGCGTCATCTGTGTCGAACAAAGCATTTCCTGGGGAGAGGAAAAACACTCATGCGGCAAAAGATCAGAAAAAACAAAAAGCACGGCACTGAATCCGGACGGCCTCTTCGCCACAGAGCCGCGGTAGAAAGAATTTTCGATCGCCACTTCCAACCTTTACACGGTATTTTCCAGAAATCCGTTCCAGATGCTGGTTGGGCTCAAAACGGATAATTAGACCTTTGTCCATTCACATGAAAGAGGTCGACATACGAGAGAGAGAGAGAGAGAGAGAAGGGGTTGTGTAACGGTTACCGTCGTAGGAAATGGGCACGGCACGACGAGTTCAAATCCTGGACAAGACTGTTTGCATTTTCCATAGCGCTAATACCCTTGGGAAAGGTATGAATCAAACTATTCTTCCTCCAGATATAGGTAAATAGTAGGACAGACTAGGCTCTTTAACCTTGATTAGGCAAGCAGTCTAGGAGAAGGAAAACTGAATTCAAACATGTAACTCCGCTTAAGAAACTGGTCTTGTGTCACATCCTGTTCGTGCGTTTTGGGGAAGTTGGTCAGACTGAAAGGGGAACACACTATAACAACCTTGTTGTAATTATCTCCCATGATAACTTATAATGATCAAGGTGAGCTTGAACGCAGATTATTATTTGGGATTTTTCACACCAGCGTAAGCTGATGGTCTTTCACTGAAGTTTGAGTCTCCTCAGGTCGCCTGGACTCTGAGTATTCTAACCGATCAAAACAAAAATATACATACACACACTCAAGCACATTACACTGTGCATAATTGCCATGTATACTCGTGTATAGGTCGAACTTTGAAGATCTAAACCTAACCCTAGCGCTATGTAAAATAAGACAGGGTAAAAACCCACGACTATATATATATATATATATATATATACCGAGATACATACACACACTCACACACATACATTTATATGTATACATATATGGTCATATACACAACTCCCAAGAACCCTCCCTCACATATTTAAGAGCATTCAAAAAATAACCCACCTCAAAGAGGTTTTTCACGGAACAGACGGACTTGCTACTTCTAACACACTCTTCTACCTGGATTTTAATAGCATGTCAAACCCTCAAAAATGCTCCAATTCTTATAGTTCTTCCATAATGCTCCCTTTCAAAAAATCTAAAAATAATTTCTTCAAATAAGAAATTTTCTCCTGACGATGACCTAAGGTCGAAACTAGTGGAGAATAAATAACATATATAAAAAAATATTCCTGTTTGTCTAATTACTTTTTGTTCATACTATATATATATATATATATATTACACACACATGCCTATCACGCAATCTATTTTCAGTATAAAGTAATAAGAATTTCTATTATTATGATAGAACAATTTAATAAATTCAAATATATATATATTTTTTTTTTTACGCATAATGAATAAGTTCAGTACTTTTGTGTCGTGAGTAAAGGCGGCCATTACTCACACACAAAGTGCAGTAGATGTGTAAGTAAAGTCGACGGGGCGGCCTAAAGTCGGTATCAGCCAGTCAGTGAGGGAGTCTATCCCCTTTTCAATAGCGCTTGAACAAGGAGATTGTTTTTTTTAGCATCTGAGGTGGAGCGCCACACCAACCATCAGCTCCTTACTTTACCGCATAGATCTCTGTGCTACTCATATGCTGAGTTGGAAGGGCCGGTATCGAACCAGGGACCTTGTGGTTTCTAGCCGAACGCTCTACCGACTGAGCTAACCCGACCCTAGTGAATAAGAGGCAAAGTCAAACCCTTGGTGATAGTATATTTGTTCGATCAGAAATTCATATACATACAAACTTTCCGTCTTGTCTGTCTAACAGCGAATTTATAAGACAGACGCAACCATTTTTTTACGGTCTAGAGGGGGGGGGGTAAGTAATCCTAGACAACAAGTACACTTCATAACCTCTCTCAGTATCACTTGTCTTTTTCAATGTGTTCTTGAGAAATCTGAATTAATTAAAGATCAGGGTTAACAACCATAAAACACAGCAGAGTGTGTCATTTTTATTATATAGTTGTTCAGCTGCGTACAGATCTTTATTTAACATCTTTTTAAGTTATAGATACAGTCTCGATGCTTTTTTTGGTCACACGCACACAAATATAACGCCCCATTCATTAATTTTTCCAAAATACAAGGTGTGTCAAAAAAAGGTACCAAGTTTAAAGCTGTATTTACCAAGATAGAAATGAAAAATGAAGGAAATGTTATTTTTTTTATTCAGATTACAAGATGTATCAAAAAGTATAAACATCTCGATACTTTTTGACACACTTTGTGTGTGTGTGTGTGTGTGTATATATATATATATATATATATATATATATGGGAGAATATGTGCTTAATTGAAGTTGTACCTAATTTTGGAAGTTAATTAATAATTAATTAGGCGGGCATACCTATTCAAATGTAAGGCTAAACAAATTGAGAAAAATCAATCTGTATGTACATTTCGGCCTATTAGCCTAATCAGCAGAGCTATAGATAGGAAGACCGCCTTGTGCATGATTCAAACCCTGACTATCAAGTTGACAGGCGATGACCATAACCCCTACACCAACCGGACTTTCTTAGATTTTTCGTTTTGTTTAGAAGTAGATTATTATTCCTCTTAGAGTGACTATTTGTGAAATCATTTGGATTTGGGTACATAGTGAGATTCGAACTTACTACAGTTATGACTTTTTTGGAGGATTATCACCCTCCACAGCTTCCCTTTACTGCAGGGTTTCCCGACCAGGGGCGCTCGCACCTCCTCTGATTGCGAAAAGGGTACCTTCAAATTTAGAATACATTTTTTTGTTATTAATATTATTTATATTTTCGTTTCTTTATTTCAGATTATTAGATTTAAGAGTGAAATATATGATATTTTGATAAAACTGTAGTATAGAATCACATGCAATATTTTTGAAAAAAGTATAAATTGAAGAGCAAAACTTTTTTAGGGGGTGCGGGAATAGAAAAAAGGTTGGGAACCACTGCTTTACAGTAAACTGTGAATCACAATGTTCGTGGGAGTGTTAATGGGTGTGGTTTCATTCTCCAAGTTTTGTCCTTTTCATAGGCTCGTTGCCCACCGCTAAGTCTAGAGAGTTCAATGCTATTTTCCTATAGGGAGATGGAGAGATGAGTTGATTCATATCTACCCCCACCCCCATTAAGAGGGAGAAATCTAAAGCGTGAAACAATAGGTTGGAACTTCAATATTTTTCGTTGACCTAATGAGTAAAATCTGGAAATTCATTTTTAAGTTTGAAGTTGAATGGATTATCACCCCCTTCTCCCCCGCGGATTCTTCACGCTCCGTTAAAATGTTTAGAGTTGTTCTGGTACAAGAAGATCGCAAATGGATTCTTCGTATGACTTTGTTAAGCTACAATCCACAGAATTCGTTTTGTTTTTTTAAATAGCTTTCTTTTTACCCATTCTGATTTCTAGGACTAAAAGAAGAAAAAAATCAAAGTCAGTAAAAAGACTGGAAAGTTTTTGAAGTCAATAAAAGTAACAATAAATATGAACATTTTTACAGATAAAAGAAGAAGAAGAAGAAGAAGAGACAAAAAAGAAGAAGAAGAAGAGACAAAAAAGAAGAGGAAGAGACAAAAAAGAAGAGGAAGAGACAAAAAAGAAGAGACAAAAAGAAGAGACAAAAAAGAAGAGACAAAAAAGAAGAGACAAAAAAGAAGAAGAAGACAAAAAGAAGACAAAAAGAGAAAGAGACAAAGAAGAAAAAAGAAGAGACAAAGAAGAGACAAAAAAGAAGAGACAAAGAAGAGACAAAAAAGAAGAAGACAAAAAAGAAGAAGAAGAGACAAAAAAAGAGAGAAGAAGAAGAAGAAGACAAAAAGAAGAAGAAGAAGAAGAGACAAAAAAGAAGAAGAAGAGAAGAAGAGACAAAAAGAAGAAGAAGAGACAAAAAAGAAGAAGAAGAGACAAAAAAAGAAGAAGAAGAAGAAGAGACAAAAAAAGAAGAAGAAGAAGAAGAAGAGACAAAAAAGAAGAAGAAGAAGAAGAAGAGAGACAAAAAAGAAGAAGAAGAAGAAGAGACAAAAAAGAAGAGACAAAAAAGAAGAGACAAAAAAGAAGAGACAAAAAGAAGAAGAGACAAAAAGAGAGACAAAAAAGAAGAGAGAAAGAAAAAAGAGACAAAAGAAGAGACAAAAGAAGAAGAAGAAGAAAGAAGAGACAAAAAAGAAGAAGAAGAAGAAGAGACAAAAAAAGAAGAAGAAGAAGAAGAAGACAAAAAAGAAGAAGAAGAAGAAGAGACAAAAAAGAAGAAGAAGAAGAGACAAAAAAGAAAAGAGACAAAAAAGAAAAGAGACAAAAAAGAAAAGAGACAAAAAAGAAAAGAGACAAAAAAGAAGAGAAAAAAGAAGAAGAAAGAAAGAAACGATATAAAAAAATAACACGAGTGTAGGTGTGTGTTTGCCTGCAGTTGACTATCATCCTTATAAGTTATTCAAAAAAGTCCACCCATATAATCTTGGGTGGAGTATTTCCTCAACAAATAAAACACAATCGAAATAAATATAGCAGATGATTGAATATTTAAAATGGCCTTGGCTTAAAAAAATAAAAATAGAAAAAGTTTGATTATTTTATCATTGGGTTTCACCTTGTTATTAATAAAAGCGATCTTAAAGAAATATCGAAGCTAATCACAAAATATGGAGTCACAGACTTTTTAAATATCCATCATGGCGTCTCCCACTTAACTGCAGACTGACTAAAAACTCTGGGCCTTCGATCCCATGCCAGTCTGTGTGACCGGAAGGGAGGTCACATAAAGGTTATTACCTATCAATGATGCAATTCTACAGATTTTGAATTTCGAGTTTTTGATTCAAAATTCAACTAGACTAAGCGTTCTAAAACAATATACAACGCTTGCTGTTAACTTGATCTGACGGTAAAATTAACATAGGCCGATGAAACCTTCCAATACTGGAGTATATTTGATTAGACCATACTCCAAGTAACTGTCTTCGTAATGCATATAGTAATGTATCTTAATACTGTACATCAAACCATAACGTTACATTAGTTGAATCATAACCAACTTCTAAAAATAAATAAAGGTGGGGAAAATTTGTTGGTTGGTTGGGTTTTACGGCATGACAACCCATTGGGTCATTTTATGCCCAAGACGTTTTTGTTAATGTGGATCCACCCACGAGATGAAGCTCATGGGATGGTAGGTGCAAAAAATGCGTTGATCCCGTCGCCCCCCCCCCGAAGGGAGCGCCTCATGCAATAAACCTGTCCCTTTTAAATCAAGGGGGCAGATATTGCCTGTCGGGATAGCCCACGGGGATTTACGCCGTTAATAACTTTACCGGCCCAGGGCCGAAGCCACTGGACCCCCAACCCGATAGCCCGGTTTAAGGTAAGTATCTAGCCTAAGTAAGGGCTAAAGTGGAGTGTTGCATGTCATGGACTGCTCAGCCATCAGAGGCTTATCCTTAAGCATTACGGGTCGCCATATACGGCCTACAGGTTACCCCTTGCAGAGGTGAAGTCGGTGTTTTCTAAAGCCTCGACCGTGGAAAAATTTGTTACCGGGAACATATTTTATGCGGGCTTAATCTTGCCTAATCCGATTAGTTAAGTTTAATTAATTTATTTATTGCTGTTTATTGTATATCAGTTGTGAGGAATCTTGTTCAGTTAAATAAAATAAACTGGTTTCGTGTCCTTCATACTTTCAATGGACACTCAGCCGAGCACAAGGCCAACTTAGCCTATATTTTTATAGATAAAGCTTTCATAGTGACGAGTTAAATCTTAATATTTTTCAAAGTGGAAGATTGAAATGTATATTCTACGCTGCAAATAACAGAAAACTGGTTATAAAACATAGACGCCATTGTTATTTCTTTTTACCCTCAAGTGCAACAATATATATATATATATATATATATATATATACATATATATACAGTAATAGCGTCTGTCCTAGGAGATCACACCTGTTTTTTTAATACTTGAATTAGTCGGCAGCGTTCACAGACTACGTGATGCTATATTGAATTCCACTGACAAAAACCAGTTTTAGAAGAAGAGGTGAATTGCTATCAAGTTAAAATAATTTGGTTGGTTTGTTTGATTTTACGGCATGTCAACTTGGGTTATTTTATACCGAAGACGTTTTTTTTTTTATTTATTCTTGATAGCCATTCAGTTTTTTAGAAAAACTACATTCTTTTAAAAAGTCGTTATTTATTGTAGGTCCGGCCATTTTGTTATATACCCTTCTGGGTATATACGTAGGGTTTAGTTTGTTTTCTTTTACGGCATATCAATCATGGTGGGTCATTTAATGCCGACAAAGTTTTGAAATGAAGTTATTCTTGATGGGTACTCTATTCTTTTTGTAAACTCATTTTTTTCTATTTAACCCATAGATGGAACCCTAACAGGTACTACCAGTCCGATTTAGAATGGACCTGGGAGTAATGGTGATGAAGGGGTTCTCCACACAGCCCAGACCTCCAAAATTAGAACTTCACCATTAGGCGCAGTTTAACGTCATACCCAGGACACTAAGACCCTCAGGCTCCGCCTTCTAACACATGATAAAAAGGGTTGGGAATTTGCCATAAATATAATAGGGTTCGTGGAAACAGCACCCCACAAGGAAGCAGCTGTACGCCCACCTGCCCCTATCTCACTAACCATCTGAGTAAGACGGAGAAGACATGCTGGACACTGCTGGAGGAGCAAGGACGAGCTCATAAGCGACGTTCTCCAGTGGAAGCCAACACATGGACATGCTAATGTGTGTCGCTCAGCAAGGACCTACATTGACCAACTCTGTGCGGATACTGGATACTGCGCAGAAGACTTGCTTGGGACAATGAGTGATAGAGAAGGTTGGCGAGAGATCGTCATGGATATCCGTGTTATTTACACGACATGATGTAAAATAGGGACAATCATATAGATGCAAGGGCTGGACGTAGCCAGCCGACTGATCGTAGAGAGTCTCTCCGACCGACCGTCAAACCTAATTAAGAGCAAAAGTGGAGTGTTGCATGTCATGGGAGTGTGCTCAACTACCAGGGTTCCATCCTTAAGCATCACGGGTCGCCACTCATGGCCAACAGGTGGCCCCCATTGAAGAGGTGCAGTTGATGTATTCTAAAACCTCAGGCGACAGGGCTTCGTTTAATAGGTAGTAGTGATGTAGAAATGGGGATTTTCCCATCTGGAATTCAGGACATCTGAAATATATACACTTCTTGATAGCAGCACAAATACCGGCCGAATACGCTGGATCATAGCTCAGATTTAAGGGCTTATGTAATTTGCTGAATTGTAGTATTATTTGGACACACAGCCTAGTGGATAAAGGAATTAAGTTAAGACAGTTTTAAGTGACAGTTATCTCTAGACTGCAGGTTCAATCCTGGTCAGGAGCAGCAGTAACATAGAATAATAATTAACACGGTTTAACACCTATACCCCAGCTATGGTTAGCAGAATGAGAACAGGATACCACCGTGGACTGAATAAAGGGTTAGGTTCAAAGCTCCGTGATGGCTCCCGATTACGACAAGAGTCCGACAAGAAATACCTGATGTAGGCTGGTGGGCACATCGGCCGAAACGTTGTGCAGATAACAAGATGAGGACAATAGTCCGAATATTACAAATAATACTAATTATCAAAACTCATTTTTTAAAAATTCAGATAAATTTCTGAATTGTCATTAAGCAATAGTGATATAGAAATGGGTATTCTCCCGCCGGAATTCAGGTCACTGAGGTATATATACTTTTAGATTGCAGACCCTCGGCCTCTAAGGGTTTAAAGATAATCGCTTATGTATTTTGTACAGTCAATGTGAACTTCATGTATTTTTGCAAGCGTTCATTTTGAAAATTCAAGACGTGATTGGTATCACGTCTTGAATTTTCAAAATGAACGCTTGCAAAAATACGGTTTTGAGCCTTTTCACTAAATACATTTCCCAACTCTCGTCATTTTAAAAACATCCATCATTAGTTAGACAATCATTTTTTTCATTCTTTTGTATTGTCCTGACTAAGGTTCAATATAAACCGAAACGTTTAACAGTCTACTTTATCATTAAAAAAAATCATCTTTTTTCGGAATACTTTTTCTATTTTCTACATATTCATTTCCATATTCTACTCACATAAACTATTGATATAATAAATTTTATATAGTCAATATCAAATATTATATTAACAAATTTTATAGAGTCAGTAAGTCAGTATAGTATAATGGGGAACGATGCATGAACCAAAGTTCATGCGTGGCTACTGTTTTAAAAAATTGCGTGAATCCCCTCGTCTAAAAGAGACCAGGGGGTAGGTATTGCCTGGGGAGGGTCCCCTGGTATGGCGCTTATATTAATTATCTTATAGGTCTAATGGCCGAAGCCACTGGACATATGGGCCGAAGATCGGGTAAATATGAAGTTATATGAATTACGAAACTGAGTATTCGTTTTAAGAGAACATTAGCGTGTCGTTTATATAGTCAGTATCAATTATTGTTTTAATGAATTACGAAACTGTATTCATTTTATGAGAACTATTACACATGAATCGTAGCGTGTCGTTCAGTTACGCCGTAGAACGACACGTGATAGAATTTCGAATTAACGGCTGAAGGATATTTAAAAACACGTCTCAACAAAACCAGCGATAAAATGATAAAACGTGAAGAAAATTAGGAAACAATTTGAAGTATATTCTTCTTTATTTCTTTTTTTTTTAAGTTTGAATTATTTTCCAAGTCATGAGTGAACTTCCAGGCCAAATTTCAAGAGAAGATGATTTAGATAAACAGAGGAACAATCTGGTGAACCATCGAAATGGTTTCGATCAAGGATTAACTAAACCAGCCATTTTATACAATTCAACTCACTCGACAACCACCAGAAGATCAAATATTTGGAATAATCATATGAATTCAATTGATTCAAAAAACTCTTGCCCCGAGAATAATTATGATACTGAAGACAAGAGAAAAATAAAGAATTTGTATGGCAGAGAATTTTTATCACAAGATAAAGGAGTAACGACAAGATATTATAACAATCTAGCTGGGACAAATAACACGAGGAATAAATTTAATGTAAAAACTCCAAGAGAAAACCATTACATTAAAAAGGAAAAGGGATATACTACCCAACAATCGCTAAATATTCCTCCGGATATTAGGTATTCGCGATCATCTAACAGTATCCATCAAGTTGCATCTAGCACACAAGAAAAGAGATATATCAGTTCAGACGATGACGAGGACGACGACGACGATGCCGGTAATAATACATTGCTGTGCGAAGGAGATGCTGTAAACAATTACCTAGAAGTGAAACGAGACGATGGCGATAAACAGAACACTGAAGAATTCGACGAAAAACGATGGGCCGAAAAGGTTCTAAAAGACAAAAAACACAAAACAAGCGACGGAGCAGATACAAAGAAACAGTATCAGAGGGGACGCAAGAGTGAAGCTGCATCCCGTAGGGAGATGATACGACTGATGCAAAACTCTGTGCTCGGAGGTTCGTTACGAAAAACCCCGTATGATGCTCAAAACACGGCCGTGGATGACAGAATGGAAGTGTCCTCGGTTGAGAGTCTCACCTGGGAGGAAAGACCAGTAACACCGGTATCATGCGACAATCAAGAGGAGGAGGAAGAAGAATATATCTGCGAGGAGAAGGTTAATGATACCGTACCAACAAGCCAATCAGAAAACTCGTTGATTTCATCAGCGTCAACAGACACACAGACTCGCCGGTTTTCTCTTCCGTCTCGTTTTCAATACTTTTTAGATGTACCTGATCAGTTGGATATACTGGCACCAGCCGAACAAGGAGTATCAGTAAAATGCCATATCATCAAGTACACCAACGGAATGGTAAGAAATTTCTGTCCTATTTATTACTTGTATGTAATTAACGAAAATGGCGTCGGGACATTTCTTCTTGCGGCGAGAAAGCGATTCAAGTGCATGGGTTCGAGTTATGTTATCTGCAAAGATTCCATCGATCTCTCCCGAGGTGGAAGCTCTTATGTCGCTAAACTAAAAGCCAATCTTGTCGGTACCGAATACAGATTGATGTGCAAAAGATTCAATGCCGTAAAATTTCAAAGACACCGAACTTCGGAACCAATGACAAAACCTTTGAATGAGATTGCTGCCATTATCTACGAATACGCCAATATTCTTGGAATATCAAATCCTGACATTTTGACGGTGGTCATACCGCGACTCACTTCCTGTCAAGAAAGAATGGAGGTCATTCTGGAAGACGGACTAGTTGAAAGATGGCGGCAACAGGAGATGGATGATATAATTGAAATGCCAAATAGGAAACCTTGGATGAATGAGGAGACCCAGAGACCCGATTTAAACTTTTATGGGAGATCCCCTGAGTTCTCGTATAAAAATTTCCAGATCATTTACGAGGATTCTATTGTTATGCAGGTTGGACAAATGGATAAAGATATATTTTCTATGGACTTTCAATATCCGCTCTGTACACTACAGGCATTTGCAATTGCCCTCAGTTGTTTTGATCGCAAATAAAAACTTTGCTATGTCTCAATAAAACTCAACAGACAAATTGTTTGTAAAATAGAATGTAATATTTTTTTCATATGATCAGAAATGTGTAGAATATTTAAAAGAAAGAAACAAATAAAAGTTTCATTACTAATTATAATTTTGGTTAGTATTATCTTCATTTGGTACTAATGCAGAATAGTGCGCAAGAGATGTTAGGGTTAGTGTAAAGGTCAGGGTCAAGCTATTTTGGGAGTTTCTGTAATCTAATGCTATTTATACGTAAAATGCGATTCTAATGATATTATCTCTTGCGCGCTCTTCTGCATTTGTACCTTTTCTTATATGAACAGAAGTGTGTAGAATACATAGCAAAAGAAACATAAAAAGTGTCATTATTAATAATAATTTTGACTTGTATTATCCTTCATTTTCCTTATTTGTGTGTGTGTGTGTGGGGGGGGGGTACAAGACTAAACATTAGAATCGCATTTTACATATATATAGCATTAGATTACGGAAAATCCCTAAGTAGCCTCACCTAAACACTAGCGTCTAAAAAATTTCACGTATTTCCGTGAAATGTCATGAAATATATTTTTTATACATAATTTCATTGATATTATTTCTTGCGCGCTATTGTGCATTAGGACCCAAAATTAAAAACAAAAAAATTATAAAGAAATTTAATTAGAAAAAAATATCTTGAATGTGTTTTTGATATAATTAAAAAAATAATATTTCTTCCTATGACAAGAATCTCTTATTTTTTAATTGAGTTCATTTTAAACGGAAATGAATTGGGCAATTAAAACTTTTATTGATAGATTCTGCCATATTTTCTCATTCCAGAATGGGTCTGGGGGAGGGGGTAATTCATTGCTCTGGCTTCAACATTTACGCTCAATTACTAATGTCTACTTCATATCTATTCATTCTTTCAAAAGAATATATATATATATATATATATATATATATATTAGTAATAGTGGAAAAAGGCTACCATGGTTTCGATCTCACTGATCCCATCAGAATTCTACCTTATATTTAACTAAGTCGATGTCATCCCTTAGTTACACAGCACTTTTCCACTATTACTAATGTTATTATTGATCTGTTTTTTTAATATATTGAGCACTTTTGGATAATTTACCATTTCCACTGCAACTGATATATATATATATATATATATATATGGGGGTAGGTGGAGGGTGGTAAAACCTAGAAATAAATCCAACGGTATGTAGAAATAAGTAACGACAAAGTATTCCAAAAGATGAATTTAGATCGTGAAATCGACGTTAAAAAGTTTCGGTTTATTATGAAACAGCCATTAGGATTTATATTTTGAAATATCTTGCTTTCTCTTATTTCTACACACACACACACATACATATATAATAAAAAAATCCAATAGATAGGTACGTTGGGAGATGATTCTATTTCGGATCATCTATATCTTCCATTTATCCACAATGCATGCGATGGACACCTATAGATTTATACAAGGATTATTCCAAATCCCTAAGAGAGCTCAATGTAAGATAATTAATAAATTAATTATATACAGAGTAATGTTTGCACTTTGAATTAGAAAGAAAAACTCAACAAAACGTCATTTGGCTATTTTATATTTATTTAGTCGGGTTGTAGATGATAGACGGATTCCTTCTGTTAACAGATCTCTGGATTGAGCGATGTTATATATATTGCCTCCTCATAATAAGAACAAGATTGAATGAAAGAAACAAAGTTATTACAATTAACACCCTAGAAAATAATTAACGACAAAGTAAATATATATACACATCAAATATCACCGGTTCTTGCTTTTAGTGCAAAAATTATGAAGATTTCATTTATATTCGAAGATATTTAAAATCAAAATATACATAGAAATAGCATTGAAATTCTACTTTAAAATGTCTTGTATTTGTAAATCTCAAAAGCAAACAAATCAACACACCAGGGTTTTTGTCTCTCCCCACACACTTCTACCCAGTCGACACCGGGTAGCCGCTTCTAGCAAAAGATAAAACAATAGAGACAGCAACAAACAAAGAAAGAAGCAAAAACACAAGGACTCGATAATTCAAGAACGCTTGGGAGAAAAAAAATACAATATGACCGTACTTAGGTTAGACGGGCGGTCGGAGAGGCCCACCTCCGATCAATCGGCTGGTCATGTCAAGCCCTAGCAACTATGACTGTCCCAACCCTATTGCTCTTATGGCAAGCCCCAAACCTTTTTATCATATATATGTACTAGAATGCGGTGGTTGAGGGTCTTCATGTCCTGGGTATGACATTAAACTGATGATGAGGTTCCAATTCTGGAGGTCTGGGGAATGTGGAGTACCCCTTCATCATCATTGGTCCCAGGTTTGTCATTAATTGTTGTATTTTCGTAGTTTCATCCGGACATACATACCAACTGCCCTTTATAAACCTTTTATATATGTCCAGATGAAACTACGAAAATAAAATAATTAATGACAAACCTGGCACCAATGGTGATGAAGGGGTACTCCACATTTTCGTAGTTTCATCCGGACATACATACACACCAACTGCCCTTATATATATATAAGGGTAGTTTGTGTGTATGTATGTCCGGATGAAACTACGAAAAGGGCAGTTGTGTATATGTTGTCAGGGCTAAGATCTTAGCCCTGAAGAGCATTAAGCGAAACTTTTAGCAGGTTTGTCTGACTCATATATTATATATATATATATATATATATATATATATTATATATAATAAGGGTAGTGTGTGTGTATGTACGTTTTTCCGGATGAAACTACGAAAAGGGCAGTTTGTATGTATGTATGGATGAAACTACATAAATAAAACAATGACAAAGTAAATATATATACACATGAATTATCACCTGTTCTTGATTTTTGTGCAAAAATTATGAAGATTTCATTTATATTTACGAAGATATTGAAAAATTAAAATATACATAGAAATAGCATTGAAATTCTACTTTAAAATGTCTAGCATTTGTAAACCTCAAAAGTAAACAAATCAATACATCAGGCCCCCCCCCCCTCTACTCAGTTGAGACTGGGTAGCTTCTTCTAGTAAATTGATAAAGTAAAAACTAAATGAATAAAAGAAAATATTCATAAAAATTAATAATATTGCTTCATTTAAAATAATAAAGTAATCTGTAAATGTTCATTACCTCTCCCTTTTTTTTTCAAGTGTACTTTCTCTATGATATGTGAAAAAGGTAAATTTCTGCATTTATTTGATTAATGCTAAAACTGTCACGGTGTCATTAGGAATAAATCCCCTCTGAAATAAATGACCGAGACATCCAGTCGCCTGTATGCAATCACAGAGGTCACGAAAGTCTTAAAACTCCTTCACTCACATTTTTAATACAAGAGTAGCTCTTCGTGAGCTGTTAATTTCTGAGTCAATTTATAGTTTGTGATTTGTCATTAAAAGAAATAAAGGCTTGACATTGGGACAACTCATGAAACAGTACCCCCATCATCGCCCCCTATCCAAATGATTTTTCTTTAACAGCTGAAAATACTTTTAAAAAGTACTCAAGTAAAAATAATCACAACGCTTAAAATATTGAAATTTTTCACGATTACGATAGCATTTGTATAGTATATATATATGAGGTTAAGTAAACAAACAAACGTGTTTATTTTCATATGGCTTTAAGCCGATATTTTTGGGGCATATGTGCTTAATTGAAATCATACCTAATTTTGAAATTAATTAGTTAATAATTAATGAATTTAGGCGGGCATATATGTTCAAATGTAGGCTAAAAAATCGAGAAAATGTCATCCAGGTCGAAATGTACATTCAGGATTGATATTTCTCGATTTGTACCTTACATTTGAAACATATATCCGCGCCCGCCTTTAAATTCAATTAATTATGTAACTAATTAATTTTCAAATTAGGTATACTTTCCAATTGACAGCACATATCCCCAAATATATATATAAAGAAACGACAATCTTAAACTGTCCATCCGTTAAAATGTGTGTGTTATAAGAGTTAAATATTGCTCTGCATGATAAATCTAATTCCTTGATTATTATAACATTAGCTCTGTTATAGAAATATGTTGTCGCACCTACCAAGGCAATACAGTATGGTTATACCAGTGAGTTTGAAGATCCCAAATTAGAATCATTCCTTACATGATCAGTGATTGGATCTACCATATTATAGATATATATATATAGTATATTAATACTATATATATAGTATCATTATTTTATAGCATTAATGTTCTCATATATATGAAATTATATATTAATTATAAATTGAATGAAAAAAAACTACTAATTTTTATTATTCCTAATTCCACTATCGGAATTGCCACTTCTTGGCAGGAAGCCAGTATCCTTTTGTGTGTTTGTTAGAGTGATTCTTTTCCTTATAAAGAATATTCATGATGTTATAAGCCGGTTAGCTCAATTCGCTGATAGAGGCGTCCGCGCTGGAAAGCACAAGTTCCTTGTTCCAATACCGCCCTATCAACTCAGCATTATGAGTAGCTCGAGAACGAGTGTTAAAATGACGAGCTCATAGTACGTATGGCACACGACCTCAGACCGCTAAAAACAATTCTCCTGCCGTGTAGCTGTGTGTGTCTCTCTCTCATATATATATATATATATATATATATAAATATAATATATATATATGGGAATGTTGAGTACGTAATCCGACATAACAATCCTCAACAATCCAATTTTCATAGTACAAAACCTGTGTACCCCATTCTCGACACTCCCCATCTAATGAAAAGGAAAAAATGCTGCGCAAAACACCACACACACACACATCATATATTATATATATTAAATATACTAGCAAAAAAAATATGCACCCTCCGGCGGTCAAGTATTTAAGTTTGATATAATAAAATATATTAAATTAGAGAAGGCTAATGGAAACTGACTAAGAATGTAGATAAAAAATCTGCAACAGAGGGGTATAGTCGAAAAAATAGAAACAACCTTTGAAAACTAACTATTCTATCATTTTCCGTATACTCCACCTCTTCATTGAGTAAATTCCTAATTTAACTATTTAGTTATAATAGGAAGTAATAGGATAATATTACAATATATTCTTCTTGTAAATAAATTTCTTTAAGATTCATACCACAGTGTTATTTTATATTTCTTAAGAAAAACCAATACAATTAAAATCAATTAATACCAAGCACAGTATTTATAAAATAAAAATCTTAAAATATCAATATGCAAATTAGCCTTCTCGTTCAACGGTAAAACCGCTATTGTTTAATATAGGAATACGAAGTTGCATGTTTAATTAGTAGCGTAATATGGTCAACCAGTTTAATAATGTAAAACAATTTTATAAAACTGAAGGTTTTAAGAATGAAATCATGAGAATTTGACAAATAATTAAGAAATTGGGCGTGTAGAGTAAATTATAGTTCGGTTTACAGACCGAAGAAAACACACATCTCCTATTATAAATATGATACTTTAACTCAAATGTGGTTAAATACATAGCCTCACGAAGAGATGAACATTTGATAACTATGAGTTTTTTAATATCTGTATTAAATCTTATTGTCCACTTGAATTATGGGAATTGTATATTGCTCTGCTTTCGTATTACACTGAGATACTAGAATAGTTTATGAATTTAAAAACCTATTAGACTTAAAAATCAAATAATCTATATATCACACACACTATCATATATATATAATATATATATATTATAATTATAAGATTTTATGGAGTTTTTTTTTAGAAGCCATTGTTGAATAAATATATATCATTTATTTCATTTTGCCTTAAGCGCAAATTAACAATGGTATATCGCCAAGAAATCGACAATAAAACAAAACATCCAAAGCTATTGTTAATCAAAATTCGCATAAAAACAAACATCCAAATCTATTTCCTTCGCACCGAAGAAGCATATGGCCCGGGTTTTATTCACTCAAGGTCCCCTTACCTCATATGTAGAGATCGTATCAGTATCATTGACAGGTTAACTTTCGCAAGATTGTTGCCCGTCCTGCCCGTGCCGAGCAGTGGTGGTTTCTGACTATCCTTCTGATAGTCAGGGTTTCGATGTTTGAGGAGAATCGATAGTATACATCGCCGATGAGACTTCAATAAATTGAAACAGTCTGTACAATTTCTACACACCGATAAGTTCTATACGAATATCCGCTTTAGTTATCTTCTATAATTCATCGAATCTTAGCGATATACGCATGTAATTGCCTTACAAGCAAAAATAAATAATAATAAATCTTGGGCATCTTTTCATTAAAAAACTTGTGAATAATAGAATCCTATTTGTTGAATTTTTCTTTTAAGTAATTCTAATAAATTTTTTTGAAGACGCATTAATAAGTTGTCGGAAAATATGAACCAATACTTTCGCCTTCGAACCATTATTCAATAGCATTCAATTATCTAAACATCGATTATTAAGACTGTTTATATTTTATAAAACCATGTTTTGCTTAGTGTTAAATACACGAAAAATACTATAGCAGTGTATTTAAAAAAATATTTCTAAATGGCAACAGTGGGGAGTCTAACATCCTTATCACTGTGAGCTTCAAGTATTTATTTTATAACGTAGAAGAATTTTGTATTAACTGAAACAATATTAGTTGATACATAATTCTAATCTTTCAACCAAATTTTGCTGAACCCACACTACACACACAATATACTATACAGTCTGTCATGATATCACGCGCAACTATCTCCTCTTTCACTAGTGCTAGACCCAAGATTTTTTTTTGCGTTCTGAGGATGAACCCACATCCTACCACCAGGCTCCTTCACTTTACCGCACAGATTCCCTGGCTACTCAACGCTAGTTTAGCGAGGGCCGTAAATCGAACCCGGAACCTTATAATTCTTTCAGACACTCTACCGTAATGAGCTATAAACCTATATATATATATAATATATAATATATAAATATAATTCTTCTAGTTACTTGTTTTGTATTTTCTCAGATATCCACCGATTCAAAATAAACCATGAGAGCATAATTGCTGTCGTTGTAATTCGAAATATGGGAGTCACATAAAATGCAAATAATTACAATGACTCTTTTGTTAAGATGGAAAAAAAACCTCTTAACGCTTTACTGCTCTAGTATCCCAATACAAAAATGCTAATTCGAAATCTATCAGTGAATCAATATTAATGCAGCGATTAGCACAGGGAAATTCACATGTAAAACGAACATACTAACAGAGCCTCATAATAACGACAGGGCATGTTTTCGTTCGGACCAGGCATATTCAGTTCGGTCTCTACCTATTTAGAGATCTGTATATAGTTATTACTAAGTTAGCTTAGATTGCACAAACGAGAAGTTGGCGCACAATAAAATCCAATCTCTCNCACATACATTCAATCCTCCATTATTAATATTATATATATTAATATATACGTATACACACACACACACGCAACCCTCCCCGCACGAGCAGACGCGACATAAGGGTCACTTTCTTTAAAAGGCCGGAGGTGAACAATGTCTTAATTCCCAGAGTAATCCCTTCGTCCCTAGACAGGTGCCTACAAGGTATAAACCTTATCAGTCTGATTCCACCTATTTACCATAGCTGAGATGAGTAACTGGATTCATCCCCCCCCCACCCCCCCCCCCCCCCCCCCCCCCCCCCCCCCCCCCCCCCCCCCCCCTTTTTTCCCACCTCCACCCCCCTTCACGCCTATTTGCCCCCATAGGGATGTTAGCGCCATGGAATATTGGCCAAACAGCCTTGTCTAGGGATTTTTGATCGACCGCGTCCCATCCCCTACGGACTCAATACCATTACAACCACGCGCCTCCCACACAATAAGAGATAGTGTTCGTGAAATTGACGCCCAAACAGGTCAAGATGATATAGAGAACGGCGGATTATAAAGAATGAGAGGAGCGGAGAACAAAGTAGCCGGATGTTGTCAATCCGGTTCTTTAACAAGCGCCAAAGTTTAATAGATCAGCTGCCCGTCAACACATACTTTTTCTATCAATCAAAAGAAACGGTCAAAGTTTATCCAGCTGTAGAAACTACTTCCTTTTTGGCACTTTATGTTGAGTAAACAAACCGCGCGAATTCTTCGTTCGGCTCGTCACTCCATCCTTGTTTTTCATAAATTAATCCATTATCATCCCCGACTTGTGGATAATTTACTTTGCACTCCTTTTACAATTTATAACCAAAGAGAAACTGTGGAAAACAATAAAATAAATTTGTAAAAAGTTGAATTAGTGGAATGTAATAGCAAAAAGAACTAAAAAAAACTTAATCCCAGCTGCGGTTACTTTTAAGCTAAGAAGGAAACATTCAATTCATTTTTCAGATTCGAATTTTACAAAAGTGAAAGTAGACATTTATGGATCCCAGGTGTTTCTTTTGTTTTTTTTATTTAACTTTACATGGAAATTACCTTTGATGTGTTTCCTGGAGCGTATTTTATGTCAAACTATTTATCAATTATTTGGGGTAAAATAAATACCCGGGACTTTAAGTGCGACAAACTCCAAAAAAGATATTGTTACAGTGAGACAACTGAACATTCTCCGTATTTTTTATATGTTAACTAAAAGATTTTTGCTGAATAAAAAAAAGTTTTGGCCAATATTTAGACCACACTAAGCCCTTTCGGTGGGGCTTTAGAAATACACCGATTGCCACCTCTGCAGAGGGTAATAGACCCCTGCAACGAGGCCACCTGTTTGTTGTGTGTGGCCGACCCGTGATGCTTAAGGAAGGAAAACCAAGATGGTGACTTGTCCAGGGGAATTTTTCCCTTAACTTACGGCTAGACGGACAGTCGGAGCGGTCCCTCCGATCAAATCGACTGGTCACATCAAGCCTAGCACTTATGATTGTCCCACCCTATTGCCCTTATTTTTGTTTAGCTTTATTATTATTATTCATTTTATTTACATGGTAGTACATTGTATGTAAATTGCTGGAGTGTATTTTGTGCGAAACTATTTTCATCAGTTATTTCGGGTAAATAAATAGGCGACTTAAGTGCGACAAATACTAAAACAAGATATTGTTAACAACTGAACATTTCTTCGTATTCTTGATATTGTTAACTAAAATTTTAGCCAATCTTCAATTCACTTAACGTTGTGAAATTGGAATATTAAAATAAAATAAATAAAACCAATACAATGAAATAAAATGAAAATTAAAATCACAAAAAATCCAAATCTCCTCAAAGACGCCTCAAACGAGAACCCTCTAGGCAGATAAAAGAGCTCTTCCTGTCACCCAAAAAAATCTCTTTCTTCTAGACCAGGGACCTCATTGGGGTACACACACGCAATTCGACTTGGCTAGAAAATAATGTGTCCCTCTGAAAATAAAGTTTGAACCTTTAAAACTATCCCTTGTCTTTTTTCTCTCTTTCTCTTCCCTTTTCAGTTCGACATTCAACAGAATGAAGAACCACGTATAATTGGTTTCAAACAAAAGAAATTAGCAATACACACCAAACAACCAAAATTCTAATTCCCACTATATATTATATTTACCAACCCCTCCGCACGAGCAGGACGTGACACAAGGTCAATTTCTTTAGCGAGTTCAACAGGTTTGAATTCAGAGTTTTCTTCTTAGACGGGTTGCCTAACCAATGTTAAAGAGCTCAGTCTGTCCTACTATTTACCCATAGCTGGAGGGGGAGTAGGAATTCATACCTTTCCTAAGGTATTAGCGCTAAGTGAAATGCAAGTTACCACATCCAGGATTTGAACTCGGGGCGACGAGTCGTCATTAATATAGAAACCAGATCAATCCATTCCGGCAACGCAATGTTCACCAAGTACCAAAGAAATTCCAATTTATATACAACACTGTCGACTGGGGCTTTAGAATATTACCAACTGCACCTCTGCAGACGGTAAGACACCCCCCCCCAATTGGTCACCTGTTAGCCGTGGGCGGCGACCCGTGATGGTTAAGGATGAAACCCTGGTGGCTGAGCAGTCCCATGACATGCAACACCTCACTTTAGTTCTTACTTAGGCTAGACGGGTGGGGAGAGAGGTCACCTCCGATCAATCAGCTGGTCATGTCAAGCCTTACCATCTATATGATTGTCCTGACCCTATTGCTCTTATGGCAAACCCCCCAATCGTTTCATCATATGTCTGCTAGAAGGCAGAGGTCGAAGGTTTTAGTGTCCGGGTATGACGTTAAACTGCATCTAAATGGAACTTCCACTTCTGGAGTGGTAGTACCTGTTAAGGTCCCATCCATGGGTGAATAGAAAAATGAGTTCTAATGATATGAGTTTTAAAAATATTTTCAATACCCATCAAGAATGAATAAAACAAAATGTCTCGGCATAAAAATAACCCAACAAGGGTTGACATGCCAGTAAAATCTAACCAACTAACTAACCAATACAGTTCAATTTTCTTATTTAAACGTAACCAAAAAAAATTAGTTTTTTTTTTTAATTTTGTTTTGTGTTGTGTTGTTTTTGTTTGTTTGTTTTTTGTGTGTGTGTGTGTGTGTGTGTGTGTGTGTGTGTTGTTTTGTTTTTTTTGCTAAGTTCAGGAACAGATTAATGATATTTCAGTTTATTTCAGTGGGAGAAATTGATTTGATATATGAGGAAATTGAGTTACGAGCGGAAGGAGTTAAACGCTTAAGTCAAAATAGCACTGTATATTTTTGAGACTACAATGTAAGTGTTCAGTAAAAAAGAAATTATTCAAAAAATGAAGGAAATGGCTGAAACTTACTTTTATCTTGATGGTGAATGTAAGTATTTTATTTATGTATCATTTTTATGTATATTGCCTGGAAAATATTTTCCCAGCGGAATATTCTAGACAAATACTAAAATTGATGTGTGTATTAATCAAAGGACTTTTCTTTCTTTTTTTTTTTTACTCTGAAAAGAATTACACTAGATTAACTGTGTTCAAAATAGCGGATAAATATATTAGATATACTTAAAATGTCATAAGGTGGATTTCTTTAATTGAAGTAGAACTTCAACTTTTCAATATAAATCACTAATAAGTTGGACTGTTATTGTGTACAAGTAACATTATACAAATAAATGTGAGAAATACATTTGAATTAATTTGATATGAAAATCTGGGAGTTTTGTGTACAATTTCTATTAAGTCGAATACAAAGTGAGTTTGAAGGACATATCAATAGATTATTCAATATAATAAAAAAAACAACTTTGCCGAAAAGTTCTGTAATTATTAGATTAAACACAATTAAATAGCCCTGTCGGTTGCGGCTTTAGAATACACTGACTGTACCTCTGGAGAGCGGTATGACCCCTCCTTGTCCAATGGGGCTATCTGTTCACCGTATTTGGCGACCTGAGATGCTTAAGGATGGTACCCTGGTGGTTGAGCAGTCCATGACATACAACACGGGCGGTCGGAGAGACCCCCTTCGATCAATCGACTGCTCACGCCAACTCCTAGCACCTATATGATTGTCCCAACTCTATTGCTCTTATGAAAAGGTGAAACCCTTATGTTCTAGGAGGCTATGGCTGAGGGCCTTGGGTATGACGTTGAACTCTGTCTGATGGTGAAGTTCCAATTCTGGAAAAATACCTGGTGTATTAATTTGATTACTTTGAGATTCACACATGCTGAATATCTTTTAGTAAAATTTCAATGCCCTATGTATATTTTAATTTTTAATTATCTTTGAATATAAATCAAATGTTCATAATTTTTGTTCTAAAAAAAAAAGATATTTAATGTGTGTATATATTTGCTTTATCATTTTATTTTTCGTAGTTTCATCCGGACATGCATACATATAGACATACATACACACCAACTGGCCTTTATATATGTATAGATAGACACTCTACTTTCAGCTAACGGACCAATCAGAGAAGAGCTTTCAAACTTAGCATGAAATATGAGCCGTTTTTCCTCCTCTTTTTACTTCCAACATTTGGTATTCTGTTAACGTTTCTCACTTCATACTTGTCTAAAAAACATAGAAATGTAGATTTGATTTCATCAATTGCTTTCCTTACAAAACAAGAGCTTGTTTATACTCCGTACAAAAGTGAATTCATTCTCAACATATGTGCCTAGGATACGATGTTAATATATGTACAAATTCAGACTATCATATTGACAAAATGAACTGAATGATATTGAGAGAAAATGCGCATGCGAAAATTCTCTTCATTCTTGTTTAAGGTTAAGGCCGTTATTTCTCTTGAAAATGCATCAGGCTGGAGTTTTGATTACACAAGAATCCAATGAAATTTGAAATTTTTTTTTTTGTTGACTAGTTTGTTTATTGATTTTAACGGCATATCAACCCGTCTTGGGTTATGTCATGCTTAACGGTTAGGAAGTGATACATATCGTGTATTTATATTTATACTTTGTAGTCATTGGTTTTAACAATGTGATACCGGATGCTGCATAGAGGACCTCCCGAGAATGATGAGCGATAGGGACGGATGGAGAGAGACTGTCATGGATATCCGTGCTAACAGCGCGACATGATGATGATGATGATGTACTTAATAACATAGCATACAAGGTGTGTCAAAAAAGTATCTAGATTGTTTTTACTTTTTAACACACCTTGTATTCTGAAAAAAAAAATAACGTTCCATTCATTGTTCATTTCTATCTTGGTAAATACAGCTTCAAACTCGATACTTTTATGACACATCTTGTATTAAAAAAATATGGCATCATACGGGTATTACATTCTAAGAAATGGGATAAAATATTCAATATTCATGGGTGTACATTATAAATAAGATATATAAATGCCTTATAAATAAAAAGTAGTGGGCTATTGTCGGTATCAACCGGACAATGCTGTCTATCCCTTTTCGTCAGTGCTGGACTAGAGAGATTGTTTTGCTGTGGTAGAGCGCTACACCTATCGTCACCTTCCAGATGCTTTACCGCAGAGATCAGATTAACTAAGCTGAGCTACTTATGCGCTGAGGATTTCATGGTTATCTCTGTTATATCGATAATTTGGGTGATTAAAAAATGACACCCAGTACGAATCCAGACCCCACAAAATGATCACTCAGTTGCAGAGTAAAGTGGTTCTAAGTGTATTGCTCGAAAAAGAATCTTGATGCACCGCTTTTGCCAGTCTCTCGATAATTTTGAATGTGAAACACAGGATTGTATAAGTGCAGCACCCTTACCATTCCATAATTATTGAAACATCTGAAGAAGTGCAAAGGATACAACAGACGAAACGATTATATTAACCAAGTTTTACTCGGACTTATCCTTTTGCAATTATAACAACCAAAGCGATTATATCATTTCGATTATATTGGATGCGCGAGGTGTAATGGTTAGAGTCGTAGGAAATGGACTCGTCGACCCGAGTTCTAATCCTGGACGAAGCTACTGTTCACATAAACTCTGCTTAAGAAGTTGACATTGTGTCACATCCTACTCGTGCGGAGGGCTTGGTAAATATTTTTTTTTTCGACGGGGCGGCCTAAAGTCGTTATCAGCCAGACAGCGAGGGAGTCTATCCCCTTTTCGCTAGCGCTAGACCAAGGAGATTGTTTTTGGGTCTGAGGTGAAGCGCCACACCTACCATCAGCTCCTTACTTTACCGCACAGATCCCTGTGCTACTCATATGTTGAGTTGGCGAGGGCCGGTATCGAACTGGGAACCTTGTGGTTTCTAGCCGAACGCTCTACCTACTGAGCTAACCTGGCCCCTTTATATATATATTTTTTTAAACTGTATTAACTCAACGCTTATATCCACTAGGCCATGTGTCCAATTGTACAAGTGCAGCACCCCTCCCAACTTTTTATTGTTTTCTAAAGTGAAAATTCATCTCAAGTTGCGGATGTGATAGACATGCGACGGTGCAGCTTTATATCTTATCAAAAGAGAAGAAGTTTCAAATATTATTTGACTAATGAGAAACACGCTGAGGAAAGTGAGTTGAATGGCGCGATTTTGAAAAGAAAAAGTGGTATTAATGCATAATAGCGCGCAAGTGATAAAATCATTAGAATCACTTTTTTTCTTTTTTTTTTTTTTTGCTATGAAAATTTATAGATTGTTTTGGCGTTCTCTTTAAAATTTTGTTTTTGCGTCTCAAAACTTTTGGGAATTTCCGTGAATGTACTGAAATCCAATTGTTTTTATACGCAATCTAATGCTTTTATCACTTGCGCGCTATTCTGCATTAGTACCGAAAAATTCCTTTAATTGTTCGTTTCTGTGTTGGTAAATTCAGTTTCTGTCTCGATACTGAATTTAACTCGTATTCGAATTAATAGATGGAATACGTTCATTTTTTTTACATACTTATAGCTGTAAAATCTTCAGCAATAGAAAACAATTATCTACTAGAAAGGTTATTTGGAGAAGGAGAGAATTATTGGAATAGATAAAGGGAGGGAGGGAGAAAGTGAATGAGAGAGAGAGAAGGAAGCAAACGTTCATTTTACATACTTATAGCTGTAGAATATTCAAACAATAGAAATGTAATTATCTACTGGAAATAATAATAAAAATACCGATCGTAACAAGTGAGTGAGTAAGATGGAGAATAAGGGAGTGCGTGAGTGAGAGAGAGAGAGGAGAGAGAGAAGGAGGGAGGGAGGAGAGAAGGAGACAAATAGATTAATATTACTTAGATTTTTCTTTCAAAACCTTTAATACTAAAAGTGATCTTAGTACATGTGTAAACCAGATGAAATCTTTTTCTGATTGTACTTTTAACAGGCAGGTGGGCCATCTATGAATAACGGTACACGTTCCTCCTCTCAGCTGGTGTCGTGTATATTGGATTACATTAAAAACCACAAAGGACAATTAATGTGTTAGATTAGGGACTCATTAGCTTGTTTGTTTATGTGGCAAACGAAGAAAAGGAAAAGTCGCCTCGTTAAGATCCGAATGCGCGTTTTGTCATTTTCAGGTTCTTCTAATCGTAGACTTTTTGCCGTTATGGCTCAGCGGCTATCAAGCGGCATGGCTATCTATTTCAAGTGAGGAGTCCGGTTATTGCAAATTAACCTTCTTTCTTTTCTTTAATAAAGGTACTTTCTTTGGTGATGGGTTTTGTACAAGCGAAATTCGATCACCTGATAGGAACACCTATTTAGAATATGGTCTACGTTAGGATGCCCGGAAATATAATCTTACTAGAAGCGGCTACCCAGCGTCGCCTGGATAGAGGGGGTATGATAATGAAATTTATTGTGTGCAGTGCTCAGGTGCACCACAACTCGTCAAAGTCTCATATCTAGTACATAGAATAATGTATTAGTGTCAGGAACATGAATAGTGTACAGTAATAATATACATGTATGTAACCCTGGTGTATTGATTTGTTTACTTTTGAGATTTAAATACTGGACATTTTTAGTAGAATTTCAATGCTATTTCTATGTATATTTTGATTTATATTTATATACTCTTATGGCCCTCATGGCTAGATGTGAATAAATCTTGCTACTGGTTTAAAGTGAAGGTAATAACAGACAGAAATAAAAAAAAGGATTTATATAAGTAATAGATTATTTTTATGTCAGTATAAATTGCACATAATCTTCAGGGTTTTATTTGAATTATTTTCAATGGCATCGTTGATTTATTTACATTAAGTTTGATACTGTTGTACAAGATGTAAGCTAAAACAGAAAAAATACAAATGTTATCCTCGGGTTAGCTCAGTCGGTAGAGCGTTCGGCTAGAAACCACAAGGTTCCCAGTTCGATACCGGCCCTCGCCAACTCAGCATATCAGTAGCACAGGGATCTGTGCGATAAAGTAAGGAGCTGATGGTAGGTGTGGCGCTCCACCAAAGACGCATAAACAATCTCCTTGCTAGCGCTAGCGAAAAGGGGATAGACTCCCTCGCTGTCTGGCTGATACCGACTTTAGGCCACCCCGACGACTTTCCTTTTTTTATTTTACTTTATCCTCACTACTGACCCATTCGATGGTGTTTTATGTATTCAAATGAATAAATAGATAAATTAGAATGTATATATTAATATTCGTGTTCCTTAATTATACGACCGTTATCATCTTGCAACACTCTCTGGTTAAAAATGAGACCGTCTAAATCGGCCAGGATTTTCTTTTTTAATTCTTAATTGGTACTGACTCGTCTCGATAAAGTCTGTACATAACTTTATTTTATACGTTGATCAGCTGTCTACACATCTACATTAAAATTTTAGATTTAAAAAAAAATGAATATTCAGTTTCAATACTTCTTTATTACATCTCGTGTGTGTTGAATGATTTAATATTTTAATGTTATTTTCTTAGACTGATTATCAATTTGAATAAAGAAACAAAAGGTTATTTCTATAAACAAAGGGGAACCACTCTTGACTGATAAATTATTTATTTATTCTCCCATTAAACTAATCTTAAACCATAACCCGTATTTTTTTCCTAGTAGATCAATAATCTATTAGTCAAGAGTGGTTCCCCTTTGTTTATGTTAGACTTATAAGAAATAACCGAAACAAAATTATAAATCTAAGAGAAACTGCACATAAATCTAAGGAATTCCAATATAATTACTTTATTTAAAAAAAACAGAATGTTAATCTTTAAAAAATATTGTAAAAAAAAAGAAAAGAATGAATAATTTTAAAGGAAGTTCATAAATTAAATACGGTAAAAAATCTTTTACAGTATTTAGGATATTAGGTATAATGAAATAAGTTTAAACTAGTAGGACCCGTGGAATTTCTACGAAACAAAACAAAAATCAAGAACAGCTATTTAAGCAATAACTAATACAAAAATAAAAGTGACAAAAACACGACTCGGAAAAATAGGTTGCGCTGGGTTGCTAAGACATAGCGTATATTAAGACAGGAGGCCTGGACGACATGAGATCAAAATTAGCAAAATATCTTCCCTAATTCACAATTTCAATATTACAAATAAAACATGTAACTTTTTTTTTAATTCATCTTAGGAAAGGTACGCATTCAACTACTTTCCCTCCAGCTATGGGTGAACATTGGAACAGACTGGGCTATTTAACCTTGGCTAGGTAACCAGTCTAGAAGGAAAACTCTGAATTCAAACCTATTAAACTCCGTTTAAGAAACTGACCTTATGTCGCATCCTGTTTGTGCGGAGTAGTTTATATATATATATATAAGAGAGAGAGAGAGAGAGAGAGAGAGAGAGATTCGTAGATAAAAGCCAAATTAGTTCTTTGAGGGAATCTTGTTCTCATATCTGGGCCGGTTATATTCGGCTCGTCCTATCTACTTTGTATAGGGAAAAGAATCGGTTGCGCGGCCTTGTGACAGAGGGTTGCTTCTAGTCATTTAAATCACTTTGTCATTGCCGGAATGTGGAAGATTCTGTCGCTACTTTTATGGACCTGAAATGACAAATGAACATTCGGATCTTAACGAGGCGACTTTTCCTTTTCTTCCTTTGTCACATAAACCAACAAGCTAATGAGTCCCTAATCTAACACATTAATTGTCCTTTGTGGTTTTTAATGTAATCCAATATACACGACACCAGCTGAGAGGAGGGAACGTGTACCGTTATTCATAGATGGCCCACCTGCTGTTAAAAGATACAATCATAAAAAGATTTCATCTGGTCTACACATGTACTAAGATCACTTTTCATTATTAAAGGTTTTGTGAGAAAAATCATCTAAGTAATATCAATCTATTTGCCCCCTTCCCTTCTCTCTCATATATATATATATATATATATACTCCAATTCGAATAATTCTCTCCTTCTCCAAATAACCTTTCCAGTAAATAGTTATTTTATATTACTGAAGATTTTACACCTATAAGTATGCAAGAAATGACCAAAACGTTGTGTATATAACATTAATTTTATTATTAACAATAAAGACGAGGACAGCTGTCCGAAAAATCGGAATAACACAAATTATCAAGCCTCGTCTAAAAGATTCAGACTAATATGACTTTTAGCATTTTGTCTACTAATTCAACACAATTTTAAATTCTATCGTTCCCATTCTGCGTGTTGGCAACTTTTTGACTATGGATTTGGTTTGGTTTATTTGTTTTACAGCATATCATCCTCAGTGGGTCATTTAATGCCGACAAAGTTTTGAAATGAATTAATTCTTAAATGGATACTCAATTTCTTTATAAACACATTTTTCTATTTATTTCAGAATGAACCAGGGAGCAATGGTGATTAAGGGGTGCTCTACATTCCCCAGACCTCCAAAACTGGAACCTCACCATCAGATAGAGTTTACCGTCATTCCCAGGACTGAAGACCCTTCGCCACCGCCTTCTAGCACCCATATGATAAAATGGGTTGGGGGTTGCCATCAGGGCAATAGGGTTGAGACAATCATATAGGTGCTAGGGCTTCACATGATCAACCGATTGATCGGAGAGGGCCTCTCCAACCGCCCGTCTAGCCTAAGTAAGGGTCTAAATGGAGTGTTGCATGTCATGGACAGCTCATCCACCAGGATTCCGTCCTTAAGTATCACGGGTCGCCACCCAAGGCCAACAGGTGGCTCTATTTGGGGGATTCTTACCCCTCAGCAGAAATGCAGTCGCTGTATTCTAACTCCCCAGCCAACAGGGCGGCCATGGATTTGGAAACACTATTCACCATTCAGTGTAAAACACCTTTTCATACCAGTGTCAAAATCTTTGTAGACCAGTGTTGTTTTAAGCAAATAGATATCTCCATTAATTACACCTTAATCATTAGGCTTCTAGGTATGTATTTTATTACATAATTGATACGTTGTCTATAAATTATGTACGGTAGTGTAGTAATTAAAAATAACGGTCTTTCTGAATCATGAAAAAATGAGTAATTGACAGGACTTAAGCTTTTACAAACCTTGTAGTTGGTCTCTGATTGGCCAGAGCCAAGCGTGAGAACAGAAATATGGTTAAAAAGCCAGTTTTTGGCTGGGTGACTCAACAGAACAGATGCAAATGCTGTCTACCGTCCGTAGACCATTTCTCCATGCGTGTTGTTCTTACTTGGGATTGAATAAACGACGTCTAAAAACAATATCAAGTCTTGTGTTTGTTACTAAAAACAGCAACGAACAGAAAGGTGAAAAGTCCTAAGAAGGAAGATCAGAACACAGAGAGAAATCTCCCTAGATGTCCAGATAGCAGATAGACAACCCGCAATCAACCAGCTTATAAGAAGATACGTACGTATATATATATATATATATATATATATATATATATATATATATAAAATCAACCTCTCCGCACGAGTAAGATGTGATACAAGGTCAATTTCTTAAGCAGAGTTTAACGTTCGAATTCTGAGTTTTCCTTCTCTTAGAGTGGTTACCTAGCCAAGGTTAAAGTGTTAAGCTGTATTAATTATTATTCTATGCTACTGTTGCCTTTGACCAGGATTGAACCTGCAGTCTAGAGATATGTCCAATTGACACTTTGCGTAATGGATATTGGCATTGAGTTAATACAGTTCTAAGTGACAGTTATCTCTGGGCTGCAGGTTCAAACCTGGCCAAAGGTGACAATAACAGAATAATAATTAACACAGCTTAACACTTGTACCCAGTCATGGTTAACGGAATGAGAATAATATACTCCGGTGGATTGAATAAAGAGTTCGGTTCAAAGTTCCATGGAGGCTCCCGATTAAGACGGTTCGAAAAGAAGGTTACCGAGTTCGAGATTGGTTCCCGAGTACAACAAGAAATACCTGAAGAAGTCCGGAGGGCACATCGGCCGAAACATTGTACAGATAGCAATAAAAAATGAGAAATATATCCCGAATAATCCAAATAATACGGAAAATATCATTACTAGAACTAGCAAGAATATGCACCCTCCGGGAACAAGTATTTAAGTTTTCATGTTATAAAATATCATATTTAATTAGAAAGATTAAAGAAACTAAATAAGAACCCGTATAAAAAGATTACACTTATCTTTATTTACATTTATTTCTATATGAAATTATACATAGGATTTAATGCACTTGAGAATAAAATAATAGTAGAAATCAATAAAAAAATAATTATTAATCAAACCTTGTTTTGTTAAAATTAGTATGCAAATTATTCCCATCATATTCTATGTTAACCTTTTTTTTTTTTCTTCATAATATATAACACACATTGCTAGACTTTAAAGCGCATTAATAACAAGGGCTGTTTCGAGGCAAATCTAACTCAGCTCGACTTTGATAGAGATTTCTTTAATAAATAAGATATTAATTAAGAGTAAATGGTGATTATTTAATAATTGAGAATATAACGTAAATAACTAAGAGGTAACATCGATGATGGCGTAACTTTGGTGACAGACAGAAATACAAAATTTCCATTATGTTTAGACGTATACAATCTGTTATTAAGTCTGTAATTCAATGTGTCATTCTTGTCTTTTTCAGTCATTTTCTCGGTATGATAAGTGACAAATTTCCAGTTAAACATCTTTAACCCGAATAGTCACAAAGTCTACTGCAGAATGACAAGGTATTTATAAGACTCCACAATGTCATTCAAATCAAGCAGTCAAGCAGCCAATCAGAACTCAAGGAATGGAATCACCCAAATCACCCAAATTCATGAATGGGTCATTCTTGATTTCTATATATACCAACTGTCTTGGACATTGCTTAAGTCGTACTTAGTTAGCTGCTGTTAGTCAAACCAACAGTAGACTTACTGACTTCAATAATTATAAAGAAAGATCTCGAGTATGTATTTATCCAATTATTACGCCACGGGCAGGATGTGACACAGGGTCAATTTTTAATCGAAGTAAAGCTGGTTTGAATTCGGCTTCAATTTGGAGGCACGTGGTGTAATGGTTAGAGTCGTACGTAATGGACTCGTCGACCCGATTTCAAATCCTAGACGAAGCTACACTTCATATAATGCTAATACCCTTGGGAATGGTATGAATCCAACTACTCTCCCTCCAGCTATGGGTAAATAGTATGGCAGACTGGAATCTTTAACCTTGGTTAGGCAACTAATCTTAGAGAAGGAAACTCTGAATTCAAACCTGTTAAACTTCACTTTGAGTTCTAATTAGTGATCTATTTCACTAACGGGAAATGTTTTAGTCATTTCTCCTCTTAGACTGGTTGCCTTATTAAGATTAAAGAACCGAGTCTATTTAATTATAGTTGGGGGGTGGAAGGATTAATGGGTTCATGCCTTTCCCAAGTTCATTAGTGCGAAGGGAAATGAAAATAGCGTCGTCCAGGATTTGAACTCAGGTCGACGATTTCATTTCCTACGACGATAACCGTGACGCAAATTATCCAAAGTAGGTAAAAAGGGTTTTAATGTAGATTTATTAAGATAAGAATCCGTGAAAAGAGGAACGCAGTTTTCTTTTTTTCTTTTATTTATTTATTTATTTATTTATTGTAAAATGCCAATTTATTTTTACATTAAAACAAGGGAAATCCCTAATTCCATGTAAAAAAAATGCTGGCATTTTACGAAGAATGCTTTTCCCATTTCACGGAATTTTATCTTAATTAATCTACATTAAAAATCCTGCGATGGTGTTAATGCATATACTTTCTCTCAATTGAAACCAAAAAAAAAAAAAAAATACTGAATATACGACTGAAAAGACTCGTATACTTAAACGAACATTATATATATATATATATATATATATATATATATATAAATGATGCCACTTAATCTAAAATGTATTTCGACTATTAAAATGTATGTCATGTCAGTAGATGTTCACTGACATTTGTCAGTTGGGACTAAAAGTAACCGCAAATGAACCTTCTGATTCTATTACAAATTACAATCTTCTAAATTTAAAAGTCAGCTACTTGTCATTCTCTAATGCCAAGAGGCGGAGAGTGGGAGAAAGAGAGAGTGATGAGTTGGCAGTCTGGACTGAGTTGTTGAAGGGAACAGATGCAAGATGAGTGTTCTCCAAGGCATTTTTACTTGGGATAAAATAAATGAGCTCAGAAAAAGAAGAAAAAAATGTCTTGTATTTGTTATTAAAAACTATCAACCGCACAAGACAAGATATCCCAAAAGATTCCCAAGTAATTTCCAGACTCCTCGAAGAATAGCGAGAATGCCATCTAACCGAAAATACCAGCCCAACAACCGATTAAGAAATAAGAATTGATCCGGTCCAGAACAGCAGAACTCAACTTCAATTCAGCCAAGAGGATAGTTGAACAGTAAAAAAATAAGTATAGTATTGAACACAACTTGCCACAACTGCCAGGAAGAGTCCATTAAGATGAGGAGGTGTTTGACTGTTCCACTGTCCAATAGTTAACAATCTGTAACAGTCATTTCCAGACTGCAGGTTCAATCCCGGCTAAGGGTGAAAGTAACACAGAATAACAATTAACAGTATTCTACATATAGAAATATTATTATTTCATTTCCACTCTTCAATCAAACCCCACGACGCTACACACATACATATACACACATGGACAAATCCTGGACGTGGTAATTGCATTTCACTTAGCGCTAATACCCTTGGGAAAGGTATGAATTCTACTCTTCCTCCAGCTATAGGTAAATAGTAGGGCAGACTGGGCTCTTTAACCTTGGTTAGGCAACGGGTCTATGAGAATGAAAACTCTGAATTCAAACCTGTTAAACTCCGCTTAAGAAATTGACCTGGTGTCACATCCTGCTCGTGCGGAGGGGTCGGTAAATATATATACACACATGGACATCGACGTGAAGAAGCAACCCACTTCGTATAAAGATATATTGATAATAACAAATCTTAGCTTAAGGACTCAAATGTGCGGCACCCGCTGAGGATCGAACTCATTACTAAATTAATAATCTGAGAAACTACTTTGCTAACCACTAACCGTTATAAGGACCCCTATAAGATATATTGAAATGTTAATGAATAAGAACGTCTACAAATAAGTAGGGAGATTAAAAAAAGGGGGGTCTGTGAATTAAGGCACCTTCCCTCGTGTTATCAGCGTCTATGGCCCCTCTTTATCTGCGTAATAACCCCCACAATAAATTTCAATCAACATACAATTAAACCAATTCCTATACAACACAAGAAAATACGATATTCAAAACATTTGATATGTATTCCCTTAACACAAAAAATATCTACAGACACTTTCCCCTACTTTTCACCTTTTTTTTTTTGTCTTTTTGTTTTTTGTTTTTTTTTTTTGTTTTTTTGTGGGGTTGTCTGCTGAGATGTTTCTCGGTCGAAGATAACGGGTTGGCACAATATGAGAGAGCTAGCAAGTGGTATTTCTTTCCGCAAATGTTACTCGCCAATTATCAGGAGAAAGTGGACAATTCTGAAACGATAGGGGTTACTCCCTGAAGTGGCCAAAAAAGCGCTATCTTGTCGTCCTGCCCTAACAATAAGCCATCGGGTACTTGAAACTATTTAGATACGGAGCACACGTAGCAGATATGAAGGAAAATGATACCGGTTAAATCGCTGGGGATATTCCCAGATGGAACTCTCTCTCGTACTTTGCTATTTACTGATAAGTGCAAGATTAAGGCAACAAAATATAAAAACAACGTGGCCACAACTACGATAAATACCGACATTGCATGAATCATTTCTTAAGTGTCTGAGATTCGTTCAGAGAGGAAGATATTGATAATCTAGAGAACTAGTCAGAGAATTAAGCTGGAGTTTTTCACTTTAACCTTTTTCATAACCAATGCTCTTTATTCATTCAGTTCCTGTTCGTGTGAACAATTCCGTTCATGTATGTATATTACCAACCCCTCCGCACGAGCAGAATGTGACACAAGGTCAATTTCTTAAGCGGATTTTAACAGGTTTGAATTCAGAGTTTTCCTTCACCTAGACTGGTTACCTAGCCAAGGTTAAAGATCCCAGCATGTCCCACTATTTACCCATGGCTGGAGCGAGAGTAGTTGGATTCATACCTTTCCCAAGGGTATTAGCGCTCTCTGAGATGCAAACAGCCTTGTTTAGGATTTGAACTCGGGTGGACGAATCCATTCCCTACGACTATAACCATTACACCACACACCTCCATTTAAGTACCTGGGTCAAAATTTTGTTTTTTTCAAATCAGTCCTGAATGGAGACTATTTGAAAATACAATTTGAACATTTAGTCATTAAACAATTTTTAGTTTATATCTACATTGTTGTGCCGTCAGCACAACACGCTGGAGAAGCAAAGACGAACTTATAAGTGACGTTCTCCAATGAAAACCTCCACATGGGAACGCCAATGTGGGTCTTCCAGCAAGGACCTACATCGATCATTCTGGATGCTGTGCGGAGGACCTGTCCGGGGCGATAAAACGATAGGGATGGTTGCGAGAGATTTTCATAGATATCCGTGCTGCCAACAGGACATGATGATTTTTTTTTTTTCATTTTGGTGTCCTGTTGATGTGAACAATTTCCGTTTTATTACTTGGATCAGAATTTTGTTTTTTCAAATCAGTCCTGAATGGAGACTATTTGAAAATACAATTTTAAAAACATTTAGTCTTTAATCATTTTTATTTATATCTACCATTTAATCGTAAATATTGAGATTATTCCTGTTTGAATTGGAATTTTAATTTAAAAAATCAAAAACAAAACAAAAACAAACAATTCCAAGTTATGTACCATTTTTACTTCAAAAATTATTTTCAATATCATTTTCATAAAATCTCATAATTTCTAGCTAGTCGACTTTTTGGAGAATTTATGTGATTTCTCTTATTGACAGTGCGTTAGAAGCAGAAATTGCCGTAATTTATTTATTTTGTTTTGTTTTTAATAAAGTTTTAACTCAAAGATCTTAAAATTTATCGAGTGAGGGAAACATGAAATGGATGTAAAGATTCGTGCATATTCAAACAACTAAAGAAAAAATGTTTGTAAAACCCTAAATTTACATGATTCAAAGTTGTTTTATTTAAAACTTTCAATTTTCTAAACTAAAAAAATTAAAGAAGGATGTAAAATCAGTGCCCGTGAAAGTCTTCAGGTTATTTCATTTCTAAGATACTAGCAGGACCTGTGGACATACCACAGTAGGACAATTTAATTATTACAACGTTAGTTAAGTTAACAGCTATTGCTAAATCATTCAATATATAAAAAGTATAATAATCTTGATTTAACTCTCATTTTTTTTATTAGGTTCAATTGAAATAGATTAGCGTTATCACTTCCGCGCGCTCACCCCTCTATATATATATATATATCTTTCCCCTACTCTTTTTTCTTACTTCCTTCTTATATTTTAGTGTGTAGCCTGTCCTTTTTCTTTCCTTTCTTTATAATAAAAAACGTAATGGTTCATTATTTAACTGAGGTGACGTCATTCATAAGAAATAAGAATTCGGCGGATAAGCAACACTGAAAATCAGGATTTACATTTTTGCATCTTGGATGATTTGAACGGTCTCATTCTTAACCAGGGGATGTTGTAAGATGATAACGGACATAGGATTAAGAACATGAGTATTAATATATGTTGCGTAGAGGCCAAGGTAGAGTTATAGTAGTAGTCGTTAGTAGTAGTAGTGGTGGTCGTCGTTAACTCAGAGAAACAACATACGCAAGTCGTATAGCCGAAAAAGGGTTTTTATTTCTTTCTAGTCTCGTGGGTTCTTTTTCAGGGAGAAGGAGAGAGAGAGGGGGGAGTAAGTTCAAGCTGTTCTATCGTAAATCACGTTCATGCGCGCTGTTCGTTGCTAGCCTAGAGACGTCACCGTGCGACTCCAAGAAACCCACGTCTGCTTCCGACCAAGGCCCAGATGAAAACAACCGATTTTCTCTTCTTCTGTTTGTGGTCCCGGGGGGTGGGGGAAGGGACACATTCGCTCCCGCCCTCCACAGAAAACCTGGGACTTCCGTTTTTATTTTTAAATCTAGTTCTGGGGTCATTGGTCAGTCAATGGCTGGCACCCGGTGAGTGTTTACAATTCCAAACTTTAACCTCTTTTTGTTCTTATTTCTTTGGTCACCTATCTAAGTACTGAATAGGCTCATTACAGCTTCGTTAATGCATGCATACATGTTGATCACGACGTCTTGTCAGACCACTCCTTCATTCTTTGACCGTTTGTGAGGTCGTTGGTCACTTTTCAGTCCTTCCAGCGACTTGCATATCTTGGAACAAATTTGGCATTCATAACGGTTGGTGTTGACTGACATACAGGTATGGTATACGCATCAATGTGAACTCATGTGAAACCACCAGCTGTTTGGCACACTTTAGTTCAGCAGAAGGATGGAAAGGTTTCATGTTCGGAATCAGTGTGTGGCATGTATGTATGCATACATACATATATGCATGCATATATAGCAATATCATAATCTTTACTTGTCACTGCCATACCTCACAATCCTACAACCCCAACACCAGAGCCTTTCCTCCCATGAGCCATTAAATGACTCATTAATCCCGCAGATTTTGATGCAAATATGACACAGGAAAGACGTCCTTCCCACTGGATTGGATGGATCAGATGATAAAGGTTGACACTTATTCCCCAGTATATGTGTCTTAAGACCAGAAGCCGACTTACAAACTGTGTTACAGATTACATACATGGATACATACATACAAACATACATGCATACATACATATACATATGTATACAAACATGCATACATACCCGCATGCAAACATACATACATGTATACAGATATACATGCATACATGTATACAAACATGCATACATGTATACAGATATACATGCATACAAACATGCATACATGTATACATACATGTATACAAACATGCATGTATACAGATATACATACATACAAACATGCATACATGTATACAAACATACATGTACACAGATATACATACATACATGTATACAAACATGCATACATACATGTAACAGATATACATACATGTATACAAACATGCATACATGTATACATACATGCATACATACAAACATGCATACAGATATACATACATACATGTATACAAACATGCATACATGTATACAGATATACATACATACATGCATACAGATATACATACATACATGCATACATGTATACAGATATACATACATACATGTATACAAACATGCATACATGTATACAGATATACATACATACATGCATACAGATATACATACATGTATACAGACATGCATACATACAGATATACATGTATACAGATATACATATATACATACATGCATACATATATATATACATGTATACATGCATACATGCATATATACATGCATACATGCATACATATATACATACATGTATACATGCATACATATATACATACATGTATACATGCATACATATATACATACATGTATACATGCATACATATATACATGCATACATGCATACATATATACATGCATACATATATACATTTATACATGCATACATATATACATGTATACATATATACAAACATACATATATACAAACATACATATATACATGCATACGTGAATGAAAGAATATTTGGAAAATTACTTTCTTCTTAATAAAAAAAAAAACAAATCCTACTGATATGGATAATGCGGTGATCTGTGGCTGGTAGACTGGGGGGTGGGGGACGGATGTCTCTCACCACAGGTTGCACCACCTCATTGCACCCAAAAGGGGTAAGGCCATGGACAATCTCTGATTTCTGAGGCACCCCAAATGTAAATACCGAAAAAGCTCAACACCTTTTTCCCTACCTACACGTACACATGAAAGTCCTCCCAATAATCTCGACCTTGTATCATATTCTCTCCCCGTGGGGAGTGGGATAGATGCTTATTGGTTGGGCGTTACCGTCTTCAACTGTTGATGTTTAGGATAGATACCCGGTGCTCCATGAAAAAGAGACTTTAACCCTGGTTATTCGAGATGATCATACACTAAAAAGAATTAGTTGCTTGGATTTTACGGCATATCAACCCTTGTTGGGTTATTTTATGCCGAAGACGTTTTGTTTTATTCATTCTTGATGGGTACAACATTTTTTAAACACATTTTTAAGCTCATGTTTCTTTTTCTATTTAACCCATAGATGGAACCCTAATAGATACTACCACTCCGGGTCAGAGTTGACCTGGGAGCAATGGTGATGAAGAGGGGCTCCACAGAATTCCAGAATTGGAACTTCACCATCAGATAGAGTTTAACGTCATACCCAGGACATGTATACCCTCAGCCACCGCCTTCTAGCACATACATGATGAAATGGATTGGGGCTTATCATAGGGGCAATTGGTTTGCGACAATCATATAGGTGCCAGACATGATGTGATCACCCGATTAATCGGGTGGGAGCCTCTCCGACCGTCTAAGTAAGGGCCAAAGTGAAAAAGAATTAGTAAGTGCATTGAAAACTAAATTTAAGAGTGACCCATCCACATTACCAAAAGTTCGATCCATAATAATGTCGATAAATTTAAGTTAAACAAATACTGAAACTTAAAAATACTTAGGGTTTAGGGTTCTATCTATGTAACACATTTCTTTGATTTTTGTTAACCAAGCGAAATAAAAACAGTTTTATAATTTGCTTGAAGAATTGTGTTTATATTGGTTTGGCGGTTGATTTTGAAGGCTATCACAATGCAAGTATAAAGAAAAACGAGGTAACTATGATGTTTATTTATCTTTTATTTATTTTCTTAATATTGCGGGATGAAAAATCCCTTCGTCAGAAGAATTTTGAAAGCACAGAGCCCTGAAAGGGAGATGTTGACTTATTAGAATCTGCAATTTTCATCCCGAAATATTAAGAAAATAAATCAAAGGTAAAGGGACAACATCATAGTTACCTCGTTTTACTTTACAATTGCATTGTGATAGCCTTCAAAACCAACAGCCAAACCAGGTAATTGAACAACATTATAGTTACCAATATGATTTTTTTAAGTATATGAAAAGAAATAATTCAATTAAAAAAATAGTTAACAAAATAAAAGAAAAAAAGTAATGAGAGATTAAAACAATCCGCACTGCTTACCTGCTTAAAAAATTATAGAGATACATTTTTGTAAGGTATTGGAGGCTAAAAATGCTTAAATTGACTTCGGCGTTAAATTTTTACCTCCATACCAAGATCTTCAAAATTCAACTTATACACGAGTATATTAGTTGCTCATATTGTAATGGTTATCGTCGTTGGAAATGGACTCGGCTACCCTATACTTTATACAAGGATATTAGCGATAAGTGAAATGCAAACACATTCTCGTCGAAGGTTTGCCTTGGCCATTACACGACGCGCATATATATATATATATATATATATATATATATATATATATATATATATATATATGTGTGTGTGTGTGTGTGTGTGTGTGTGTGTGAGACCACAGACACCATGTTTCGCCGTATCATATCTCCTCGGTATGGTTAGACATAGCAGGCTACCTCCAGCTGGGATTGAAACCCGACCGATTTATCATGTCAGAGTTCCTAACCCTTAGTCCATCAGCACACCTGCAGACCATGGCGAGATTTTAAATGATAAATACATATGTATATACAAGGTGTGTCAAAAAAGTATCGAGAATTTTGTAGTTTTTGACACCTTTTTAACGTTCCATTCATTCATTTTTATATTGGTAAATACAGCTTCAAACTCGGCTCTTTTATGACACACCTTGTATTCTGAAAAAAAAAATAACGTTCCTTTCATTGTTCATTTCTATCTTGGTAAATACAGCTTCAATCTCGATACTTTTATGACACACATTTTATGTTAAAGGCCGCCAGAGAGAGCTCCATCCTAAATAGGAGAGATGCACGAGTATATTCATCTTGAAAAAAAAAATGGACGGAATGCTAAATTTGACTAATCATTATTAAAAACAAAGCAACTAATTTTCAAATAATGGCTTTTGAGAAGTCGGCCAAGATCAACAATTTCTCCGTTTGACCAAATAAATTCTACAGAATAGGGCATTCTTCAAAGAAAAATAATATTTCTTTTTTACGAGAGAATAGAACGAGCAAATTAACATCGGAAGTCGACAAAAGCCAAAAAGAAGAAGAACCTATTCATAAAGAGACAAGAATTGGTTAATTACACCAACAGACAGTAGAACCAACCAATTATTTCGACCCCAAGACTTTCTACATCAACTGAAAAATCACACCCCCATCCTAATTAAGATTTCCCGTTTCATCCTTTGAATCGCAAGAATCTGTTAGCTAACAAAATCAAAAAAAAAAATTCTCTTAAGATCTTTGATGCTTGTTTCGTAAGGAACGGTTTGTAAAAGACATCAGTGGTTGAATCAGTTCCCAGAAAGAACAGGTCTTCGCAGAAATAATTGGCACCAGATAAATGGTAGAAAATTCATACTGTTATTTTAGGAGCTCTTTTTGTGACCATTCGTTGGCAACCATCCGTCTGCAAGAGATGATGGCGTAGTGTCCAAAAACGTGGAACCATGAAGCCTTTGTGGTCCAAAGGAAAGGAAATGAAAGTGTCGCTGGAGTTGCTGGATAGAGCTGTAGTTCAGCATCACACCACCTTAGGGATTAGAGCTCCGGATTTGATTTTCGGGGTGAATTCCCTTAACTTTTCTTTGGAATGAAGTATGGCCGCTAGGCAGCGGAGGTTTTATAACAGGCTTTTTCTTGTCTAAATGAGTTGCCTTCCAAAGCTAAGGAGTCCCATCTACCATATTTGGGGATTTATGTGAGTAGTAAATACGATAATACTACTGTGTGGATGGCCGTTAGATCCCCTTGAGCTCATCCGCCCTTTGACAGCTCTTGTTTTCAGTGATGCTAGGTGTCCACGCACCCACATCACCAGACAAGTCAAGGCGTGCCTAATGGGGGTGTCAGTTTAGTAGCCGACAGGTAGTACTAGTTTACATGGTACTAACAGCAGAGAGTAGGAGAACTTTGTCTTTTTAAGCTTAGTTGGCGATCGTCAGCGAAATCCGCTCCAAAGTGCTCAACCCACTAGGGGATAGGGGGCATATATAATCATCCACAGACACCGTGTTTCGACGTATTACATCTCTTCAGTGTGGCTAGACATTTACAGGCTACATATTGTTAATGTTATTTATATCTGTTAGCATTCTGTGTACCTCAATAAAAAAATGTGGAAACGCGAAAATTAATTGAAGGAATTTAAAATGTTCTTCGTTTTGTGAATTTGACGTCACAGCAACAAACTGGCCTACTTTTTGCAATGTTTCCTGTTGAGCGCACATCTTCAGCACGCTTTTCATTCGTCTTTATTTTTTTATTTTCCATAATCAGCGAAGCAAAATAGATTGAATCTTTAAGTAATTTAATTAAATAAAATAAAAAAACAGCAATTAAAGTTAAAAGTCCCTTTGTTATTGGAACACGAGGCATGATTAGACGTTTGTGTCAGTTTTATTTTTCTAAGCGCGCACGCATTTGTGCTGAAAATTTATCGCCCTAACCAAGATGTAGATGGATGGTTGGTTGGTTGGTTTTTACGGCATGTCATCCCTTGTTGGGGTATTTTATGCCGAAGACATTTGGTTTTATCTATTCGTGTTGGATATTCAATTTTTTCACAAACTCAATTTTTAACACTCATTCGTTGATCTATTTAACCCATAGATGGAACCCTAACATGTACTACCACTCCGAGTCAGGGTGGACCTGTGAGTAATGGTGATAAAGGGGTTCTCCAGAGCTCCAGAATTGGAACTTCACCACTAGATGCAGTTCAATGTCATACAAACAACAGTAAGACCCTCATTCACCGCTTTCTAGCACATACGAGGTATGTCAAAAAGTTCCAGGACGGGTGTCACAAAGATCTATTTCTAACCCAAAATACAAACTACTAGTTTTCACCTTCAAACTATTTCTTCTGGAGTTTGTAACTGGGATCTCAGCTTTCTACAGCCATTGAACTTTCTTCCACAAGATTTTATATATACATATCCTCTGTTTCATGTCGTCAAGCAATGAGGACAGAGCAATGAACAAACTTGAAATTTCTGGTCCAGTTGGGGAAAACTCCGTCAGAATCACTGGAATTGCTGCAGTAAGTGTACGAAGATGAGATGATGTCACGCTCACGTGTTTTTCAGTTGTGCAAGAGGTTTAAAGAGGGACGCGAGGACGTAGAAGACGACCCCAGGAGTGGAAGGCCTTTTACGACCTCTTCAACACTCTACGAGATGGACGTACTCATAGCCATAAAATAGCGTACGATTAAAGTAGATGAACTAGTTGAATAATATTCAGACTGACTTTGCTGTGTTGGCTATACCGAACTGACCCTCCTCTATTTAGTGTAAGTTTTTGTCTTGTTAATTGTTTGTACTTATTTGTTCTGTGTGTGTATGTATCCGTTTAGCACCGAATGCTGGTGCTTGATAAATGTGTTAAGCACAACATTCATATGTGTATCTTTCCACCTCGCAATACAACAAAAAGCAATAATAATAATATCTTTTCAGCTAGTATATTAGGTCTTAGACCTGTCAAATGTTCCTTATAAACATTCATCTTAATTCCACAGAATATTTATAATCTTTCCACAGATTATCTAACATTGCCTTAAAGGAGTTTAGAGATGGGGCATTCACTATTGATGATGGTAGTTTATTCCATGTATTCACCACTCTGTTATTAAAATAATTTTGTCTTGCATTTGCTTTACAAAATGTTTTTAAGAGTTTTAATTTAAGACCCCTGGTATTGATATTTTGAGCAATGTTTAGTAGATCAAAGTTTGTTGAATAAAAACCATGTGTATATTTGTAGACTCCAATCATATTTCCTCTTGTTCGTCGATAAACCAAACTTGGTAAGTCAATATAAATAAGTCTTTCTATTGAAGTCAGTCAGTCTACTATTGGTTTTGAACAATGTGACTGGCCAACCACAACTGAACCAGTGTCAAGACAACTGGTAGTTATGGGAATTCAGAACAGTCCACTCACACATTTGGGTGATTCCATTCCCCGAGTCCTGATTGGCAGCTTGGTTTGTAGGATCCTCTGTGGCTCCATAAATCCTGCCATTTTGCAGTAGTCTTTGCAGCAAACTAGAATCGTATTTCAGTTACGACTGCTTGCTGTCTTGTCTTGCCAATTCGACGGTAATTAGATTTAGTATTATTCTACATTTTCTTCATACGAAAGGTTTTTTTTTTAAATCATTCATTACTTTATTAGCTCTCCTTTGAACTCCCTCAATGAGTTTTATGTCCTTGATTAGTCTTGGACTCCAAATCACATTAGCAAATTCAAGAATTGTAAATTCGAATAAATCGTCGATGACCAAAAATAGCTTCAAGAAATAGAACGGGTAAACATTGAAGAAGCAGGTGATAAAAGTCAAGAACTGAGTCGACAGTTGCATAACATCAAAGATAACAACCCAATTTAATTTGATATGGGCGTTAGTGGGTTTTTTTCTTACACGAACTTTAATTATTTCTCTCGAGATATATCTGACGAAATCTTTTTGGGGCCAATATTTATTTTAATTAGTTCTGTTATGAACCATAACGGCTGTTAAATTAAATTCATTGTTTATTGAAATACTGACACAGTTTCCGCCAGAAATGATGACCTTATTTACATATGAAATGATACGGATCTACTAAAAGATCAGAATTAAGTATATTTGTGCATTTGGCTAATAAGTTTAAATTGTTACTTCTCGTCGGTAATTCTAATCAAGATTAACGTGTTGTATGTGTACTAGAAGAAATACAACGATTATATATATATATATATATATATATATATATATATATGATAATTGAATCATATTACCACGACCAGACAACTCGGCAAACACTATTTGTGCTTGCCGAGTTGTCTGGTCGTGGTAATATGATTCAATTATCAATTATATATAATTCCTCTATGAAAATTTAATATATACCCTTTGCCCATTAGGTTGTTTTCTGAGGATTCGGGCCCCGAATTGGAAAGTCATTGTCCTGGGGGTGACCTTGCCCTCTGTAATCCTGCGATGGGATCCACGGCAAATACAGGTTAGGTGGCTGCGCAGTTTGAATTAATGTTACCATTGACTAGATGATTTGGCATTCTCCGTTTGTGGCATGGGCTGGTGGCCCAGTGAGTTGAGTCCCCGCTCTTCCCTCTGTGGTCCACTAGTTCAATCTCTAGTGGCGGAGATTGTGGTACGCACTGCTGATGAGACCAAAGGAGGTCGAAACAGCTGTCCAGTGCTCCGGATGTCATAAATGGTGTTTGCCGAGTTGTCTGGTCGTGGTAATATGATTCAGTTATCAATTATATATAATTCCTCTATGAAAATTTAATATATATATATATATATATATATATATTATATATTAGAAAGGTATATACAGGTAATCTACTTAAGTTTCACAAAAAAATTACCATCAGGGTTAATTGTAATGAATTAATCAAGAAATGATTAACTCATTACAATTAACCTTGATGATCTCTTGATGAAACTTAAGTGGGTTATCGAGATTATATATATATATTATATATATATATATATATATATATATATATATATATATCTTTCTACTTAATCCGCTTTACTAGCGTATTTAGCAATTCATATTCTTTATAACCCTGACTTATTCGGTTAATATTTGTATCGACCGTCGATATTGCAATTAACACGATATTCTATTTCCCGGTCTTTTTTATTTTATATATATATATATATATATATATATATAATATATATAAATCTATGGAGACCAGCAAATACCAAAGTTCAATAAATTCCACAATCCTATTTTTGTCCGAGAGGAGTTTAACACTTTTTGCCCCTCATTTTTCATTAAAAAAGAAAAGCTAAATAAAAATATAATAGGAGTAAGTGAACCACCGGAAGTGAAAAGCGGAAGTGAAAAACCCTGATTGAGTGCGACAACATTTCATTTAGAAATTGAAATAAAAATTCTACTGTAAATGCCACAAGTGAAAAAAAACAAGCACAACAAATCCGGTGCTTATAAAAATTGAGAAACAGGATATGGGATGAGTTTATAGGTTTGATTTTAGATTCTAAAAGCAACAAAATACAAATGTTTCTCTTCAGAATCTACGTTTAGTGAGTTTTAATATTTGGTTAATAAAAAAATTGTGAGTAAAATATACAAATGAACCCGATAATATGTAGAGAATAGTGTACAGATACAGATTTGCGCATAAGAGATATCATTAGAATCGCATTTTACGTATAAATAGCATTAAATTACGGAAACTCCCGAAGTAACCTAACCCTAACTAACTCTAATCCTAACACTTACCCTAAATCTAATCCTAGCGTCTCAAGTTTCGGTATTTCCGTGAAATGCAATGAAATGCTTTTTATACGTAATCTAATATTAGAATAATATCATTAGAATCACATTTTACGTATGAATAGCATTAGATTACGGAAACTCCCGAAGTAACATAACCCTAATCCTAACTAACACTTACCCTAAACCTAGTGTCTCGACGGTTTCGGGTATTTCCGTGAAATGTAATGTTTTTTTATACGTAATTTAATATTATCTTTTACGCGCTATTCTACATTAGTATCCAATATTTTAAATAGTTTTTTTTTCATAAATTTCTAGAACTATTTCTAATTTTAGAACTATTTCTAATTTTAGAACTATTTCAAAATTTTTAGAATTATTTCTTTTATAAATCTCAGTTTGTAAATCCCTTTAAGTAAATGCCAGTTTAGCAGAGAATCTGAAATAAAAAACCCTTCCAACATTCTTTCCGGTTAATCTTACTAAAGATGAAAGAAAACATCTCGATATGATCAAAACCTTAATGTATCACGCTTATTGCTTTTTAATGAAAATGACCTTTTTCCTAAAGATAGGCCAGAATCTCCATTAATCCAACCACAATAGTCGTACAAATAATTCCGAAATACAAACATCAAACATTACTGACAGCTGACAATTAGGATTCAACTTCCTCTCCTATCTTCATCCCTTGTAACATCTTTTTTCATTTTCACCCAATGAGATTAATCAAATAACAATTTAGAAAACCGTTACCGTGTGTTTCACTGACTCATTTGCCTTTTTGAACATGTTTGGCGGCACCGTTACTATAAAGTGGATTTCAAGTATGTCTTCCTTCTCGACAATTCGCCTGTTTGTCGTTAAGATTTTCGGGACATTAATGATTTTTAAATAATCACTTGATCAACTCCACAAACATGTACGATTCGCCATTTATTCTGTTTTTGTTTTTTTTGCAATTTACTACGAGTTAACACTCATGACATACGTATGTACACAATTAAGATTAGTCATTTTCTCTTTTACTTATTTTGATTTTCTTGAATATTTTAGTCTGACCAACTATGAATTTTTTATCACTAAAATTCTCATTTTATATTTATATACAATAATATATTTAACAGATAATAGCTCTATTTTATAACACCTAAAATTACATTCATGCACCCACTCTAATTACCGAAATATTCTAATGGAAAATACACACATTCTGCACAAAGAAAAAAATAAACAAACACTCCAAATACTAGAAGCTTTATACATAAAACAATACAAACAATCCTTAAACAAAATTAATTTCCAATACAGTACACACATTTTAAAATGCCTATAACACCTTTCTCACCAATTCTTCTCCTTCCAGCCTCTACATTAACATAATTTTTTAAAAACTGGAACACATCACCCCTCATGATGGCACTTCGAAGTGCCGAAAGTACTCGGGACTTGAACTTTGGTGGACTTATCCACGAATTCCACCCAAACATTAAAAAGTTGGCCAGAAAACTCGAAAAGATCAAAAATAAAATTGTTAAACAGGAGATGCGTCTTTTGTTTAATTCTACACACACACACATACATATATGTGTGTGTGTGTGTAAGATAATCCAATTGACTGGTAAGTAAGAGATGATTCTATTTGGGATCATCGAAATCTCACTGTATAACCATACTGTATGCTCTTGTAGATACAAACATATATTCTCATACAAGGATTTTTATAAATCCCTAAAAAGAGCTCAATGAATAATAAATTAAATTATATACAGAGCAATATCTAACTTTCAAAGAAATTTAAGTCTATCTTTCTTTTAAACTTATATTATATATAATATATTATAATATATATATATACGTGTGTGTAATATAGGGGCTATACTTATAAGTAAACAGTGGTTAATATCATAGGTATAGAGAATTTATATTTAGATTAAAGTAGCGTGGATATGGAGTCAACGGCGCCTGGTTACTGAGTTTCGCGCTCATGCGATATTCAGACCATTTGGTCTGAAGATCACATACATAACTATATATATATATATATATATATTATATATATTATATGTGTGTGTGTGTGTGTGTGTGTAATGAAGAAAACAACAGATCAATAAAATCGGACAAAATGTAACTAATATAAAGAAAAGGCTAATAACAAACGTATATAATCGATTCTATTAAAATGTCTTCTCTATTGTTTCGAAGACTTCTTCAGAATGTTTTATTAATTTACAAAGATTGATATATAAGCGAGGAAAAGATAAAAGAAGAAAGAAAAGAAAGAAATTTATTCTGGTTATGATCAAGAGACAGATAAAACACATCAACAAGATAATTGCAGACCCAGCCTATATGAAATGCAAAAAAAAAAATGCACTTTGCGGGACCGCTCATCTCAAAAGAGTGTTATCAATGTGAGTGGAAAAGTAAGTAAGTAAATTCGTCGGGGTGGCCTAAAATCGGTATCAGCCAATCAGCGAGGAAGTCTATCTCCTTTTCAATAGCGCTAGATCAAAGGGGTTGTTTTGCCTCTGCGGTGGAGCGCCACACCTACCATCAGCTCCTTACTTTGCCGCATATATCCTTGTGCTACTCATACGCTGAGTTGGCGAGGACCAGTATCGAACTAGGAACCTTGTTGTTTCTAGCCGAACGCTCTACCGACTGAGCTAACCCGGTCCTGAGTGGAAAAGTAATACCCCAAAATGTAGGAAAAAATACATTAAATGCATATAATTACCTTCCCTCGCGCTGGGTCTTGGGTAAAGACTAGGTGAGGGATTATATGAAAGCGAAAGTAAAACTAACAACAACAACAATAATAATGATAATAATAATAAAACTATCCGGGTACTTCAAGCGACAAACTGAAGAGACGTCACATTTGAAGACAGGGACATGGCTAAGAAGAGGAAACCCCAAGAGAGAAATTGAATCTCTAATAATAGCAGCACAAGACAATGCAATAAAAACAAAATACATAAAGGCAAAAATAGATAAGACATAACAGAATAGCAAGTGTAGAATCTGTGGAGACAGACGAAACGGTTAATCATATAATAAGTGAATGCAGCAAACTAGCACAAAGAGAGTACAAGACTAGGCATGACTGGGTGGGAAAGGTAATCCACTGGAAATTGTGCAAGACATTCAATTTTCACTATACTAAATGGTATATGCACAAGCCTGAATCTGTCCTGGAGAATGAGACGCATAAAAATCTCTGGGACTTCGAGGTACAGACGCATCACCTAATCCCGGCTAGAAAACCAAACCTAGTATTGATTGACAAGAGAACTTATCATCTCGTGGATTTTGCTGCCCCAGTAGACCACAGAGTGAAAATGAAAGAAAATGAAAAGATAAACAAATACTTGGACCTTGCTAGAGAACTGAAAAAAATGTGGAACATGAAGGTAAATGGCTGAAAAACTTAAAATTTTTCTACAGATACGCAAATTCTATTCAAAATATTTTACCTCCAATTTTCCCTTCAAAATAAATATTTTAACGGTTCTGGAATGTGACAAAAGGGAAGCAAGTGTGTATGCCTCCCATGGAACTGTGCCAAAAATAGCTCAGTTCCGTCATCATTACCCTTTGGAAGTGCTCCCACTTTTTAGACAGGGAGTCGGACAGGTGCTGTCTGGAGGGAGTTGAGTTGATTCATTTTTACATCACTCGGCACAAGAATATGCCAGGTGTGTGTGTGTGTGGCAATGTGTGTGTAAGTCAATGAGTGTGTGTGTGTCTGTCTATGTGTGTATGTTTCAATGTGTGTGGGTGTCAATGTGTATGTGTATATGAGTGTGTGTTTTAATCATCAAATACAATCGGTTGTCTTGTTTGTCTTGTGGTAATGGTTAACAAGCAGCTCATTATTACGGACGTTTTATGCTGTAAATAGGCTCAGCTTTAATAGATACTGTAATTATTTATGTATAACATTCGCTCGTGTACAACACGCAACTTTAAGTTTGGATGACGAAATACTCGAAAAAAACATTCTCGTGTAAAATACGCACTGATTATTTAGAATTTGTCGCAGATTAATTTAACCTAAATTCTTTATTATTTTTTCTTCTTCCTCTTTTTTTTCCCTACGAGTTAATGAATTTATAACCCATTTTTAAGTATCTGGCATAATTTCTATCATAAATAGTAGTGTTGATAGCGAGTCTTCTTGGAAAATTCCTCTTTGGGTTTTTTACTTTTGTTAGGGATTGCCCTCCTGTTTTTAATTGGACTCTCCAATTTTCCATGGATTTTTTGATGAAATTTACGCTGTTAGATATATTGTACATTTTTAAACATTCGATAATCCAGGTATATTGGACCATGTCATAGGCCTTTCTGTAATCGTTCCATGCCATTGCAATAGTGTTCCACCCATGTTTAACGGATGTGTTGATCTATATACAATAAGTCATATGTTCCTTTTTTTCCTCTGTGGCATCCTTTCTGTTCTTCTGGAAAAAAAAATTTACGCCAATTAAGTAAAAAATATACTTTTTTTTTATCGCCGCAGTCAATATTTCCCACATCATGGGTAGGCAAGTTATTGGTCTATAATTGCAAGGGATGCTTCCTTTTGTGGGTCTTTCTGGATTAGGGTAATTATTCCTTTTTGTCTTATTATTATGAGGTTTTCTACACCAGCGTTAGCTGATGGTCTTACACTGAAGTCTGAGGGACATTTTCTTTTTATTCTTATTCTTCTTATTATTAAATATTTCTCATTGCAAGAATTTTTTTTTTTTCAAATAAATTTTCTATCAACTTTTTTAACCTTCAGTTTGAGTATTCTGATCGGGAATGTATCCCAAGTTACATTTTACGAAATAAAACAATATTAACCCCCCCCTCTCTCTCTCACACACACATCATACTCGTAGGCACATATATGAATTGTATGCATTCACTTACATAGTTTACATGGAGACGTTCCCTTCCTCTTATACAGTGAGTCACAATTCGTTCACATTGAAGTAGAGGGAACTGGAAGATATCAAAATAAACCAATAGTGTTTGTTTATTTTTTTATTCATTTTGTTTTTTGTTTTTTTGTGCGTTCATGCCTCTGACTCATGTTTGTGTTTGCAAAATAAATACGACATAAATACACAAATAAATTAAGTCAATTTCAAACATTTCAACTTAAAATTTTGTTTCCTAGAAAAAAAATATATTGATGTTTCCATTAATAGAGCTAGTCGTTAAAATTTTTTATTGATGATAATATTTAGGCGAAATCTAACGTACATATGATATTTTATATCCTTTCTGGTTATGTGGTTGGTTGGATTTTACGGCATGTCAACCCTTGTTGGGTTATTTTATATCGAAAACATTTTGTTCTATTCATGTTTGACGGGTATTGATCCTTTTTTTTAATTCATTTTTTCTATTTCGTCACTAGATTGGTTGTTGGTGGTTTGGTTGGATTTTACAGCACGTCAACCGTTGTTGGGTTATTTTATGTCGAAGACGTTTTGTTCTATTCATTCATGGTGGGTATTATTATTTTTTATTTAAACTGAAAACAAATTTTTTAAACTCATTTTTTCTATTTAACCCATAGATGGGACCCTAACAGGTACTATCCCTCCGGGACAGAGTTGACCTGGAAGTAATGACCATGAAAGAGTAACTCCACACTTCCCAGAGCTACAAAATTGGAACGTCACCATTTGATGTAGTTTAACATCATACCGAGGACACATATTCTCTCTGGTAAAACATTATTACTTTGCGAACAACTATATCTATCACTATCCATGATACTAAGCACTGTTTACTTATAAATATAGCACCCATATATATATATATATATATATATATATACACCGACACCGTGATTCGACGTTCCACGTCTCTCCCTCTCTCATAAATAAATATATATATATATATATATATATAGTATTACAGTGTGTATTGATATAACCTACTTGAGTTTCACTATGAGGATCTTCCGGTTAATATTTGTATCAACCATCAATATTGCGATTAACTCAACATTTTTTCCGGTAAGTCATTCCCTTTATCACACACACACTATATATATATATATATAATATATATATATATATATATATATGTGTGTGTGTGTGTGTGTGTGTGTACGTGCGTGTTTATAACCAAAAATATTGGTGACAAATTTTAAAGGATTTTATAGAAAAAAATTATTTCTACTAACTTTAAACTTCACCTGAATTTAGTAAATACTTAAGATATCACAATTCCCTTAGTTATTTACGTCAAAATTTTCCATGATTTTATTTTTTATTCAAACCTCAATTATCAATAAAATTGTTTTACATTATTAATACGGTTGACCATATTTACATGCTAATAACATGTAAGTGTATTTATTTATACAACAAAATAGTGGTTTACATTGTGAACAGGAAGGCTAATTTGCATATTGATATTAAAAAATTGATTTTAATAAGTATTATTGATTTCAAATTGTTTGGTTTTATCTTAATGAATATGAGCAAAAATCTCGGGGATGAATCTTAAAAGTTATCCATTAACAAAAAAAAAATAATTGTAATTTTAGTCTTTACTTCCTAATTTAACTAAAGAGGTAAATTAGAAAGAAAAAAAGATGAAAGGCGGGAGTGATGGAAGAGTAAGTTTCAGTTCTATTTTTTTATTATACCCCCCTCGGTTTCAAATATTTTTATCTGCATTCTTATTTAGTTTCATTAGCCTTTCTAATTTAACATAATATTTTATTACATTAAAACCTAAATACTTACATCCGGAGGGTGCATATATTTGCTAGTATGTATGATTTTTTTTTTTTAAAGCGGAAATATTATCCTCCTAAATAAACCTGCAGTTAAAACATTCACTGCCGCGTGCGACTATAGTCGAGTTCATAACGCCGCGCAAATATAATTGAATTTCATACTACGTTCTATTTGCTGGTATCCACTTTCCGTCCGCAGGGGAAATTTGCAGAAATGATTGGTACCAACTTCCTCAAATTACCATTGAATAAACAGTTTAAAGTAACAGCCTGTCCCATCCAAGCAGAAAGTAAACAAGATTGATTGATTGATTTTAACGGGATGACAACCTGTTTAGGGTTATTTTACACCTATGAGGTTTATGAATAGCGTTCATTGTACGTTCATATTTACACATTTTTGTAGTTTTCTTAAGGTGTTTTTTATACACGGTCATATCGAATACGATTAATGTTTAAACAGATCTATTTCATTCAAAGGTACTACCGCTCCGGGTCAGAGTGGACCTGGGAGTAATGGCAGTGGGAGAGAACTTCTCATTCCCCAGATCTCCAAAACTGGCACCTCACCACCAGATGCAATTTCGTGTTATACTCAGTGTAGAGTAGAATTGGACTGTCCCATTATGTAATGGAGGCTTCTACAGGGAGCACTAAACTATACAACTTACCTCCTCTAATGGTATATGAGCCTGGCTTTTTAGAGGCCGGGGAACTTGAAATTGATGCTGAATGCTGGAAATTATCTTAATGTAAATACTTATACTATGACTACTACGTTGTTGTTATATCTTACATCCAGGAGACCCCTTTTTGAGCAGGGGTAACATTAATGTATTCTAAAACAGCAGATTTGGCGTACTTACTACACACATAAAACGCCAAAATGGCCCTGGTTGTCAACCCATCTAGGACCAGGATGAGTCTGTTATAAAACCATTGCCGCTGAACGGCTAAACAAATCCGGAGCCGGAGTCTCTAAGGTAGAGTAACGCTGAATTTCAGTGCTATACAGCAACTCCAGTGTCGTTACCAAACTGCATATGTTCTCATCCTTTCCTTCGGACCACAGCGGCAGAGGAGGGATCTGCTGCTTGGGCAACAGCTCATCCTCCAAAATAAACCGCCCAGACTACGTAGTAAAATAAAAAAAAATTTTAAAATATGCCATCGCCTTTCGCAGACGGAATGATGCCAAGCAAGACAGCAGATGGATACAGTCAGTGTATTCTAAGCCTCACCGACGTGGCGGGGGGGGGGGTAAATAAGGTATGGAGTGTGCCGGGATTATGATGAGGGAAAAGGTCAATTTTTGGTCGTGTATCTTATTGACTGATTTATGAAATGCCGCGCGGGTCAAACATTACAGACGAACATTCTAGTAAAATAAAAAAACTAGCAAAAGTCAAGAAATTTACTAATTTTATTCAGAAAACCTTTTTATTGTTCGAACAATTGTTCATAACATTTACATTAATCATCGTTTTATGATGATTTAATGGATTTAGAGTGACATTGTTGGAAATAGCCATTCCCCCCCCACCCACCCCCCCACCGAACATTGAAAAATGCGACAATGAACGGGCCAAGAGGAAACCTTTTCTTCAAAAATTCTTTTAAAGAACTTTTGCTCCCATGATGCTATATTGATAAAAAAAAAATCTTTTAATAATGGAGATTCGGTTTCCATTTGTATTAACCTAAACTACGTCACAATAAAGAAAATCGTCAAGACATTAGAATAAAGAACAACCCTGTAATCAGTTTTAATTTTTTTTTTTTTTTTTTTGCTCTCACCATTTTTTCAGTAAGAAGAGATCAACTAAAATGTTTACAAATAAATAAATACCAACGATTTTGTGTAAAATTTATGTGTAAAATATTTAAAATAATTTGATTAATAATTAATAGACGCACGCAACATTTTATTTAAAGTGGACAGAACAAAATTTCCATTTCAAATTGCTTTATTTTTTTTACTACTTTAATAAATTTGATGATTTTACTTACTTAGGATAGAAAACCTCTGACATTATATATTTAACACCCACCTGACTCAGATAATATCTTTCAAAAATCAATTTTTACACCACTCGGAGGGCTTTTTTTGCTTGTCTTATTATAAAGGAGATTATGTGTGTCTGTAACTGAAACTATGTCACAACCAATTCCCTTGGTTATTTACGTTATATTCTCAATGGTTATTATTTAATCTTAATTAGCATCTTATTTATTAACAATGTCTATTAAAGTCTAGCTGAGATAGATTTACCTCAAAACAGCCCATACTATTAATGTATTTAAAATCCTGCAATGTGTGTTATATATCATAAAGAAATAAATGTTTACATGGTATATGGTGTAATAACTTTCATACCTGTTTAACAAATCCGGGTTTAATAAATAATTACTGGATGTTATTGATTTCTAATATTATTGTTTTATTCTCAAACGTATTAAAAGCAATCCTATGTAAAATTTTATATTGAAAAATAAGTGTAATCTTTTTGGGGTTCTTATTTAATTTCATTAGTCTTTCTAATTCAGTATAATATTAAGTTATATTAAAAGTTAAATACGTGTGCTACGTCACTGCTTACGTCACATTAATTTTATTTTTAAATTCTATGAAAAATCAATTAAGAATTAAATTTTCACGAACATTTTTATACTTATTCACCTTTAGATCAATTTATGTTTAAAATAGTTTTTCCTAATATATATTTGGGGATTTAAAAAAAAATTTTGCTAGGTTATTTTGCTTATTTCATTATATGAAATCCGAACAAAATATATTTTACTCGTATGGTTTTTAAATTGTTTTATAAAGATAAAGAGTCTGAATAATTAAATCAGAAATTTTTAGAAACGTTTTGGAGATCCCTACTATCGTAAAACAAAACAAATATCTCAGTGATGTGGAGGGTATATGATACTTTTTTTTAGAAAGTAATGATATTTTTTAAAATATTAAACGTTTTATTTTATTTTATTTTTCCCACCCCCAGGCAATATCTTTCAAAAATTTATTTTTACACCACTCGGAGGGTGTTCATTTTTGCAAGTAATGGTAATGTAGAAAATTAAATAAGAACGTAACTAAATGTTTGATACGATCTTTCAGAAAACTAGTGATGCCGCCGTTAGTAAATTACTCTTACAATTCTTTGAAGGTGAGTTCGATTCTCACAAGGTACAATTACAAACTTGTAAAGGGCGTCCCTTGGTGGTGTAATGGTTAACGATCGACTAATTATCATTGACGCATAGGCTTAACTAAGCTAAGCTTAATAAATACCGTAAATATTTGTATCAATCTTTTTATTATAATGGAGATTCGGAGCTTGTGTCTGTAACCGAAACTACGTCACTGCTTACGACACAATACCCTTAGGAATTGCGTAAGTTTATCAATGACTCTCTAATTTATAGTCAAAATCATTAATACATAGAATAAATCTTATTTACTAACGGTGTCTTAATGAAAATTTGATTTAGATTTACCTCAAAACAACCCATGTTATTAAGGTATTTACCTCGCATCCCACGTATGCGGGTTGGACACAAGGACCTATTTATGTGGACCCACCCACGAACCGAAGCTCATGGGATGGTAGGTGCAAAAAATGCGTGGATCCCGTCGGCATGCCCCCTCAAAGGGGCGCCTCGGGCACTGGGCAATAAACCCAGCCCTGTCCCTTTAAATCAAAGGGGCAGGTTTTGCCTGGGGACAGAGCCCCCTGGGATCACGCCGTTAATTTAACACTAACAGTCCAGTGGCCAAATCCACCGGACCACGCCCCGAAGGCCGTGTTATTAGTGCGTTTAAAATCCTGTAATGTATCTAATATATCATTAAGAAATAAAGGTTTGCATAAAATATGATGTGGTTAATTTGCATACTGGTTTTAACAAAACTGGGTTTAAGAAATAATCACTTGGTGTTATTGATCTCTAATATTATTGTTTTATTATCCGACGTATTAAAATCAATCCTATGAATGATTTTATATAGAAACCAATTAAAATATAATTGAATAAATGTATCCCTTATGTATACGTTCTTATTCAATTTCTTTCGTCTTTCTAATTTAATGTATTGTATTATATTAAAAATTAAATACTTACGTCCGGAGTATTGAAAATAAAGAGCGGTCAATATCAGTGATATATAGGTAGTTTGATGTGTTTCTTGAATTTTCCGGCATGTCAACCTTCGTTGGGTTATTTTATGCCGAAGACGTTTTGTTCTATTCATTCTTGATCGGTATTGAATTTTTTTAAATCTCAATTTTTAACATATTTTTTAATATTCATTTTTTCTATTTAACACAGATGGAACCCTAAAAGATACTACCACTCTAGGTCAAAGTGGACCTGGAAGTAATGGCGATGAAGGGGTACTCCACACTCCCCAGAGCTCCAAAATTGGAACTTTACCATTAGATGCAGTTTAACGTCATACCCAGGACACGAAATATCGCTAATCTAGCAGACCCATTACTACTGAATTATGAGTTCGATCTTTGCTGGATGCCCCATACTTGCGACCTTCTGTCTTACCCACGGCGAACGGGTTGGGTAAATACCAACTTGTGTTAAATTAATTTAAGCTTAGCAGGTATCTATGTCGAAAAAGGATTTTTTTTTTCAAGTAATGATTTAGCCATGAGAAATAGGCGCAATAAATTTGCCTAAAATATATTAGTAATGTCTGGAACACTTCTGTTTATTTCATGATTTTAACTGTGGGTGGTGTGTAGCTCTTCTGTTTTGAAGATTAAAATGTTCTGCCTTTTAACTGCACTGTATGTAAGATGGTGAATATATTACAGCCTCTTGTTTTGGAGGAACTTCAATTGAATATTTCTGAAGACAATTATAATGGAATTCTGAAATTTCATCATCTCACAGTATACAATGTGAATAACAAAGCCTATCACGTATATATACAAAAGCAATCCTAAAAGTAAGGTCTACAACGCACTGGGGACGCAGGGAAACTGTTCGTGCGGCCATTGGTAACACTGCTGTATTTGTTGTGCATGTGCATGCACCCATCTCGTTTGGTCTTGACTTTCCGATTGACGCCAACACCAAGTGTGAAGATCTCGCAGTTATTCCGTTTTTGAACACAAAAGCATTAAATCGATTGAAAGTCATCGCTAATTAACGGAAGTGTGTGGCAAGTCGTGCATGGATGTAAAAGAAAAACGTCCGCAAGTGGTGTAGGGATTTTGCAACGACAACGAACTTCAACACTTCCTCAACGACATGGCGGCGAACTGGTATGACATGGGCATATAAAAACACCTACAAAAATGCATTGACCGAAATGTCGATTATGTAGACAAATAGATACACAGAATTGCCTCTCATCTACGGACCTCCATCCACCCATCAACGGACTTCGGATACAACGGACAAAATCTACAGGTAAAAACGAACACTTCCAAATATTAGTTCACAAGTGTACATTTTAATTTTTTGTAATAATATTGTATTTTTAAACCGTATATATTAATATTCCTTTTAAGATTATATATATGAGAGAGAGAGAGAGAGAGAGAGAGAGAGAGAGAGAGAGAGAGGAGAGAGAGCGCTGTCGATGGTATTCTACGTAAGTGTCTCATGTTGTATTATTCAAGTACTATATATATATATATATATATATATATATATATATATATATACACACACATATATATCCGAGACAGAACAAATTGAGCAACTGCTAGCACCACTTCAGTTCGAGAATTCTTCTGATGGGATTTTTCATCCCGAAATATTAAGAATAAAGTGACAGGTTAACAAACAACATCATAGTTACCTTCTTTTTTTCTTTACACTTGCATTGTGACAGCCTTCAAAACCAACCAATATATATATGCTGGCTACTGCGCAGAAGAACTCCCAGTGACAATGAGTGATAGGGAAGGTTGGCGAGAGAGTGTCATGGACATCGTGCTACTTGCGCCAATAAATACTGATTTAAATTTTTCAAAGCTTCCACCACCCTTCCATTTTAGTTCAGGAGTATAGAGGGTTTTAGCGCTATGTGAAATGCAAACAGCCTCATTACGGAATTGAACTCAGGTAGCCGAGTCCACTTCCTAGAACGATAACCGTTACGCACGAGCACCTCCATCGCCCCCAAAAATGCGAGCATGAAAATAATTTGATTACCTATTCTTCTGAATGTACGAGATTTAGTCAAAAAAAGTAATGCTCTTTTGTTTAGGACAGGTATAATTACTAATGTTTGCATCTCCTAGGCCCCATGAAAGAGGGCTTGAGAGACAAATATCATTCCAGTGACGACAAAGTGAAATCTGTAGTTAAGAAGTGGCTCAAAGAACAGTCAACAGAATTTTACGGGGAAGGGATACATGCTCTCATTTGAAGGTGAAACATTTCTATTGAGAGAGACGGTGACTCTGTGGAAAAGTAGGGATGTGATCCACAGAGGACCAGCTTCATTTTGATGTATGATACATGTTCCTGTGTTAGTAACTATACCTGTCCTAAACAAAATGGCAATATTTTTTTACCCACCCTCGTCTTATACGTTCACTAATGCTACAGAAAAAAAGAATAGTCTAAATTTACACATGCGTTAAATTCTTGTATAAATTTTCTGAATAGGTTTTTAAATTGGATTACATTCTTCTTCTCCTCGAACAAACATGGTAGACATTTGCTGGCAGATGTTCCCTAATCAACGCGCGACTATTTCCAATCATTTTTCCCGCCATATTATACTTAAAGAAAATAAACTTGCGCATGCTCATTAGAGAAGATACGTTAAAGGGGAAATGTGGTGGTGTATCTTCAATGAAAAAGCCTTTGGTTTTTGCCAAACAAAAAAACTTTATCATGTCAGAGGTGACCTTCCAACTATCTATATTTTTTTTATATCTATTCGCACATCTTATTATTATAATGGAGATTCGGTGTCTGTCTGTAACTAAAATTACGCCACTGCTTACGTCACAATACCCTCAGGAATTGCGTAAGTTTATCAATGATTAATCAACTTATTGTCATAGTCAAAAATCATTAATACATAGAATAAATCTTATTTGTTAACGCCGTCCCTATGAAAATCTGAGTTAGATTTGCCTCAAAACAGCCCATGTTATTAGTGCGTTTAAAATCCTGCAAAGTGTCTTATATATCACTAAGAAATAACGGTTTACATAATATATGGTGAGGTTAATTTGCATACTGGTTTTAACAAAACCGAGTTTAATAGATAATTACTTAGTGTTATTGATCTCTAATATTGTTTTATCCTCCAACGTATTAAAATCAATCCTATAAATGATTTTATATAGAAACCAATTAAAATAAGTGTTATCTTTTTATATGCGTTCTTATTTAATTTCATTAATCTTTCTAATTTGATATATTTTATTACATTTAAACTTAATTACTTATACATGGAGGCTGCATATTCTTGCTTGTTATACAAATGAAAATAATCAAAATAAGTTTAATCTTTTTATGTGTTCTTATTTAATTTCGTTAGTCTTTCTAATTTAAAATATTTCATTACATTAAAACTTAAATACTTACGTCCGGGGGCGCATATTCTTGCTAGTTATACATAAAGAAAATAAACTCGCCGGTGCTCATTAGAGTTAAGGGGGGGGGAACGTGTTAGTGTATCTTAGGCGAAAACCAAAATCTTTTTCATTTAACAAAAAAATAGGAAGAATTCACTAATATCAGAGGTGACCTTCGAACTATTTTCTTTCTGTTTATTCATTCCAATAATAATCAGGTAATGAGGGTTTGTGAAAACAAATCTAGATATTATGAAAATATCCAAAATATTCATACCACATCTTTTTTTTTTTCTAAAAAGATTTATTTTTGTGATTAAAAACAATAAATTCTTTTCTCTACTCAAATTAACTATCAAGCTTTATATATTTAGTATCAAAACGAATTTTCCAAGATCCTAAGAATGTACTACAGAAATGGTAATGTTGGGCTTCCATACTGACGCACATGTAAGTTCCTAGTTAAGAGATTGAATTGAAAAAAGAATTATTCTTTCTTCTGTTGCATTTTGTATCCGTAAAGTAAACAGTAAATACAAATTTTAAATACATCTCTCAACTCTTGTTTTCTAACTTATTCACAAATATAGAGAGAGATTTGTGTGTATTGATATTAATAACTAGCAGGACCTGTGGGTATTCCACAGTATGATAATTTAATTATTACAACGTTATTATATGTTTACTTAAGAGCTATTACAAATAGTTCAATATGTAAAACGTATAATAATCTTGATTAAACTTTCTCTCACTCATTGTTTTGTTTCTTTCCTTCTTTTCATTATGTTCGATTGAAACAGATTAGCGTTATCGCTTCTGCACGCTCGCCCCCTCTCTATATATATATATCTTTCCCTCATCTTTCTTTCCTATATTTTTTCTGTGTAACATGTCCTTTTTCTTCCCTTTCTTTCATTCAATAACTAGTGGATATACAGCAGTATTATAATTTAATTATTACAACATTTGATATGTTTACTTAAGAGGTCTTTCTTCCTGATAAAAACAGAATGGTCCATTATTTAGCCGAGGTGACGACACTCATAAGAAATAAGAATTCGGCGCGATCCACATACTATCCAATCGGGCGCTGACACATTTTTGAAGTTTTCTCCTACATAAAAATGGACGGTCTCATTTTTAAGTCTCAAGAGGTATGTCCTGCAAGAGGATCGCCCGATTCTAATTCGTTCGTAGGAACACGATATTTAAATTATATACATTTTAATGCGTCGTGCAAATCATCTAGAGAAATTTTTTTTTTGCTTTTGTTTTACACGAGTGGCCATATCAACCATGGTGGGTCATTTAATGCCGGCACAAGTTCGTCTCATTATTTTTAACCAGAAGGTGTTTTGCAAGATGGCAACGGCGTCGTTCAATTTAATATATTATCCTGGTAGTCTAAGAGTATTGCCACAAGCGTGCATACCCTCCCATGAATAATACTATCCGGACTAGCGCCTACCCAATAAATTCGCAATTCATTAATCCAAAAATAATGTCTTTATTCCTAAATATCAAAAATGTCAATATAGACAATTAAATGATCCTAATAGCGATCGATAGACTAAATAATATATAATAGTAGACTACAAGTCAATAACTAATCAAGGCATAAAGTTAATCAAAAACATAACCTCCTCCCCACCCAACAATTTTCTCTTATTTTTTTCTTCAGAAAAAAAAAAGAAAAAATAATTGTAAAACAAAACAAACCAATTGATAGCAATTGAATTAGAAAAATTAATAATCATGTTAATAATAATTATTTATTAATAAGATATAAAATCTATGCTATCTATGCTTAACCTGATCCAGACAGCTCCCTGAGAATGTATCCCGTTTCTTCTCATAGCTCCATCCTTGATACATGAGGCGGCTACTTATCATTACGCGCGTGAGTGAGTGAGTACCGTGCATTTCATCATCACCCCTTGAATACTTAGTCTATCATATCAGTCATGAAAAAATAGAATGCTCGCTGTCAAGGCGGACAACACCCGATAACACACCACAAATCTAACCATACAAACAATAAACTTCGCTTTGCGTGGTAGGTATTCCTCCAAACAAATATATAGACATAAGGATTTCAGATTAGAAGAATAATAAACTGTTCCACAACGATCTTCAAACGCGCGTTAAACCTCTCCAGTATTTACACATAATTATACCCGAAATAGGATCCCAGGAGAGAAACACAACTTTTCACCGACACCTCCCAGCGAGAGTATGCGTGAGGCCCGACCAAGTATAGTGTTGGACAGCTAGTTCAACTATTCATTGTTACAGTCCCTGGATAAGACTTTCCATCAACGCGACTCGCGCGCTCATATCCAATGAAGCGTGAGTTTGAACGGAAGCTCTCCAAAAATTTCCCCTCTCGGTACAACAATCAGCATCGCTTCTGTATAGCCGTGATCGTCATATACCCCTTTGCTAACTATTTCGCGCGGCGCGAGTGAAGCTAGATAGAGTTACAGATATATGTACAGATCATCCTATACGTCCTCGCTACCAACGTGCGAGTGCCTCTACACTCGCCTATTATTTTCGCTTACTGATGCTACTTAGAGCTGCACGTTTTCCACTTCTTCGGATTTACATCTTCTACATGGCCCACTCTGCGCAGCGCTAATCTATCAACTCCGCGTTTATCTGTCTTGGAGTGATATATGAGCGTATAATTCCTTGACTTATGACGCTCGGCGTGGCCGCTAGACACATTGATCATTAACTTTAATCACACATTTGAAAAATACAAACTCACAAACCACATTAACCAGGTTCACCTGATTCCATCCTCTTGCCAGCTCCAAAGCTTATTCAGACTCCTATGTTAGCCCGAAATGACTTGACTTCCCCCCACGGACGGAAGAGACCGCAACCCGTCAAAGCTCGATAATACGTAAACCTCGCATCTCTACATCGCGACAAGCCTGCCAGACCCTGCAGGTGAACACCTTGACATCACAAATTCTCATGCGAGCGCCAAGCTCCAGCGCAACCTACCTAGCGACCACGCCAATATCCCAACCCGGGCCGCACCGATGCTGCAGCTTTCTAGACGCCCCAAGATTTTAAATACAACCAGACTTAATTGAAATATTCTAACTATACAGGAATACCCTACAACTATATATTGAATTCTCCATAAAATTCTGAAACAATAAAATTACAGCTCCGTGGTGTGTGATATTCTAAAAAACCCTATGCACACAACATATAACAACCCCACTCTTCTCAAAGCCTATTGGAAGTTTCTTATAGTTTCTGAAGTATGGTAAAAAGATAAATAATATATAATCCTTTGAAACCTGAATTCGTTGCTCCTTCGCCTTGCCAGCGCAAAATATACTCCAAGAGTGACCAAAATTGAAAACAGGAGTACTTCAAAACAAGGTAAGCTACTATAAAACTTTTTAAAATGCGTTTCCAGTCCATTTAGCTATAACTTACTTAGCTTTCCAGACACATTACTGTATAAGTATGACACAATCTACCAAAATATTATATGGTCTTACATTGGTCTTCGATTCTTCCTCTGCGTCGTTCCAGTCTCTTTTTTACACGACCTTTGGGGAATCCACTCTAGAACTCTGACTATAATTGGTATCACCCCTATGCTCTACAGTTGTTGTTTTTTTCAGTTCTCTAGCAAAAGATCTAAAGTATTTATCTTTTTGCTTTTCTTCGGTTCACTTCTGCTGACCACTGAAATAGCCAAAAATCGCTAGATGCCACAACAATTACGTTTTTTAAATTAACCACTGGTCTTCCTCCTCTGGCCAATATATTGGTTGGTCAAGTTCTGCATCTCCAGTCCCTGACGAATCTTACTACCTCTCATTATCGAGGACAGATTCTAATATCCATTGTCACGCATGGTCGAAAACCCCGCCCCCCCCAGGGAGGGGAAGGAAAAAAATAGGGAAAAAAAAAAAAAAAATTGGCCCTGCCCAAAAAAATTACCAATCACACCACAAACAACAATACATAATTTATTATATATATATGGAAAATACTTTTATTCAAATGGTTTAAATACTAGCCTCAAAGATAAAGGAAATGTGAAAAAGTTGAAACTTGAGTTTTTTTTAAATCCTGTATCGTGAATAGATCTTTTTGGGTCCTTAAACCATTATGTGCTGATAATTGTCGGCTTAGAAGCTGAGTATAGACTGTTTAGATGAATTTAAAAACGCGTTATTAGATTTAAAAATCATAATAAAATGTATATTCACACACACTATCATATATATATATATATATATATATATATATATAATGATTATAGATTTTTGGATGTTTTTTTTAGAAGATAATTGAATATAACTGTAATTCAATAAAACTATTATCTTTATATTTTTGCTTGAAGGCAATTACAAGATGCGTGTATCGGCGAATAAAATTCGCGATAAAAACAAACGATCCACAAATCTTATTATCCTTCGCACGAAGAGCATAAGGCNGCCCGGGTTTGTTATTCACTCAACGTCCCCTTACCTCATATGGTAGAGACGTATCAGTATCATTGACAGGTTAATTCGCAAGGATTGTCCCGTGCTGCGCCGTGGCCGAGGCAGTGTGGTTTCTGACTATCCTGCTGAAGTCACGGTTTCGATTTGTGTGGAGGGAAATCGTTAGTATACATCGCCGATGAGACTTAATAAAGTTGAAACAGTCTGTACGATGTTCTACACACCGAATAATTCTTTACCGAAATTCGCTTATTATTATCTTCTATAATTATCGAATTTTATGCGATATACGCATTGTAATTGCCTTCAAGCAAACAAATAATAATAAATATTTGGGCATCTTTTCATTTAAAAAAAATTGGTTGAATAATAGAATCCTTATTGTTTGAAGTTTTTTCTTTTAAGTATTCTAATAATTTTTTTGAGAGGCATTAATAAGTTGTCGGAAAAGTTTTATTGGTAAACCAAGTACTTTCGGTTCCTTTCCGAACCATTATCAATGCTATCAATTTATCTAAACTATCATTATTAAGACTGTTTATTATTTTATAAAAACATTGTTTTGCTTTTGTCGTTAAAGTGACACGAAATTACTATAGCAGTTTATTTAAAAAAAATATTTCTAATGAGCAAGGCAAAGTAGGTCGTTAGTGGGTTGGCTAAATCTTATGCACTGAGCTTCAAGGATTTTATTTTATTATCTGTATGAAGAATTTTGTATTATTAACTGAAACAGAAATATTTTAGTTGATACAATAATTCTATTATTTTCAACCAAATTTGCTTGAACACACACATATATATATATATATAAGTCGTCAGTATCAGCCAGACTATTCCCTTTTCACTAGTGCTAGACCAAGGAGATTGTTTTTTGGCGTCTGAGGTGGAACGCCACACCTACCATCAGCTCCTCACTTTACCGCACAGATCCCTGTGCTACTCATACGCTGAGTTAGCGAGGGCCGTAATCGAACCCGGAACCTTGTGATTTCTTGTCAGACACTCTACCGAATGAGCTAAACTTATATATATATATATATATATATATATATATATATATATTATTTCTTTCTAGGTTCTTGTTTTGTATTTTCTCAATATCCACCGGTTCAAAATAACAATGAAAGCATAATTGTGTCGGTGTAATTGAGAATTAATGGGAGTGCAAATAAAAGTGCAAATAATTACAATGATCTTTTTGTTAAGAGAATAAAAAAACCTGCTTAACGCTTTACTGCTCTAGTAATCCCAAACAAAAATGGCTAATTTCTGAAATTCTATCAGTGAATCGATTATTTGACGCGCGATTGATCACAGGGAAATTCACATTGTTAAAACGAGGACAATATAGAGCAGAGGCGTCATAAATACGGCTAGAGGGCATGTTTTAATTCGGACCGGGGCATGTTTAGTTCGGTCTCTAGCCATGTTTAGTCAGGTATCTGTATATAGTTATTTACTAAGTTTAGCTTAGATGTGGCACAAGGCGAGAAGTATGGGGGCGCACAATGAAAATCAAACTCACTACAAATGGTCTGCAAATCTTGCATGCTAACCATTATACCACATGAGGTGCCCCAGGTATCTGTATATATCTAGGAGTTCTGTCAGTATTATTATATATACAGATACCTGTGGGTAGAAATAGATCTATTACTGCAAAAATGACCGATTTTTAAGCGTTTTCTCTTTACCAAATATATTACTCTGTTAAAAAATATTGAACATTGAGCTCTCAAATTGGACCAGAGAAACTCTAACATTCCGTTGTTGAAAAAGGCCCACCTTAGAATCATCCTAACACCAACTAACATGGTGATCTACCTACGGAGATTATATATATATATATATATATTATATATATATATATATATATATACACACACACATATTAGTTGAATGAAACAAATAAAAGTTTTAGCTTTTATTCATTTATTTGGAAAATTACTACCAATGGTTTCCTGCTAAATAGCATTCTCTAACGAAATTTTTTTTTTAAATGACAGAAATGGTGTAAATTCAAATGGTGCGTTTTTAACTGTATTTGCGTGTTTACTGATGTGAATGCTTTGTTTGTACGTGTGCGTATGCGTATGGTATATATATATAATTATATATATATTATACCAAAGCTTTAATTAACTTTTGCTTCCTAAAGGCTTAGGGTTAGTATTAGGCTACTTCGGGAGTTTCCGTAATCTAATGCTATTTATACGTCAAATGCGATTCTAATGATATCATCTCTCTTGCGCGCTATTCTGCATTTGTACCTTAAATTGCATTTTAGAAATTGTAAAAAAGGTGTGTAGAAGTTTTCAGCTGAACCCGGGAAGTTTAATAGAGAATGGTTTTTAAGAAAATGATTTTCTCAGACCTTCTGTAACAATTCTGTGTTGTTAACGCCCATTAATTAAAACCCATTCAGCTGGAAATTCTCAATTCCAAATGCAAAATTTGAAGGACGAAGATATATAAATAAACATCCATTCATTCACGTATTAAACCCAAGAGACGCGATTTTTACATTGAACCTAATTTTGTGAAATGTTTGTTTTGAGTTGGCACGAAATCAGTTGGGAAAACAAAGGAAACAAAAAAAAAAAAGGTCATTAATAATTTGACTTTATGAAATTTTTTATTATCCACTCGAGATACAATATTAGCTTAATGGGTACATGGAGGCGTTTGTAGTGTAACAGTTATGGTCATTGTACGTGGACTCGGCTATCAGAATTCAAATACTGAACGTGGCTGTTAGCAATTCACATAGCGCTAATACTCTTGGGAAAGATATGCATCCTACTTCTCCCTCCAGCTGTGGGTAAATAGTAGGGTAGATTTGGCTCTTTAACTACTGGAGATACAATATTTGTTTAAAGTGAACATAGAGGCGTTTGTAGCGAAACAGTTATGGTCGTGCTAGGTGGACTAGGTTTTCTGAGTTCAAATCTTGAAGTGGTTGAGGAGGAGGTAAAAATAAGGTCCAGTGTGGACAGGGTTAATCGATCATAGGGTGAGGAGGGAAGAATCATCCATCTTATTGTCTACGAGTAAAGTGTTATATATATATATAATATATATATATATATATATATATATATATATAATGAAAAAAGAATGGACATAAAATCTGACAATGTGAATTAAAAGAAACAAGAAATTATGTCAAAGATTGACATTTAGAAAGCCGACGCTAAAGCGTTTCAGTTTTAATTAAACCATCAACAGGGCTCGACTGGGTTAATAATCCTAAATTACATGAAAAGAAAATTGTAGAAACCAACAAAAGTTTGTGATCATTTGTTTATGATGTTAAAATGCTCCTCTCGACACTTGAAATGTAAGAAAAATGTAAAACGAAACGCTACGCGGTGATAGTTCCCATTTAATAGTGATGACGAAACACCAATTCCAGAAATCGTTGGCTTTAGAAAATCAAAAAAATTGTTCAAATAAAATAAAGTCTGAAAAATGTAAAGTTTTTAAGTGCCATCCTTGGCCAGTTGAAAAGGGCTTAAAGAAAGCCCTCTGTTATGGAATCCTTTGGTAAGCGTATAAGCCCTATCCTGCGTATTGGTAAAGGTCCAGTGTTTCAATTCTATGTCCGTCGTCAAAGGGTCGGGGTTAAGTATTGTATCAGCCTCAGCGTACTGCCAGTGATTGACCAAGAGATAGATCACATGATCTCGCCTAGTCTATAAGTAGGAGCAAGGATCTAGCACACACCTTATATACTCAAAAAGTCAACAAATGTTAAAAAATATTTTCGTTGTTAGTTATAATAATTCATGTAAAGTAAAAATATTGTTATGTAAAGTCAAAATTTCTGGGACAGAATGGCAGATAGTTTCACTTTACATAACAATTTCTTTGTCTCTTCAGTCTGATCAGACAAAGAAATGCCGAAATAAATTCATATCACTGCCAATGTATCCATTTAATTATAATACTCTATACATGTAAAAAAATATATATATACGCAAATCTTTATATGTACGTTTAAGTTTTCAATTTTGGTTGAATCCTATCAAGGAATTACTTGATATCATTATATTATATATATATAGACACACACAAGGGGTGCAAAAGTAGGTATACAGTTATAAAAAAAAAAACACATACAATACTCATTGCATTTATCAAACAAACAATAACATTATTATTATTAATAACATGTTAATTATTACTCACAATTAAATATGGCTAACGACAACCATTTTACAAAAGGAGGACACTTAAGATAATATGTTACTAATTTCATCTGTGTGATTCTGTTGTATACCTACTTTTGCACCCCCCCCCCTGTATATATGAACTTTGGTGGACTAATCCACGAATTCACCCAAATATTAAAAAGTTGGCCAGAAAACTTGAAAAGATCAAAATTGTTAAACAGGTGTTTCTTGTTTAATTCAACATGCATAAATGCTGCCCAAATACACACATATATATATATATATATATATATATATATATATATATGTAAGAAACAATTAAGATCACTTGTCGCCAGAAATTTTAGAGGTACTTCTTAATTGATTTTAATCATTTTAAAAGGCTCACTTTAAAACTTTAGACTTGTCCCCCTTGGTTTGATCGTGGGATACTACTCATGCAGCAGGTCTTGGACAGAAATACTTGACAGAGCCCTGTTGTGTTACGCTCTTCTTTGGAATGGAGAGATGGCGTGTCAACCTGAATTACATTATGGCTCTTACTTCAAATAGAGTGATGGAGTGTTGATATCTACCTCATCATGTTACAGCCCTACAGTCTCTGCTAGACTGGTTTTGAATTCAGAATTTTCAGTCTCTTTGACCGATTACCATATCAAGGTTAAAGAGCCAAGTCTGA
>CM042140.1:4587091-4602091 GCA_023376005.1 Doryteuthis pealeii
TATTGTCTAATGATACTATATAGGTGTATCAACTACGCTCTGGAGTGGATATGCAGGAGTCCTAATCAGGGCTTAAAAGTTAATATTGTCGTAATTCTAAATATACTTAACTAACAGTGTATCTTGATAACACCTATTTTGAAACAAAATCAACATAATAATTTCTGTTGAATGAATGGCTCGCCTGGATAAACAACATAGATAACAGGTTGTTTTTGTTCTCGAAAATGGAGACAAGATTGAACTTCGCAATTAATATAGTTCTACCCGCCCACTTTTTTGATGCTTTACCACACGCCTAGAAAAAATCTCGCCTTATACTCAGAAGGGTCAGAACTGATATCATCTACCCCACCGCACTGGGAGATTGGAAAGCATTGGTTGGTCGTCTCTATTATTCATTTCGCATTTGGCAGGTGAAATTCGACCCGTGGCGACCTTTGAGTTGACCTCACGAGTTGCGACTAGAGTCACTCAACGACGTATTTGCGTGCCTATGCCTTAGATAGAATCTGTGTAACTTATAACTGTCCCGTTCGCTATGGCCATAAAACTGCATACAGTGATCACCAAGCAATAAGTCGTTCCGAGAGAGTGACACCGAGATGTGCGGTATCGAAGCGCAGACAGCAGAACGGGAGTCCTGATCCGCTCGTTTTCCACTGCACGAGCTCAGGATGCGAGAGTATTGTGATTTTTGTTAATTTCGAGCGGCTGAGGTAAGAGCAGCATACATCTACGCGATCAGCACCAGCCGGCAAGTCATTTTCCGCACAACTCCCTGTGCTCTCTGTCGTTCGCTGAGTGCGAAGGGGCACGGTATCGACAAGGAACCCGTTGTTTGGAGTTCCCGAGGTCGGGAAACCTCTACTGACTTGGAGCTAACCCAAAGAGGAGATAAACGCACCAAAGCAATACCCCCTGCTGGCTTTTTGATAAAGATATTGATTTACCTCAACTGCTCGAAAAAGAAATTTAAGACAGTTTTATAGCCGTAATTAACTCAAATATGAGGAATTGTTCGTCTGAGGCTTTAAGTTAATAGAAATTTTACCGCATACCCATTTTAAAAATTACATGGTATGATAATTTAGTTACTACAGATAGTTTGATATGTTTACTTAAGAAAGCTTATTGCTTAAATAACTTCAATAATCTAAAAAGTATAATACTTGATTTAGACTCTCTCTCAATATTTCTTTCTTTACCTTCATTTATGTTCAATTGAGAAACATTAGTCTTTATCGCTAAACCTAGTTAGCGCGCTGCACGCCCTCACGCCATCTTTCCATTCTTATATTTTGTCTGTTGTAGCTATGTCCTCTTTTCTTTCTCATTTCTTTACGCTCTTTCTTTAACGGTTCATCTTTTTGCTGAGATGGACGAAACACAAAGAAATAAGAATTCGGCCAGATATGCAAAACTAGATTAATACAAGGATTTACATTTTTGGCATTTCATCTTTTGATTTGGACAGTCGTATTTTTAACCACCAGAGGACGTTGCAAGATGACAACGGTCGTACAAATAAGGATCACGAGTATTGAGATATATATATATGGTGTCCACAAAGTCTAGGTACATTAATCTAGGGGGATTAACACGTACTTTTCAACCCAAACAATTTTATTTAATCAGGATATATAGTAAGGTCACGTGAGTATTAGAAGAGAGTCCGTCGTCTAAGTAACTTCAAGGTGAATTCTGCACAGAGTAATCTGTGCGTTCTTTAAATAGTGGTTTAGAACCATCGCACTGTTTTCAGGTTCGGGGGAGATGGGTCATTCCATTATATTAAATCATAATGTTAATAAATTATTTCAATAATGATTTCCATCATTTCTTCTTTAGACCGAGCCATCATTCAATCTGGGTAGAAAATAACATAAGTACAATCGTGAAATCTCCATGTACCCAGACTTTGTGGACACTCTGTAGTTAAGTTCGTTTTTTGTTTGCATTCGTGGTTCCATTTTAATTAGATTATGTAAAAACAGACCCAAAAAAACAAAACAAAAAAAACTACCTATGAAAAACCCGTTTTTATATTTTAGTCCTTCGTACATTAACTGGTTTTGAACGGGCATGTTTGACTGAATTATTTCTCATTATAAATTATGACATTATCCTTTATTTCCAATCTGATCTAACGAGAATTCTCGATGGGATCCGCGTAAACATCAATTTACTTTAACTCAATCTTAGATAACCTTTCACATTACATGAGTCAATATTTCTATACATCATTTAAGAGGCGCATACAATTGTTTCATTCCCATTGTAAAACAAATCTATATATCAATACTGGTGTTCCTTAATTTTCCGACCCGTTAATCATATTGCAACACCTCTGGTTTAAAAAGGAGACCGTTCCAAATCGTCTATGTGAATACTGATTATCTGTGTCGCTTATCCGCTGAAATTCACATTTCTTATGAGTGTCGTAACCTCTGCTAAATATTGGATCATTCCGTTTTTTATCAGAAAGAAAGGACATGCTACACAGAAAAATGAGAGAGAGAGAGAGAGAGAGAGAGAGAGAGAGAGAGAACGCGAAAACAATAACGCTAATCTGTTTCTGTTTCAATCAAACATAATTAAATTATCATACTGTGGTATATCCACAGGTCCTGCTAGTATTGTTGTGTTATTTCACGCTGAAGATGTTTTTTTTTATTCATTCTTAATGGGTAATCAATTTCTTTTTTAAACTCAATTTTTTAAAACACATTTTTATTACTTATTTAAAAACACTCTCTTTAACCTATAGATGGGACCCTAACAGATACTACCACACTGGGTCAGGGTGGACCTGAGAGTAATAGCGATGAAAGGATAGTCCACACTCCTGAATTAGAACTTCTCCATTAAATGCAGTTTAACGTCATACCCAGGACATTATATGAAAGAAATCTGTTGAGTCATTATTAATAGGATTGTGAATTGTATCCAATAGAAAAAAACTTGAAAGTTTAAAGGACTTCTAAGTAATTATGTATAAAGAAAAGCTTTATAAAAGATTTGTTATTCTATGAAGCACTCCTTCTGTTACAGGAAGCGAGTGGACTACTTAAAGGTTAATTAAAATAAAAACAATCACAACTCCTCACACCTGTGTGACTCTCCAGATCATTGCTTAGAGACAGATTCATTCAGAATTTACTATGAGGTGGATTCAGGTGCATTACCACAATATATATATATCAAACTTATTGGTAAATCCTCGCGGTGAGAAAAAAACCCAGCAAATAGTTTGATTGTAAAAATATACTACCATCAACAGGGGAGAAAAATGTTTGGAAAAATGAAAAGACCAAGATAATCGTACCAACAAAAAAAATAATCTATTGGTACAATACTTTGGCCAAAAGAAAAAAACAATTTATATGCATATATATATATACAAGATATATATATATATATATTAATACAAAACTGCCAGCAGACTAAAGCTAATAAGCAAAAAGTGCTCAATACCTAAGTAGAGCAAATAATAAAGATAAATCTAATGAGTCAGACGAACCTACTAAAAGTTTCGCTTAATGCTCTTCAGGGCTAAGATCTGACTCAGATTTATTATATATATATATATATATATATATAAATATATATATATATATATTATACACACACACACACACACACATACATACACATAGTGTGTCAAAAATATCGAGATTTTTGTACTTTGACGACTTCTATTTTGAAAAAAGAAAAAAAAGTTCCATTCATTCTTCGTTTCTATCTTGGTAAATACAGCTTTGAAATTGGTACTTTTTTGACACACCTTGTATTCTGAAAAAAAAAATAATGAATGGAACGTTATTTTTTTTTTCAGAATACAAGATGTGTCAAAATACAAAACATTTCGATACTTTTCTTAACACACCTTGTGTGTTTATATACATACATACACACCAACTGTCCATTTTATATATGTATGTACGTATATCCGGACGAAACTATGAAAATAAAATAATAAACAATAAAATAATCAGCTGACAGAGTGTCGAAATTTTTTGGAAGAAATATATTTTTTCAACTTTTTGTCATTAGCCAATTCTAATTTACTGGAGGGTTTGGGTAAATGTGTACCCAGAATTCTGTTTGGGAAGGTTAGATATGTTGGAGAGTTTATTTTTGCGAGGTTTAGCTCAATCGGTAAAGCGTTCGACTAGGAACCACAGGGTTTCAGGTTCGATACCGGCCCTTGTCAACTCAGCGTATGAGTAGCACAGGGATCTGTGCGGTAAAGTGAGGAGTTGATAATATGTGTGGCGCTCCACCCCAGACGCAAAAACAATCTCCTTGGTCTAGCGCTAGTGAAAGGGGGGATAGACTCCCTCGCTGTCTGGTTGATACCGACTTGAGGCCACCCGACAACTTTTTTGCATAAACAGCGCGAATAGGGAGGGTCGATTGTACTTGAATTTTTTGGAAGAAATACATTTGTTTTTTTTTTTTGTTGTTTTCAACCAATTTTAGTTTAATGAGTGTTTTGTTATCTTAATTAGACAATGCAACTGGCCTGTTTATATAAAGAAAAACAAGACAACAATATGTAGATCTGTACATCAGTAAACAAACAAATACTCTGATAATCATTACAAAAAAAAGATGGAATAAAAACAGACAGAATTACAGATTTCATGCAAGAAGTCAAAAATCAGTATTTAAAGTTCCCTCTGATGAGAATTGAAAATTACTGAAGAGTGATTAACGATAATCACTTGTACAACTGACGTATCTACTTAAACATACACACACACACATATATATATATATATATATATATTTGACTTTTGTATTTACAATTTGACTTTTAGTCGTCTCCGGCTGTAAAAACCTTGATGAGCAACCGGACGAAAGGGCCCTTGTTTTATTAAATAAAACATTTTTTTTTTTTTTTTTTATCACTCTTTTCCTTCGTATCCACCTATGTGATCATCATGATTACCCTTAGAGTATTATTTAAATTTGCTTGTACCAGAAATTTATTTATATATATATATATATATATATATATATATATATAAACTTTCAAAAGAAGAAAACTTAAAAACAGTCATCATACTATAATAATTTATTTTAACTCGAAACTCAAAATGAGTAACCTCTTCAGACAGATTTTACAAATACTTATTTGTAAAATGATACTATTTGTAAAATCTGTCTGAAGAGACTAGACTCATTTTGAGTTTCTGGTCGAAATAAATTGTGTGCGTGTGCGAATAAATGGATACCTTGGTGCAGATAGAATTTCTTTGCCTTTTTAGTCTGTTTTTTTTTATTAATTCGAAGACCTCTATAATCTATATATTAATACGGTTGTTCCTAAATCTTCCGTCCGTTATCATACTGTAACACACTTTAAAAAAATGAGACGGTCCAAAACATCCAAGATGCAATGCAGAAATGTGAGTACAGATTATCTGGTGTTGCTTAATTACATATTTCTTATTTGTCCCATTTCATTTCTCCCAATTTTAAAAAATGAAACATTCCAAATGGTCTTGCGTCGCTTAAATGCACAACGTAAAATTAAAAGGAATTAGAAAAAAAGAAGAAAAAAAGTTACATGTTTGTTCTATTGTGATATTGAAATTGTGAATGACGGAATATATTTTGGTAATTTTTAAAAATCTTATGTCGTCCCCGCCTCCTGCCCTAATTACGCTATGTTTTAGCGAGTAAGCGTCAATCGAATTTCCGGACCAACTTAGATATTTTCCTAGTCGTGTCTTTGTCACGTTTTTGTCGGCAAATTAATGTAGATATTTTAAACGCCTCCGTTAAATCAAGTTTATTATATTTTTAACATATTGAAGTATTTTTTTCAATAGCTCTTAAATAAACATATCAAATGTTATAATAATCAAGTTATCATATTGTGGTATATTCACTAGTCCTGCTAGTTAATAGTCAAGCCATTATGATGTAAACTTAATTCAATATACGAGTCAAAAGAGTTTGGGATGTGTATGATCCCAAGTCTTGTTGAAATAACGGGAAATGACACAACCAATTCAGCTGCAAAATATGTCATGAATAAAGAAATTAATGAAAACTTTAAGGTTCTATTTACAGAGAAAATCCCGAAACGAAGTAATACTGGTCCGCCTGCGCTTAAACCACACAAAACTTACGTACTCTTTTATACTCAAACAAGAGGGACAACTACGATGCATAACATGGCAAACATTCTGCGCTGTTAAACATTTCCTCATATAATGTAAAGTTTTTTCTCATTAGAAACGCCTTTTCAACGCAAATAATATGAAAGATCTATTTGAAAATGTCAACATAGATGGTATTTTATCCTTAAGAGAAATAAATTTTAACTAAATTATCAATCACACACACACACACACACACACATTATGTGTGTATACGTGTATGTGTGTGGTATATTAAGAAAAATTGAAAAAACACAGGTTTAAATGAGTTGAGTGGTAAGTTTATTGGCCGACGCTGCAGTGTTTCGATCTATTATTTAGATCATTTTCAGGGCATTTGTTGGTATATGGAAGGTGATAAAAATATTTTGATCACAGAATAACAAGAAAAGCTAATAATAGTCCTTGTTTATCTTTTCTCGTTATTCTGTGATAAAAATGTTTTTTATCACCTTCATATACCAACAAATGCCCTGAAGGTGATCTAAATAATAGATCGAAACACTGCAGCGTCGGCCAATAAACTTACCACTCAACTCATTTAAACCTGTGTTTTTTCAACTTTTCTTAATATACTACATACCGTCGGATTCACTTCCTTTTCTTCACACACACATATATATAGGTGTGTCATAAAACTATCGAGAATGAAGATGTATTTATCAAGATAGAAATGTAGAATGGATGGAACGTTAATTTTTTCAGAATACAAGGTGTGTCAAAAAGTACAAAAAATCTCGATACTTTTTGTATCTACTTAGCATACTAACGTTCAGTACACAAAGAAAACGCAATTGCCATTGCTTCTGCTGTTGATCTTATAAGCAGTTAGAAACCAATGAAAAACGACGTACGTCACTTCCGTCTCAGTTGCAACGAAATAAAAGGAGAACAAACGATTGCTCATCTTTTTGACTTCTAGATCTAACTCATCGAAATGTGTGCGTCCGCTAAAAACACCGTTCGATTTCTCTGAATTGGACACATAGCGTTGTGTATAAAGGCGTTGGATTAAAACAGTTCTAAGTGACAGTTATCTCGAGACTGCAGGTTCAATCCTGGTCAAAATTTGCGATGCATCTGCCTAAAAAATCCTTATCAGTTAATAGAATAATAATTAACACAGCTTAACACCTGTACCCCAGCTATGGTTAGCGGAATGAGAACAGGATACCCCTGTGTCTTGAATAAAAGGTTGGGTCCAAAGTTCCGTGATGGCTCCTGATTACGACAAGAAGGTTACCGAATTTAAAGAGAAAGCTCCCGAATCCTACAAGAAATACCTGAAGAAGGCCGGAGTGCACATCGACTGAAACGTAGTACAGATAACAATAAAGATGAGGACAATAGTCCTAATAATCCAAATAATACTGAACACTGTTCGGTTAAAGATAACAGGTGAGAATTTTCAAAATCATCAAATTTGGTCGAGAACGTAAATATATAAATCCAAGAAACTCTTCCACTCCCAACCAAAAAAAAAAAGGAAAAAGGGGAAAAAATAGGAAACCCCCCCCAAAAAGGGGGAAAAACCCTCCAAGATAGTCGTTCTAATTCACTATCAGATGCAAAACTCTTGTCTATAAGAAAAAAAATCCTGCATGCTCTGGGAAAGCTTTATTCTCTTTATGAACAATTTCTTTTTACTTCCGGATTAACTTATGTTCAAGATTACCAGAATTATAAATAGAATCTTGGAATCGCAATGCTACTTTTTACCATTGAGCTATGTTAGCAAGTGCATGTTGTTTTTATAGCTGTTGATAAAAGAAAGAGAAAAAAAATGAAGCAAATAAATATGTAGACAAAATTTGTGATGCATCCGCCTAAAAAATCCTTATCAGTTAACAGACACGTTGAACTTTTTCTAGGAAGACTGCTTACATTATAACTTCTGTTGCATATGTACATGCATTTATTTTCTGTATTTTGTGCTTGTCTTCAAAGCGTGTTTGATAAGAAGCCATCTATAAAAACAACATGCACTTGGTCAATGGTAAAAAGTAGCATTGGCGATTTCCAAGATTCTATTTATATTCTGGTAATCTTGAACATAAGTTAATCCGGAAGTAAAAAGAAATTGTTCATAAAGAGAATAAAAGCTTTCCCAGAGCATGCAGGATTTTTTTCTCTTCTAGACAAGAGTTTTGATCTGATAGTGAATTAGAACGACTTATCTTGGAGGGGTTTTTTCCCCTTTTTTTTTGGGGGGGGGTTCCTATTTTTCCCCTTTTTCCTTTTTTTTTTTAGGTTGGGAGTGGAAGAGTTTCTTGGATTTATATATTTACGTTCTCGACCAAATTTGATGATTTTGAAAATTCTCACTGTTATCTTTAACCGAACAGTGTTTAGTATTATTTGGATTATTAGGACTATTGTCCTCATCTTTATTGTTATCTGTACTACGTTTCAGTCGATGTGCACTCCGGCCTTCTTCAGGTATTTCTTGTAGGATTCGGGAGCTTTCTCTTTAAATTCGGTAACCTTCTTGTCGTAATCAGGAGCCATCACGGAACTTTGGACCCAACCTTTTATTCAAGACACAGGGGTATCCTGTTCTCATTCCGCTAACCATAGCTGGGGTACAGGTTGTTAAGCTGTGTTAATTATTATTCTATTAACTGATAAGGATTTTTTTAGGCAGATGCATCGCAAATTTTGACCAGGATTGAACCTGCAGTCTCGAGATAACTGTCACTTAGAACTGTTTTAATCCAACGCCTTTATACACAACGCTATGTGTCCAATTCAGAGAAATCGAACGGTGTTTTTTAGGCGAACGCACACACATTTCGATGAGTTAGATCTAGAAGTCAAAAGATGAGCAATCGTTTGTTCTCCTTTATTTTCGTTGCAACTGAGACGGAAGTGACGTACGTCGTTTTTCATTGGTTTCTAACTGCTTTTATAAGATCAACAGCAGAAGCAATGGCAATTGCGTTTTCTTTGTGTAACTGAACGTTAGTATGCTAAGTAGATACAAAAAGTAATCGAGATTTTTTGTACTTTTGACGCACCTTGTTTCTGAAAAAATTAACGTTCCATCCATTCTACATTTCTATCTTGATAAATACATCTTCATTCTCGATAGTTTTATGACACACCTTATATATATATCTGTGTGTGAGAAAAGGAAAGTGAATCCGACGGTATGTAGTATATTAAGAAAAGTTGAAAAAAACACAGGTTTAAATGAGTTGAGTGGTAAGTTTATTGGCCGACGCTGGAGTGTTTTCGATCTATTATTTAGATCACCTTCAGGCATTTGTTGGTATATTGAAGGTGATAAAAAAACATTTTTATCACAGAATAACGAGAAAAGATAAACAAGGACTATTATTAGCTTTTCTTGTTATTCTGTGATCAAAATATTTTTATCACCTTCCTATACCAACAAATGCCCTGAAAATGATCTAAATAATAGATCGAAACACTGCAGCGTCGGCCAATAAACTTACCACTCAACTCATTTAAACCTGTGTTTTTTCAATTTTTTCTTAATATACCACACACATACACGTATACACACATAATGTGTGTGTGTGTGTGTGTGTGTGATTGATAATTTAGTTAAAATTTTATTTCTCTTAAGGATAAAATACATATGTTGACATTTTCAAATAGATCTTTCATATTATTTGCGTTGAAAAGGCGTTTCTAATGAGAAAAACTTTACATTATATGAGGAAATGTTTAACAGCGCAGAATGTTTGCCATGTTATGCATCGTAGTTGTCCCTCTTGTTTGAGTATAAAAAGAGTACGTAAGTTTTGTGTGGTTTAAGCGCAGGCGACCAGTATTACTTCGTTTCGGGATTTTCTCTGTAAATAGAACCTTAAAGTTTTCATTAATTTCTTTTATTCATGACATATTTTGCAGCTGAATTGGTTGTGTCATTTCCCGTTATTTCAACAAGACTTGGGATCATACACATCCCAAACTCTTTTGACTCGTATATTGAATTAAGTTTTACATCATAATGGCTTGACTATTAACTAGCAGGACTAGTGAATATACCACAATATGATAACTTGATTATTATAACATTTGATATGTTTATTTAAGAGCTATTGAAAAAAATACTTCAATATGTTAAAAATATAATAAACTTGATTTAACGGAGGCGTTTAAAAATATCTACATTAATTTGCCGACAAAAACGTGACAAAGACACGACTAGGAAAATATCTAAGTTGGTCCGGAAATTCGATTGACGCTTACTCGCTAAAACATAGCGTAATTAGGGCAGGAGGCGGGGACGACATAAGATTTTTAAAAATTACCAAAATATATTCCGTCATTCACAATTTCAATATCACAAATAGAACAAACATGTAACTTTTTTCTTTCTTTTTTTCTAATTCCTTTTAATTTTACGTTGTGCATTTAAGCGACGCAAGACCATTTGGAATGTTTCATTTTTTAAAATTGGGAGAAATGATATGGGACAAATAAGAAATATGTAATTAAGCAACACCAGATAATCTGTACTCACATTTCTGCATTGCATCTTGGATGTTTTGGACCGTCTCATTTTTTTAAAGTGTGTTACAGTATGATAACGGACGGAAGATTTAGGAACAACCGTATTAATATATAGATTATAGAGGTCTTCGAATTAATAAAAAAAAACAGACTAAAAAAGGCAAAGAAATTCTATCTGCACCAAGGTATCCATTTATTCGCACACGCACACAATTTATTTCGACCAGAACTCAAAATGAGTCTAGTCTCTTCAGACAGATTTTACAAATAGTATCATTTTACAAATAAGTATTTGTAAAATCTGTCTGAAGAGGTTACTCATTTTGAGTTTCGAGTTAAAATAAATTATTATAGTATGATGACTGTTTTGTTAAGTTTTTCTTTCTTTGAAAGTTTATATATATATTAATATATATATATATATATATAATAAATAATTCTGGTACAAGCAAATTTAATAATACTCTAAGGGTAATCATGATGATCACATAGGTGGATACGAGGAAAAGAGTGATAAAAAAAAAAAAAAAATGTTTATTTAATAAAACAAGGGCCCTTTCGTCCGGTTGCTCATCAAGGTTTTTACAGCCGGAGACGACTAAAAGTCAAATTGTAAATACAAAAGTCAAATATATATATATATAATATATATATGTGTGTGTGTGTATGTTTAAGTAGATACGTCAGTTGTACAAGTGATTATCGTTAATCACTCTTCAGTAATTTTCAATTCTCATCAGAGGGAACTTTAAATACTGATTTTTTGACTTCTTGCATGAAATCTGTAATTCTGTCTGTTTTTATTCCATCTTTTTTTTGTAATGATTATCAGAGTATTTGTTTGTTTACTGATGTACAGATCTACATATTGTTGTCTTGTTTTTCTTTATATAAACAGGCCAGTTGCATTGTCTAATTAAGATAACAAAAACACTCATTAAACTAAAATTGGTTGAAAAACAAAAAAAAAAAAACAAATGTATTTCTTCCAAAAAAATTCAAGTTACAATCGACCCTCCCTATTCGCGCTGTTTATGCAAAAAAGTTGTCGGGTGGCCTCAAGTCGGTATCAACCAGACAGCGAGGGAGTCTATCCCCCCTTTCACTAGCGCTAGACCAAGGAGATTGTTTTTGCGTCTGGGGTGGAGCGCCACACATATTATCAACTCCTCACTTTACCGCACAGATCCCTGTGCTACTCATACGCTGAGTTGACAAGGGCCGGTATCGAACCTGAAACCCTGTGGTTCCTAGTCGAACGCTTTACCGATTGAGCTAAACCTCGCAAAAATAAACTCTCCAACATATCTAACCTTCCCAAACAGAATTCTGGGTACACATTTACCCAAACCCTCCAGTAAATTAGAATTGGCTAATGACAAAAAGTTGAAAAAATATATTTCTTCCAAAAAATTTCGACACTCTGTCAGCTGATTATTTTATTGTTTATTATTTTATTTTCATAGTTTCGTCCGGATATACGTACATACATATATAAAATGGACAGTTGGTGTGTATGTATGTATATAAACACACAAGGTGTGTTAAGAAAAGTATCGAAATGTTTTGTATTTTGACACATCTTGTATTCTGAAAAAAAAATAACGTTTCCATTCATTATTTTTTTTTTCAGAATACAAGTGTCAAAAAAGTACCAATTTCAAAGCTGTATTTACCAAGATAGAAACGAAGAATGAATGGAACTTTTTTTTTCTTTTTTCAAAATAGAAGTCGTCAAAGTACAAAAATCTCGATATTTTTTGACACACTATGTGTATGTATGTGTTGTGTGTGTGTGTGTGTATATTATATATATATATATATATATATATATATATATAATATATATAATAAATCTGAGTCAGATCTTAGCCCTGAAGAGCATTAAGCGAAACTTTTAGTAGGTTCGTCTGACTCATTAGATTTATCTTTATTATTTGCTCTACTTAGGTATTGAGCACTTTTTTGCTTATTAGCTTTAGTCTGCTGGCAGTTTTGTATTAATATATATATATATATATCTTGTATATATATATGCATATAAATTGTTTTTTTTCTTTTGGCCAAAGTATTGTACCAATAGATTATTTTTTTTGTTGGTACGATTATCTTGGTCTTTTCATTTTTCCAAACATTTTTCTCCCCTGTTGATGGTAGTATATTTTTACAATCAAACTATTTGCTGGGTTTTTTTCTCACCGCGAGGATTTACCAATAAGTTTGATATATATATATTTGTGGTAATGCACCTGAATCCACCTCATAGTAAATTCTGAATGAATCTGTCTCTAAGCAATGATCTGGAGAGTCACACAGGTGTGAGGAGTTGTGATTGTTTTTATTTAATTAACCTTTAAGTAGTCCACTCGCTTCCTGTAACAGAAGGAGTGCTTCATAGAATAACAAATCTTTTATAAAGCTTTTCTTTATATATAATTACTTAGAAGTCCTTTAAACTTTCAAGTTTTTTTTTCTATTGGATACAATTCACAATCCTATTAATAATGACTCAACAGATTTCTTTCATATAATGTCCTGGGTATGACGTTAAACTGCATTTAATGGAGAAGTTTCTAATTCAGGAGTGTGGACTATCCTTTCATCGCTATTACTCTCAGGTCCCACCTGACCCAGTGTGGTAGTATCTGTTAGGGGTCCCATCTATAGGTTAAAGAGAGTGTTTTTAAATAAGTAATAAAAATGTGTTTTAAAAAATTGAGTTTAAAAAAGAAATTGATTACCCATTAAGAATGAATAAAAAAAAACATCTTCAGCGTGAAATAACACAACAATACTAGCAGGACCTGTGGATATACCACAGTATGATAATTTAATTATGTTTGATTGAAACAGAAACAGATTAGCGTTATTGTTTTCGCGTTCTCTCTCTCTCTCTCTCTCTCTCTCTCTCTCTCTCTCGTATTTTTCTGTGTAGCATGTCCTTTCTTTCTGATAAAAACGGAATGATCCAATATTTAGCAGAGGTTACGACACTCATAAGAAATGTGAATTCAGCGGATAAGCGACACCAGATAATCAGTATTCACATAGACGATTTGGACGGTCTCCTTTTTAACCAGAGGGTGTTGCAATATGATAACGGTCGGAAGATTAAGGAACACCAGTATTGATATATAGATTTGTTTTACAATGGGAATGAAACAATTGTATGGCGCCTCTTAAATGATGTATAGAAATATTGACTCATGTAATGTGAAAGGTTATCTAAGATTGAGTTAAAGTAAATGATGTTTACGCGGATCCCATCGAGAATTCTCGTTAGATCAGATTGGAAATAAAGATAATGTCATAATTTATAATGAGAAATAATTCAGTCAAACATGCCCGTTCAAACCAGTTAATGTACGAAGGACTAAAATATAAAAACGGGTTTTTCATAGGTAGTTTTTTTTGTTTTGTTTTTTTGGGGGGGTCTGTTTTTACATAATCTAATTTAAATGGAACCACGAATGCAAACAAAAACGAACTTAACTACAGAGTGTCCACAAAGTCTGGGTACATGGAGATTTCACGATTGTACTTATGTTATTTTTCTACCCAGATTGAATGATGGCTCGGTCTAAAGAAGAAATGATGGAAATCATATTGAAAATATTATTTATTAACATTATGATTTAATATAATGGAATGACCCATTCTCCCCGAACCTGAACAGTGGCGATGGTTCTAAACCACTATTTAAGAACGCACAGATTACTCTGTGCAGAATTCACCTGAAGTACTTAGACGACGGACTCTCTTCTTAATACTCACGTGACCTTACTATATATCATGATTAAATAAAATTGTTTGGGTTGAAAAGTACGTGTTAATCCCCTAGATTAATGTACCTAGACTTTGTGGACACCATTATATATATATCTCAATACTCGTGATCCTTATTTGTACGACCGTTGTCATCTTGCAACGTCCTCTGGTGGTTAAAAATACGACTGTCCAAATCAAAGATGAAATGCAAAAATGTAAATCCTGATTATCTAGTTTTGCATATCTGCCGAATTCTTATTTCTTTTGTGTTTCGTCATCTCAGCAAAATAATGAACCGTAAAGAAAAGAGCGTAAAGAAAGAGAAGAAAAGGGACATGCTACACAGACAAAATATAAGAAGGAAAGATGGAGTGAGGGGGTGAGCGCGCAGTAGCGATAAAGATAATGTTTCAATTGAACATAATGAAGTAAAGAAAGAAATATTGAGAGAGAGTTAAATCAAGATTATTATACTTTTTAGATATTGAAGTATTTAGCAATAGCTCTTAAGTAAACATATCAAACATTGTAGTAACTAAATTATCATACTGTAATTTTTAAAAATGGGATG
>CM042140.1:4606881-4634315 GCA_023376005.1 Doryteuthis pealeii
ACGTTCTGAGGTGAATAGATTGGGAACTTTGAAATATCTCCTCATACAGGTAAAAAAAATACCAAGAAAATTTGGTACAGCCGTGGAGCAAATTTGGAGGGCAAATAGTTAATGCTAGTAAAGAAAATAGTATCCAAAAAGTTCGTGTGCAATGTAAAATTAGATTTAATTTTAATGCGCACGCGGACTTTATGGATACCTGTATGTACAAAGTTAAAAGATGGTAACACATTATCACTTGGAATAACGAATGCAGTAGATTGGAATCAAACTATGACTTCCACAAGTTATATCTTTGATTAACGCAACAGAAACTTCTAACAACGATTCTATTCAATAATTTCTCCTCGACTCCCGCGAGAATTAAATCAGGCGAGGATATATAAATATAAGCTAAATTTCGCCCACGCCATCTGACTTGAAACTACGTCCCCACAAATCTCAGCTGTGGTCAGAGGAACATTTCCTAAATTTTAATCATAAATTTATGTTGGAATAATTCATATTTCATTTCAGTCGATTCTCTTATCATGAGAAAGGTCCAGTGAAATGTCCATTTCCAGATAAACCTGATTCGCCGTTTTCCCTTGGTGGAAAGTTATTTTCTAAATTTAATCAATTTTTCATTTGAAATACAGGGCGACCAGAAAAAATTGACATCATTTGAAATGTGAATATCTAAGTAATTACAAGACCTAAGCAAACAAAATTAAATAGTCTTCATTTTGAATAAGATTTCTTCATGAAAATTTAAACCAGATACTCAGAGAGAAATAGAATTTGTAATCGATTTCTCAAACCTTCACACTCTCGTTTGACTGTTTCTGAGAATATTCTCACACACAAAATGCCTTTTCATTGCTATTGAATGTCATCATTAACCCTGGGGGAATAAGAATTAAAACCTTAAACTTAGTTTTTACACACTTTAAAATTTGGAATTATTTGATAGAGAATTGGCTATATTATTTGACTAAGTCAACTTGGGGGGGGGACACGTTGTATTTTTCAATTCAACTTGTGTGTTAAAATACTTCAAACAAACTTTCACTCCAGTCACCTGCGTATGACATTAAACTGCCTCTTGTTGTGAGGTTCCAGTTCTGGAGCACTGGGGAGTATTGAGTACCCTTTCATTGTCATTATTCACAGATCCACTCTGACCCGGAGTGGTAGTACCTGTTAGGATCCCATCTATTGGTTAAATAGATTTAAAAATGTGTTCAAAATTATTTAAAAATGAATACCCAACAATAATGAATGAAAACAAAATGTCTTTGGCATAAAATCCCAACAAGGGTTGACATGCCGTAAAATCAAACCAACAATCATCAGTTATACAAACAATAAAATGTTTGCACTTCGAAACTTTAGATAACCATTCCGAGGCGAAAATCTAAAGATTCCTGTTATTTCAAAAATAACTTTTTTTCTTTAACATAAACAAAAAACTTGTTTCACATCATTTGAATTATTGCGTACTCACAATAATTTGTACTAGCAGGACCTGTGGATATTCCACAGTATGATAATCTAATTACTACAATGTTTGATATGTTTACTTAAGAGCTATTGCCAAATAGTTCCATTTGGCAGGAAATTGTAGTTCTAATCCTAAATCCTTAGGTGGCGTCTGGTGAATTTCGGGCTTGTGCTAGCTATTGACCAGTTGGGGGGGGGGGGGGTATCGACAAATTAATGCGAGAAGAAAGCGATATTTTACAGCCCCTCCCATTTTTATTAAGTGATTTTTTTATATTTTATACCTTCCCTTTAAATTTTTTTTTGCGACATCTTTTTTATTATTGTAATTCAAAAAGGTCATGGAGTACGGTATAAAAACTGATTTGAAATTTGTGTTTCATTTAGTAAAATATATTAAGAGACGTGACATTTGTTTTGTACGGACCCAAAATTCACCAAACGCAACCTTAGAAAAACAGCGTAATTTAGGGTAGGAAGCCAGGACGACAAAATCCGAAAATACCGAATTCTCGCTTTATCCTTAAAATATGTTCAGGCAATAACAAGGACGATGGTGCCTTGTTAAAGGACTACTACTTGATCCTGGAGACATGAGGAGTGTGGAGCACCCGCTTCATTGCCATTACTTACATGTCACTCGAAGTGGTAATCCTTGTTATTGAATGAATGTATTTTAAAGAAAAAGCTAAAATTCTTCCAACTGTAATAGTGTCAGTACTACTGTATGGCTGTAGACTCACCACAAGATGCACTTTAGTGTTAAACACAGGACACACCTTTATGGATTTAGGGATGTTGTCGGTGTATTCTAAATCCTTTTGACTGGGCAAGCTTATTACGTTTCTTACCATTGACCTCTAGGGTCAGTATCAAATAGTAAGACTTACTTGATTAGAATTTTATTAAAAAGACTTTAATCTTATGTAAGAAGTTTGTTACTAAGTTTTTCTTAAAACCTCGATAAGTAAAATGTCCAACCCTTCAGCTTCAAGTTTCTTATCTGTCGTCTTCATATAGCCAGGCCCACTTCAGTATTTCCTGCATTGCCGACTTATCTAAAACTTTATCATTTCGTTTTTGTTTTTTGCTTTTATTTATTTATTTTTGTTGCTTTTGTGTGTGTGTATATATATATATATATATATATATATATATATATATATACACAGACACATATATGTGTGTGTGTGTGTATATATATACACACACACATATGTGTGTATATATATGTATATATACACACACACTCATGTAATATGTATATATACACAACACTCATATATATGTATATATATATATATATATGTTATATATACACACACTCATATATATGTGTGTATGTGTATATATATATAATATATATACCACACACTTATATATATGAGTGTGTGTGTATATATATGTATTATACTCATGTGTATATATATATAACACACACACACACACATATATATCACACATATGTGTATATATACAATATATATACACACACTCATATATATGTGTGTGTGTTATATATATATATATATATACACATACACACATTATATATGAGTGTGTGTATATATATATATATATATATATATATATGAGTGTGTGTGTATATATACATATACATATATATGAGTGTGTGTGTATATATACATATACATGAGTGTGTGTGTATATACATATATATATACACACATATGTGTGTGTGTTATATATACACACACACACACATATATATGTGTCTGTGTATATATATATATATATATATATATATATATATATATACACACACACAAACAGCAACAAAATAAATAAATAAAAGCAAAAAACAAAAACGAAATGATAAAGTTTTAGATAAGTCGGCAATGCAGGAAATACTGAAGTGGGCCTGGCTATATGAAGACGACAGATAAGAAACTTGAAGCTGAAGGGTTGGACATTTTACTTATCGAGGTTTTAAGAAAAAACTTAGGTAACAAACTTCTTACATAAGATTAAAGTCTTTTTAATAAAATTCTAATCAAGTAAGTCTTACTATTTGATACTGACCCTAGAGGTCAATGGTAAGAAACGGTAATAAGCTGGAAATTGCCCAGTCAAAAGGATTTAGAATACACCGACAACATCCCTAAATCCATAAAGGTGTGTCCTGTGTTTAACACTAAAGTGCATCTTGTGGTGAGTCTACAGCCATACAGTAGTACTGACACTATTACAGTTTGGAAGAATTTTAGCTTTTTCTTTAAAATACATTCATTCAATAACAAGGATTACCACTTCGAGTGGACATGTAAGTAATGGCAATGAAGCGGGTGCTCCACACTCCTCATGTCTCCAGGATCAAGTAGTAGTCCTTTAACAAGGCACCATCGTCCTTGTTATTGCCTGAACATATTTTAAGGATAAAGCGAGAATTCGGGTATTTTCGGATTTTGTCGTCCTGGCTTCCTACCCTAAATTACGCTGTTTTTCTAAGGTTGCGTTTGGTGAATTTTGGGTCCGTACAAAACAAATGTCACGTCTCTTTAATATATTTTACTAAATGAAACACAAATTTCAAATCAGTTTTTATACCGTACTCCATGACCTTGTTTTGAATTACAATAATAAAAAAGATGTCGCAAAAAAAAATTTTAAAGGGGAAGGTATAAAATATAAAAATCACTTAATAAAAATGGGAGGGGGCTGTAAAATATCGCTTTCTTCTCGCATTAATTTGTCGATACCCCCCCCCCCCAAACCGCGTGTTGGTCAATAGCTAGCACAAGCCCGAAATTCACCAGACGCCACCTAAGGATTTAGGATTAGAACTACAATTTCCTGCCAAATGGAACTATTTGGCAATAGCTCTTAAGTAAACATATCAAACATTGTAGTAATTAGATTATCATACTGTGGAATATCCACAGGTCCTGCTAGTACAAATTATTGTGAGTACGCAATAATTCAAATGATGTGAAACAAGTTTTTTGTTTTATGTTAAAGAAAAAAGTTATTTTTGAAATAACAGGAATCTTTAGATTTTCGCCTCGGAATGGTTATCTAAAGTTTCGAAGTGCAAACATTTTATTGTTTGTATAACTGATGATTGTTTGGTTTGATTTTACGGCATGTCAACCCTTGTTGGGTTATTTTATGCCAAAGACATTTTTGTTTCATTCATTATTGTTGGGTATTCATTTTTTAAATAATTTTGACACATTTTTAAATCTATTTAACCAATAGATGGGATCCTAACAGGTACTACCACTCCGGGTCAGAGTGGATCTGTGAATAATGACAATGAAAGGGTACTCAATACTCCCCAGTGCTCCAGAACTGGAACCTCACAACAAGAGGCAGTTTAATGTCATACGCAGGTGACTGGAGTGAAAGTTTGTTTGAAGTATTTTAACACACAAGTTGAATTGAAAAATACAACGTGTCCCCCCCCCAAGTTGACTTAGTCAAATAATATAGCCAATTCTCTATCAAATAATTCCAATTTTAAAGTGTGTAAAAACTAAGTTTAAGGTTTTAATTCTTATTCCCCCAGGGTTAATGATGACATTCAATAGCAATGAAAAGGCATTTTGTGTGTGAGAATATTCTCAGAAACAGTCAAACGAGAGTGTGAAGGTTTGAGAAATCGATTACAAATTCTATTTCTCTCTGAGTATCTGGTTTAAATTTTCATGAAGAAATCTTATTCAAAATGAAGACTATTTAATTTTGTTTGCTTAGGTCTTGTAATTACTTAGATATTCACATTTCAAATGATGTCAATTTTTTCTGGTCGCCCTGTATTTCAAATGAAAAATTGATTAAATTTTAGAAAATAACTTTCCACCAAGGGAAAACGCGAATCAGGGTTTATCTGGAAATGGACATTTCACTGGACCTTTCTCATGATAAGAGAATCGGACTGAAATGAAATATGAATTATTCCAACATAAATTTATGATTAAAATTTAGGAAATGTTCCTCTGACCACAGCTGAGATTTGTGGGGGACGTAGTTTCAAGTCAGATGGCGTGGGCGAAATTTAGCTTATATTTATATATCCTCGCCTGATTTAATTCTCGCGGGAGTCGAGGAGAAATTATTGAATAGAATCGTTGTTAGAAGTTTCTGTTGCGTTAATCAAAGATATAACTTGTGGAAGTCATAGTTTGATTCCAATCTACTGCATTCGTTATTCCAAGTGATAATGTGTTACCATCTTTTAACTTTGTGTACATACAGGGTATCCATAAAGTCCGCGTGCGCATTAAAATTAAATCTAATTTTACATTGCACACGAACTTTTTGGATACTATTTTCTTTACTAGCATTAACTATTTGCCCTCCAAATTTGCCCACGGCTGTACCAAATTTTCTTGGTATTTTTTTACCTGTATGAGGAGATATTTCAAAGTTCCCAATCTATTCACCTCAGAACGTAGGCGGTGATGACGTAATGATTTTCTCAGTCTAAACAAGTGAAATGTGCGAGAGCCACTGACCGGTTGACATGCCGTTAAAATCAATCAATCAATCAAGAACTGGAAAATGCCTAACGTTTAAAATGCCTAACCGCATTCATATTCGAACACTCCTCGTCGGCCAAAACATTGTGTATATAACAATAAAGATGAGGACAATAGTCCGAAAAATGCAAATGATACAAATCATCAAGCTTCATCTAAAAAATCCAGACAAATAGGATGAATGCTGTTCGTATACTTGGACAGGTTCCTCTGTCTATTTTGAATTTAGATTGAAACAGATTAGCGTTATCACTTCCACGCGCTCACCCCTTCTCTTTACCTTTACTCTACTCTTATATTTTTTGTTTAGCAAGTCCTTTTTCTTCCCTTTCTTTATAATAAAAACGAAATGAACCATTATTTAGCTGAGGTGACAAAACTCATAATGAATAAAATTTCGGCAGATAAGCAACACCAGATAATCAGGATTTACATTTTTGCTGAATTGATTGAGCGCCCTTGTGGGAGAGGATTCCATCTTGTCACTTCGGTCTTTTAACCGTCAGGGGCACACCCACGTACATACACGCACACACCCACATATATAGACACATGTAAATACAAAAACACACAGAAAGGATTTTAACGAGTTCCATAATCTCAGCAAGGTGCCACGCTAAGTAATTCCCTTTCCAGGCATCTCGCATGGCTCATTGAGCAAGAATATGATACACCCTTCTCTGGGTCGACCAGTTTGTCCTAGTATTTGAAAAAGAAATACCCGCCCTGTCGGCTGGGGCGTTAGAATGCACCGACTGCAGAGGGGTAAGACTCCACCAACGGGGCCACCTGTTGGCTGTGGGTGGCGACCCGTGATGCTTAAGGATAGAACCCAGGTGGATGAGCAGTCCATGACTTGCAACTCCACTTTGGTCCTATCTTGGGCTATACGGGCGGTCGGAGAGGCCCCCTCCGATCAATCGGTTGGTCACGTCAAGCCCTAGCACCTATATGATTGCCCCAACCCTATTGCCCTTATGGCAAGCCCCAACCCCTTTTTATCATATTGGTGCTTGAAGGCGGTGGCTGCGGGTCTACATGTCCTGGGAATGACGTTAAACTATCTGATGGTGAGGTTCCAGTTTTGGAGGTTTGGGGAATGTGGAGCACCCCTTCATCACCATTGCTCCCTGGTCCACTCTGACTCTACTAGTGGTAGTACCTGTTAGGGTCCCATCTATGGGTTAAATAGAAAAATGTGTTAATTAAAAAAATTGTATTATCCATTAAGAATTGATTTATTCTTAAACTTTATCGGCATTAAATGACCCACTGAGATTGATATGCCGTAAAACAAACCAAACCACATATATAGACACATGTAAATACAAAAATACACAGAAAGGATTTTAACGAGTTCCATAACCTCAGCAAGGTGCCCCGCCAAGTAATTCCTATTCCATGCATCTCGCATGGCTCATTGAGCAAGAATATGATACACCCTTCTCTGGATCGACCAGTTTGTCCTAGTATTTGAAAAAGAAATACAAAACAAAACCCCTACCCTGCTAGAGGGTTTCATGCCTTTCCCAGGGGCATTAGTGCAAAGGGAATGTAGTTTTAACTGTTTAGCCGATGCCATTGACTGTGTGGCTATAACCCTTACATTGGTTGGTTGGTTGGATTTTACGGTATGTCAAATATTTTTGGGTTATTTTATGCCGAAGACGTTTTGCTTTATTCATGCTTGATGGGTAATGTAATCATTTTTTTAAAAACTCATTGTTTCTAATTAACCCATAGACGGGACCCTAACATGTACTATCACCCCGGGCCAGGGTGGATCTGGAGTAATAGTGATGAAGGGGTAATCCACATTCCTCAGAGCTCCAGAACTGGAACCTCACCATCAGATAGAGTTTAACGTCATACCTAAGACATTGACGCCCAGTCACGGCCTTCTAGCATAAAAAAGGTTGGAGCTTGCCATAAGGGCAATAGGGTTGGAACAATCCTATAGGCGCTAAGGTTTGATATGACCAGCCAGTTGATGAGAAGGAGGCCTCTCTGACTGCCCATCTAGCCTAAGTAAGGGCCAAAGTGGAGTGTCGCATGTCATGGACTGGTCAGCCACCAGAGCACCACATCTTGAAGCATCACGAGTCGCCACCCACGGCCAAACAGGTGGTCCCCATTGGAATGTCTTATCCCTCTGCAGAGGTACAGTTGACAGGGATGATAACCCTTAGGCCAACCTCACCTCATCATCTCAGGAGGAATGTAATCAAATATATAGAAATATAAACTGATAAGCAGAAAAGATGGTGATTAAGAAATATAAGAAGACGTAGATATACAGATAAAGCAACGGAGAGAGAGAGAGGGGGAAGAGAGAGAGAGCGAAAGAGAGAGAGAGAGAGAGAGCGAGAGAGAGAGAGAGAGGAGAGCGGAGGGAGAGAGAGAGGATGGAGGGGAAAGAGAGAGAGAGAGAGAGCGGATGGAGGGGAGAGAGAGAGAGAGAGAGAGAGCGGGATGGAGGGAGAGAGAGAGAGAGAGAGAGAGCGGGATAGAGGAGAGAGCGGGATGGAGGGGAGAGAGAGAGAGAGAGAGAGCGGATGGAGGGGAAAGAGAGAGAGAGAGAGAGAGAGCGGATGGAGGGGGAAGAGAGAGAGAGAGAGAGAGAGAGCGGGATGGAGGGAGAGCCGGGATGGAGGGGAGAAGAGAGAGAGAGATCAGAGAAAGAGAGAGAGAGCTAGAGCGAGAGAGAGAGCGGGATGGAGGGGAGAGAGAGAGAGGCGGGATGGAGGGGAAAGAGAGAGAGAGCGGGATGAAGGGAGAGAGAGAGAGAGAGAGCGGGATGGAGGGGAGAGAGAGAGAGAGGGAGGATAGAGAGAAACAAAAGTAGAATGAGGGGAAAACCAGTGGACATTCATTCAAAGGCAACGAGAGAGAGAGAGAGAGAGAGAGAGAGAGGAGAGAGGAGAGAGAGAGAGAGGGAGATAGAGGGAGAGAGAGGGAGAGAGAAGGGTAAGTCAGTGGACATTCAGGACTAAACGAAAAGGAAGGAAACAAGAGAAGAACAATTGAAGCAAAGCAAAAATTGACATTCAGATTTCAGTGTCATTGTTTCACCCCCCCAAAAAAAGTAGGAGAGGCGAATAGGAATTGTAATAAAAGGCAGAGACAATGCTGTTATCATTATTATTGGACGCGCCATATTGAATGCCACGAATTACAGACGAGAAACTCTCACTGACTCGGTCCTTCGTTAAACAAAAGAGAGAGAGAGAGAGAGAAAAAAAGAGCAAAACACAAACGGACTTATTCGGTAGATTTCTGATTTAGGACACAAAGTCTAGACACATTTTATTCGCTTTAATTCAAAACCAATTTCAACGCCAACATTAAACAGAAGAGAGTTTAACACTCAGTCGATTGTTTCGCATTTAATTCTGTTTTTTTTTTCTGTGAGAAATTTGTCTGAATAACAAATCTAACGCAAAAAGCCTTCAACGTTTATACACTATGAAGAAAATAACATTTCTGTTTGCTACACCAACTGCAATAAGGAGATCTTATCTAACATTCCTAACCTGGTCTAATGGTTAGAGTCGTAGGAAATGGACTCGTCGACCAGAGTTCAATTCCTGGACGAAACAGTTTGCATTTCACATGGCGCTAATACCCTTGGGAAAAGTATGAATCCAATTCTTCCTCCAGCTATGGGTAAATAGCAGGGCAGACTGGGCTCTTTAACCATGGCTAGGCAACAAGTCTAGGAGAAGGAAAACTCGGAATTCAAACCAGTTAATCTCCGCTTAAGAAATTGACCACGTGTCGCATCATTCCCGTGTAGAGAGATTGATATATATGTATATATATACACACACATACACACACACATATATTATATATATATAAATAACATTCCTTAATTCATGCGACAGCCCTGTCGGTGGGGCTTAGAATAGGCTGACTATACGCCCTGAAGAAGGGTATGACTCTTCCCCTCAAAAGATTTAGCAATAAATTTAATCCAATCAAAAGTATCGGTAGAGTGACCGGCTGGGAACCATAAGGTTCCTGGTTCGATACGGCCCTCACCAACTCAGCGTATGAGTAGCACAGGGATCTGTGCGGTAAAATGAAGAACTGATGTTAGGTGTGGCGCATCAACTCAGACGCTAAAAACAATCTCTTGGTCTAGCGCTAGTGAAAAGGGGATAGACTCCCTCGCTGTATGCGGATACCAACTTTAGGCCACACCGACTATTTTATATATATATATATATATAGGTAAACGTATCAAACTGACTGGTTGTGGGGATAATTCTATTTGGGATCATCAATCCTGTATATCCACAATGCATGCTCATGTTGATACAAACATATAGACTTATACAAGATTTTTACAATCCCTGAGAGAGCTCAATGTATAATAACCAATAATTTAATCATATGCTGTGCAATACTTTTTTCTGTTTTTTATGTAATAGGCTATCTGATGAGACTAGGGTCAATTGAGTTCTGGTCAAAATAAATTTATAATAGCCAAATGACGGTTTGTTAAGTTTTTCATTCTTTATATATAATATATATATATATATATAAATAATATAGAGAGAGAGAGAGAGAGAGAGAGAGAGAGAGAGAAGATGAGGGATGTTTATTGTAAGAAGTGATGTCGACGTTATAACGTTTCGGTCTGTTAGACCTTCTTTAGGGCGTTGGATTGAGTTCTTGCTTCCAAGAGGTCCTCTGCGCAGCATCCAATATCCACGCAGAGCTGTTAGATGTAGGTCTTTGGTGGACAGCCCACATAGTGAGAAACCTTTTCTGAATTACAAATCTAACGCTAAAGCCTTATACAGCATGAAGAAAATAACATTTCTGTTGGTTAGTTGGATTTTACGACATATCAGCCCTTCTAGGGTTATTTTATACCGAAGACATTTTTTTTATTCATTCATGATGGGTACTCAATTTAAAAAAAAAAAAAAATTTTGAACTCATTTTTTTCTATTTAACCCATAGATGGGACCCTAACAGGTATTACCACTCCGGGTCAGAATGGACCTGGCAGAAATGATACATTCACCTGGGCTCCAGAACTGGAATCTCACCATCAGATAGAGTTTAACGTCATACCCAGGACACTAAGACCCTTAGCCACTGCCTTCTAGTACATAATATGATAAAAAGGGTTGGGGGTTGCCATAAGGGAAATACGGTTGGGACAATCATATAGGTGCTAGGGGTTGACGTTACCAGCCGATTGATCGGTGGGGCTTCGCTGACATGCTATCTAACCTAAGTAAATGTCAAATTGGAGTGTCGCATGTTATGGACTGCTCAGCCACCAGGGTTCCATCCTTAAGCATCATGAGTCAATACCCACGGCCAATAATCTGTAGAGGTGTATTCTAAAGCCCCAACCGACAGGGCTAGCATTTCTGTTTTGCTACTATAAGATGTTAACTAACATTATTTAATTCAGGCCACAGCTCTGTCGGTGGGGTTTAGAATAGGCTGACTATGGCCTGAATAATGTATGACCCCCCTCTTCAAAAAAAAGGTGTGTTAGGGTTAGTATAATACTAAACTGGATCTGATCGTTGTGTAGATATGTGGTGTGTGGAGTAACCCTTAATTGTCATTACTCACAGGTCGACTAATTGTGACTTCACTAAAGGTTTCACTTCTTCGTCACTAGAATAATGTTTGTCTCTCCTCGGCCCCATGAAAGAAGGTTTGAAAGGCAAACATTATTCCAATGACGAGGAAGGGAAATCTGGAGTGAAGAAGTGGCTCAAAGAACATAACAGAATTTTACGGGACAGGTAGAACATTTCTATTGAGAGAAACGGTGTATGTGGAGAAGTAGGGATGTGATCTACAGAAGACCAGCTTCATTTTGATGTATGATACATGTTCCTGTGTTGGTAATTATACCTGTCCTAAACAAAATGACATTACTTTTTGACTCACCCTCGTATATATATATAAAATTGCAAATGCCGTGAAACAGACTAGACCAGTGAATATACTTTAATATTAATATATATATGTTAATACTCTTGTTCCTTAAAAGTATGACCGTTATCATAGATGTAACTTGTAGTAGTATGTTGCTCTACTTGCCGGTATTGAGCCCTTTTCTGATTTAAGAAAAACGTTTATGGGACGATTCGTTTATTCTACTATCTGTATCTTAATACTCGTGCCTTAAAAGTACGACCGTTATCTCTGGTTAATAATGAGACCGTCCAAATCGTACAAGATAAAATGTAAATCCTGATTATATACTGTTGCTTATCCAGGGAATTCTTATGAGTGTTGTCACCTCAGTTAAATAATGAACCATTCCGTTTTTATTATAAAGATAGGGAAGAAAAGGATATGCTACACATAAAATATAACAAGAAAGAAAGGAAGTAGTACTGTATTCATTACGCACTAATACACGATGAAAAGGCATGAAACCAACTCTTCCCCAGTTATGGGTAAAAGGCAATTTATTAGGTTAAGTCAGAGAACGTTCCATGTTTCTGGTTCTATATAACATTGTACAACCTGTCACTTAGAGAAAAGATTCCCCCATTATCCTACAATATATAATAAAGGGGAATTACTCGGCATGGAATCTCAACTAACGTTATGTGACACATTCATGTGTCTGAGATACTGAGAGTTGACATTTTATGATCTATCATTTAAGGCACCAAACATGATGTAATGGTTAACGATCTGGGTTAGAAAACTTATGAGTTCGATTCCTACTGGCTGCTTTATACTTACGAGATATGTCAGAAAAAAGTTCGGTGTGAGGGGTATCGTCCGCTGCAAGTTCTTGCCACAGGGCCAGACGACAAACCAGCATATCTACAAAGAGATACTGCGGCGTTTGCTTTGTTCAGTGCGCGGGAGAAGAGGCGAGAGATGTAGCAGGACAACTCGTGGGTGTTTCACCACGACAACGCACCTGTCTACACTGTCCTGAGAATCAGAGAGTTCCTGACCCAGATGAACATCACTAGCTTCATGAGATTGTTTCCTCTTCCCAAGCTTAGGAAGTGCATTCGGCTACTCGAGTTCAAATCCTGAACGAGACTGTTTGCATTTCACATAGTGGAATACCTTAGGAAAGTTATGAATCCAAACTCTTTGGTTATTGTGACATCTGAAACCCAATCTGGGATACCAATGCTGGGAGGAGTGGGGAGGCAACATGGACGTTGACTAGACTCTCTGGATGCGCCGAAGGGCTATAAGCGGTATAGACTGAGCGACCAGAAATCATCGGACGAGGCTCGCTTGCATTTTCGTAATATCCATGGAAATGTATGCTATTCCCTTCAGCTATGGGTAAAAAGGTAGGACACACTGGGCTCTTTAACCTTGGCTAGGTAACCATTCCAGGAGAAAGAAACTGAATTCAAACCTGTTAAATTCCGCTTAAGAAATTGACCTTGTGTCGCATCCTGCTTGTGGAGAGTGGTTGGGTATATATATATATATATATATATGACGAAGCTGTTGGCATTTCACATAGCGCTAATACCCTTGGGAAAGGTATGAATCCATATATTCCCCCTCCAGCTATGGGTTAAATAGTAGGGCAAACTGGGCCCTTTCACCTTGGGTAGGTAACTAGTCTAGGAGAGGGATAACTCTGAATTCAAAATTCCTGAGGTCGGTCGTTGATTGGGTTTGTGGCAACCCTTAATGCACCAGTTCTTTCCTATCGACTGTGCCAAAAAGTGTGGATGGTCCAACAAGCCTTCACCACTATAAACAAATCCCTGTGTGGGTGTTCATTGTGTGTGTGAACCCTCGTGCGTCGAAAATCGACTATATATATATATTATATATATATATATATATATATATTGGCAAGTTATTATCTAGGCAAGTGTTGTTAAAAACGACGGAATATTTCTTTTTCATGATCTCAACGAGTGGAAAAACTGAGATAAAAATCATTAAACAGAAATATTCCATCGTTTTTAACAACACTTGCACATATACAGGTAGCACCCCAACAAAAACGGGTTACAAGACAAGTGAAGATGCAACTATACAAAGTAGATAAATGGCCAGGATTGAACCTGCAGCCTAGAAATGATTGTCATTTAGAACTGTATTAACTCAACTTTGTGTGACTTCATCTTCATTAACGGAACGAGGGCAGTCTACTCTGCTGGATTATATAATAAAGGTTACGGGATCACTGAAGATGCAACCATAGAATGTAGATAAAGGTGATTCTCAAGAATTATTTGGGGGTTTTGTAATGAGTGGAATCTGAAAGAATGTACGCTATGCTAAATCAGTTGTGAGTGGTTTAGTTGATATCTACAAGTTAGAATTACGCACTGTTGACATTTCAGTGTCGTATCAAATGGACCTATGGAATTCTTTAATAACAAAAAGAGAAAAATAAAATCCACTGAATAGAAAAACAGAAAGAAAAAGACTAATAGAAATTAGCGATATTTATAAAAATTTGAATCCAGAAAAAAAAAAAAAATCTAATTTCGAAAAGTGAAACAATCTATTTCAGACTTGTTGACCTTTTTGCTAATTTCTATCGTTGAATTCCAGAGCAAAAAGAGATTTGAATCTGTGCGAATTTTTTTAAAGCTTCCAATTGATAGAAAGGTTCATTCAAGTGCTCCTTTGGTCAGTTTTTCTCTTTTTCAGTTGGTCAATCTATTCGTTGAAATATGTGCCCCCCCACCAAATGTTTTTCAATGTAGCATTGTCAGATTAAATTCGGATAAGAAGATAAATTTCGGATAAGAAAAATCTTTTGAATAATAGAATTGAATCAATTTGCAATTGTAGACATAAATTAAGCGAGTCACTAAAATATTATTAGAATTACAATATTAAACTTTAAATACATTAAAATTTTTGGGAATAGTTATTAATTTTAAATAAGAGAAATACTAAAACACAACAGTAAAAAAAAAAAAAAACTATAAATGAGTAATATTAAACTCCCGAAATATAATTAAAATTAAATTTTAACGGTTTTCACCGCTATTTTTTATAATGAGAATTAATTCAATAATAATACAAAAATGAGAACTAAGGAATAAATAAACGAACAGAATAATCCGTACGCGGCAATTGGAAAGAAAATGAACAAACAACGTTTCAACCGTTATCATCGGAAAAGAAGTTTATCTCAGTTTAACTAAGGGAAGACTAAAAAAAAAAAAAAAAAATTAAAAAATACCCCCCCCCCCAAAAAAAAAAAAAAAAAAAAAAATAAAAATAAAGAAATAAAGAAAAAGACTAATAAAAATAATATATAAGATATTCATAAAAATTTGAACCCAGAAAAAAAAAAAAAAAGAAAAAAAAAAGATCTAATTTTCGAAAAGTGAAAATCTATTTCAGACTTGTTGACCTTTTTGCTAATTTCTATCGTTGAATTCCAGAGCAAAAAGAGATTTGAATCTGTGCGATTTTTTTAAAAACTTCCAATTGATAGAAAGGTTCATTCAAGTGCTCTTGTTTCGGTTTTCTTTATTTTTGAGTTGGGGAATCTATTCGTTGAAATATGTACCATCTTTTTTTAAAATGTTTTTAAAATGTATTTGTTTTTAAATGTAGCACTGTCAGCTGTTATCTATGATTTAAAACGCATGTATCTATCGTTCGTGTGTGTCTCGTTAAAATCAATCAATCATTTTAGAAACGAAACAAAGTTAAACTTTGAAAAGTGACTTGTCACCTTATATTGCGATTATTACTAAAGTCAACCAGTCTACAAGACCTGTACACTATACAAAATAGTTCTCGTTTCTTAAACAGACGATTACAGGAAGAAACTGACTTGTCTTCCCTATGTTTTAATTTTAGACACATTATATATATATATTACTCCAGCGCAGCTTACGTAGGATGAAAACTCAGTGGTGGTTGGACATTTCCAAGAGGACTCAGAAAGCCTACGATTTCAAGGACACTAAAACACTCTACCATCTAATTAGACGGGTGTTTGGCCTACAATCATCAACAATGGTACCCCTCAAGTCGAAGAACGGGCTCCATCTCCATAAATGCCCCGAGAGTATCATGAAGCGTTGGACAGAACACTTACGGATCTATTTCAAACCCCTCAGTCATTAATGACAGAGTCCTCAACGGCCTGCCTCAGAGGGACATAAACCATGAAATGATGGATCACTCCACCATCGGCGAGATCCACAAAACAATCAAAGAAGTAAACACCGGAATGGCACCGGATGGCATCCCCGTTGAGGTTCTCCGTTGGGGTGGTGACAAGATCACCGCAGAGGTCTATCGTCTCATTTCTGATATATGGTTGGGTGCTCCTGTCCCTCAGGATTGGATCGATGCTATCTTCTTCTCATTGTACAAGGGCAAGTCTGCAGCAATTATCGAGGTATACGTTTTCTCAAGGCGCAGATCCTGCTTAACCGACTCACCAGGTGGGTGTGTCCTTCGGTCATCCTAGAATGCCCAAGTTGTTTTAGATCCAGTTATGGAACAACATATATATTTTCTGCTCGATAACTTGAGGAACAGTGCATAGAACAAAATATAGCACTATCAGGTCTTTGTGGATCTAACGAAAACGTTTGACACTGGGAATCGGCCAGCCCCGATGGACAATTCTCAGGAAACCTGGATGTCCACCGGAATTCGTGTCCATGTTCGAACAGCTTCACCAATACATGAAAACACGCTTCCATTTCAACGGATCACTCTCCAGGCCAGTAGCCATCGACAACGGGGTTAAACAGGGCGACATCCCTTCACCGACATTGTTCTCCATATAATTTGCGGTGACTGTCATATGCTTTCGAGGACCGTGATGCTGGTGTCTTTATACGATTCCGAATCACTGGCAGAGTTTTCAACCTCGCTAGTTTTAATGCTAAATCTAGGATCTTTCAGACACTCGTCTGTGAGCTTCTCTACACTGATGATGCAGACTTCGTTGCTAACACTGAAGAGGACATGCAGGAAATAATAGATCTCTTCTCTGGAGCTTGCACTGCCTTTGGACTCACCATCAATTTCGAGAAAACTCATTCCACCACCCGGTCATCAGTATGGGGAACCCAACATCTACGTCAAGGGACCAGACTGAAGGTAGTTGATTTATTCGTTTATCTTGACAGTGTTCTATCCAGAGATGGAACACTTGATTCAGAAATATCTCTAAGGATTGAACGAGCCAACAAGGCCTTTGGTGAGCTCAAAAGACGGGTGTGGTCGGACAGAGCTATTACCGTCAGAACGAAGCTCAGTGTGTACGAATCGTATGTTCTCTCTATACTCTATATTCTTCGGAGATGTAGACAACATATCGTCGACACATTAAAACCTTGGAGAGATGTCCATCAGACATGTCTCAGAAGAATCTTAAACATTGGGTGGCGATCATTCACTCCAGACGCCACTGTCCTGCAACAAGCCAATGTGTCTAGCATAGAAACGCGCATCATTCGAAGCCAAATGTGCTGGGCTGGATATTTTGTTAGGATGGATGAAGGCAGACTCTCGAAGTAACTGTTTTATGGGGAACTCCAGTATGGTAAACGTCCGAGACATAAACCCAAGAAACATTTCAAGGATGTCATATAAAACACTCTTAAGACTCTTGGCAGGAATTTTGAGGATTGGGAAAAGACGGCTACGAATCTTTTGGCATAGAGGAGACTCGTTTATAGTGGATGTAAAAGGCTTGAGGCAATGTGGCTTGAGCTCTCCATCCTCAAGCGGGATCTACGGAGGCGGCGCAAGACGGAGGTCCTGGATACATTTCCTACATTCAAGCCTGACCATATATGTAGTATATGTGGCAGGGCTTTCCTGTCATGGGCTGGCATCTTTAGTCATATGCAGCCCCATGGTGACAGACAACCACGTGAAAAAACGTGTGTGTACGAATGAGAGTTGGGGGTCTCACGTGTATTTTATGCGACAGGATGTATAAAAGCAAATCTGGACTTCTGAGCCATTTGCGTGCTCACAACAGAACTTTGTAGAAGTGGCTTTCTTTGTGTGTGTGTGTGTGTGTGATAAAGTTAGAAAAATAAATATACTGTTTTTCTTTTAAACATGAAAGTATAGGGAAACTAAAAATTCAATTGGGTTAATATTCAAGAAATACAATATAAGTGTGACTTACCGGTTTCATTTGTATTAATTGAGTACTAGTTTAAGATTTATATAGTAACTGTCAGTGGTTGGCTTCTGGTTTAGAAAGTATGGTAGCTAATATTGACTTGATGTAAAAATTATATATAAGGTGTGTCAAAAAAGTCTCGATATTTTGTACTTTTTGAGACACCTTGTATTCTGAAAAAAAAAATAACGTTCCATTTATTCTTCATTTCTATCTTGGTAAATACAGTTTTAAACTTGGTACTGTTTTGACACCTTGTATTCTGAAAGAAATTAATGAATGGAACGGTATGTTGTTTTTTTTTCAGAATACAAAGTGTGTCAAAAAGTACAAAAATCTCGATACTTTTGACACCTTGTGTGTGTGTGTGTGTGTGTATTTGGGCAGCATTCTTTCATTTATACATGTAGAATTAAACAAAAGACACATCTCCAGTTTAACAATTTTATTTTTCATCTTTTCTGGCCAACTCTTTAATGTTTGGGTGGAATTCGTGGATGAGTTCAAGTCCCGAGTACTTTCGGCACTTCGAAGTGCCATCATCAGGGGTGATGTGTTCCAGTTTTTAAAAAATTATATTAATGTAGAGGCTGGAAGGAGAAGAATTGGTGAGAAAGGTGTTATAGGCATTTTAGAATGTGTGTACTGCATTGGAAATTAATTTTGTTTAAGGATGTTTTGTATTGTTTTATGTATAAAATAAATATTTATTTTTAAAAAACTGGAACACATCACCCCTGATGATGGCACTTCGAAGTGCCGAATGTACTCGAGACTTGAACTTTGGTGGACTTATCCACGAATTCCACCCAAACATTAAAAAGTTGGCCAGAAAACTCGAAAAGATCAAAAATAAAATTGTTAAACAGGAGATGTGTCTTTTGTTTATATATATATATATATATATATATTATATATTATATATATATATATATATATATATATATATATATATATATATATATATATTAGATAGATAGACAGATAGATAGAGTGAGAGAGAGTTACTCATTTGGATATTTTCACGTTTTAGAACAGAATGACAAAAGCAAAATGTATAAAACCAAACTGAAAGCAATCGGAACATTTCTTAAAGTTCTTAACCAAAATTAATACCAAATGTAAAGAGTTCATTTAATTTTCGTTGCAGTTTAATTAAACTGAATAGAAGAAAATACATTTCCCATTCACTAAAACCGGATATGTTTTTTCAAAAGATTAAAATATTATATGAAAATATGTTTCGTATAGAAACATGTGATTGACGTCAACTCATTTTTTAATAAATTGCTTTATTCTATTGATTGTTTATAATCTCTTAATAAGGAAAAACTTTGTTTTTTTTTATTAATGACAATTTGTCTATTTATGAGATGAGGCTTGATGGGAATAATTTTGATATTTCTGACTGTTGTACTCATCTTTATTGTGGTATGTATAAACACAATGTTCAGGCCACTGTAAACTCAGACATTTTTTTTTCATTGTTAATGACAATTGTTCGTATTTTTTCCCAACAACGTACGAACACGAAGCCAAAGGGAGTTTTATTGCCATTGTTTTTTGTTCCTTACTTGTAATTTTCATTCAATGAAATTAACATAGTAAATACCTCGAAAAACTATTTCATTGAACAAAATTCTCATAGGACAAAACCAACAAAAAAACTAGAAACATGAACTAAATACAAAACGTAAAAAAAACAAAACAAAAAAAAAAACTGAAGTTATGTGAATTATGTCGAAATTGACGAAGTCATAAATTTGGTTATCTACCAAAGAAAAAACTTTCAAAAGAATCTTTCAAAATATTTAAGATATCGATACACATGATATACAGATTTCTAGAGAATTAGTATTATTTGGATTATTCGGACTATTGTCCTCATCCTTATTGTTATCTGTACAACGTTTCGGCCGATGTGCCTTCCGGCCTTCTTCGGGTATTTCTTGTCGGACTCGAGAACCTTCTTTCGTAAACCTTTAACTAATCGGGAGCCATCAAGGTTCCCGAGTCCGACAAGAAATACCTGAAGAAGGCCAGAGGTCACATCAGCCGAAACGTTATACAGATAATAAAGATGAGGACAATAGTCCGAATAATCCAAATAATACTAATTATCAAGCCTCATCTGAAAAATCCAGAGAAATTCTAGAGAAGTTTGTCAAACTCTCAGGACCTGTGGATGTATGATAATTCAATTATCACAACGTTGTATATGTTTATTTATTAGCTATTTCCATATAGTTCAATATGCAAAATATAATAATCTTGATTTAACTCTCACCCCTTCACTTTTTTCTTTCTTTTTATTATGTTCGATTAAAACAGATTAGCGTTATCGCTTCCGCACGCTCACCTCTATCTTTCTCCTACCCTCTTTCTTATATTTTTTCTGTGTAGTATATCCTTTTTCTTCCCTTTCTTTATAATTAAGAGGGAATGGCTCATTTAGCTGAGGTGACGAGACTCATAAGAAATAAGAAATCGACGGATGAACAAACCAGATATTCACGATTTACATGTTTGTATTTCATTTTGGACGATTTTAACAGAGAGTGTTGCAAGATGATAACGGTCGGAAGATTAAGGAACAAGATTGTTAATAATAGTCACAAATTTGGTATCTACCAAAAAAACACTTTCAAAAATACTTAAGATATAGATACCAATTTATCGATACCAACGAGATACCAGAGAAAGATGTAGTTTGTTATTCAGGTTTTCGCCAGCACCAGGTATTCCATTATCAGTCCCGCCCTGTCGACTGGTGTTGTAAAATGCACCGACTGCACCTCTGTAGAGCGGAAAATCACCCCCAATAGGGCCACCTGTTAGCCAAGGGGAGCGATCCGTGATGCTTATGACATTCAGCAATACATATGGCTCTTACTTAGGCTAGACGGGTGGCCGGTGAAACTAAAATAATTCTAAATAGAATATGTAAGCAAATTTTGGTCGAATCACTTGTTGACATAAATTACATCCATATATTATATATATATATATATATTTTTTTTTTTTGAAGGCGTAATAATGCACATTTATGTTTAAAAACATATTTATTTCTTTTTTTTTTTTTTTTTTCATATTAAGGGTCCTAAATATTTTGAAAATATTTAGGACCCTTAATATGAAAAAAAAAAAAAAAAAAAAAAAAAAAAAGAAATAAATATGTTTTTAAACATAATGTGCATTATTACGCCTTCAAAATATATTATTACATTTTAATTAATGCTTCGAACTCACTATGAAAATAATGACAAAAAAAATCTTTATATATATATATATATATATATATATATATTTCTTCCATTCATCTTTTCACAACATATCTGTCGGATTCATTTCCATTTTTCTCTCACACTCATATATATATATATATATATATATATATATATATATAATATATATATATATATATATATATATATATATATATATATATACTAATCCTATTAGTAAACCCTAGCGGTAAGAAAAAAAAAACTTGCCAATAATTTGTTAGTAAAAATATACTACCATTCCTTCACCAGGGAAACATGAAATGAAAAGACCTAGAAGGTCACACCAACCGAAAATAGTCGATTAACACTATAACACTTATCCAAAAGGAAAAATATATATATATATATATATATATATATAAGTTTTTTTATAGGTACAGAATTTTATTAGACTGCAAAAAAGCGTATACATTTTAAAAGTGGAATTTCTAAAAAGAAATGTAGGGAATCCTTATAACTAGATATTTCATTCTTAGTTTATATATATATATATAACGTTAATCTTAATGAGTCAGATTATTATTTCCTCTACTTAGGTATCGAACACTTTTACATTTTAGCTTTAGACAATCCTAGCGGTTTATATATATATATATATATATATATAATGATGGCAAACATAATGAGAAGTATAGTAAGATATAGGTAATATATGGATAGAGAAAAAAAAAACAAAAACAAAGTAAATAAGGTTTCTCACGTAGTGCTGATCTCCAGCGCGCGAAAGGTGATAAAGTGAATTTTTTTTTTTTTTTTTTTTTTTTGACATGCCAATTTCGGGTGATTGTTAGCAAAGAGTTCCCGGATAAGAAGAAGAAAAAAAGTTTTATTTTCTTTTGGGATCAGCCATTGGCATTCTTGTGAGACAACATTCTCTTTCTTAACTACGCTAAGAATAAATAAATGAATACCAAACACTGAATATACAGAGTGAAAAGGTTAGACAAATCCCGGATATCAGGTAGAATAGACGGCGACCCCTGTTCTCTTTCAAGAACATGACCTTACCGAGGACCTCGAGAAACCGAACCGCATTTGGCTTTTGAGAGACGTCTCGGAAATCGGACATCTAAGATCACTTGTGTGAGTCATTCCTTTTTTATGCCGAAACGAGAAACAGGATCCTTCTTGTTAACAGAACCCGCGCATTTTCTTTTCTCTGAAAGAATTGCTTGGATTTCCGAACCACCTTATCTGGTAATTAAAGAAAACAAGCCATAAAGAGCCGCTTATTATCCACCCCTCAACGCGTTGCTTCAATTCCAGGGATTTAGACAAGTTTTTAATAAATAAAACTACTGGTCGGAGTACCTAATTGTCGTGGTGTAATTGTTAGGAAGCTTACACACACACACACACATATATATATATAATAATATATTAATATTTTGAAGGCCAGTAAAATGCGTATGAAAAATAAAAACAAAAAAGAAAATAAGAAATTACAGTTATTCGCCCATTTCATTCATAAGAGGAGAAGAAGAAAAGAGAGAAAAAAAAAAAAAAAAAAAAAAAGAGAGGAAAAAGGAAATAAGAGAAATTGTAACCACACAAATAAAAACATAAGCACATCCATTTCTGAAAATAAACTGATGATGAAGCTCTTGCTTCGAAAATCGATAAGACAAAAATAACATCTTTTATTTTTATTTTTCATACGCATTGTACTGACCTTCAAAATATTAATATATTATAACATACTTTAACAATGCTTCAAGCAAATTATCAATTGCTTATTCATATATATATATATATATATATATATATATATATATATATATACACACACACACTTTCAATAAGAAAGAAAAACTTAAAGCGTCATTTAGGTATTATAAATTTATTTCGACCGATAAATCAATAAATGAGCCCAGTTTCATTACAGTAAATAATGCTCTGTATATACTTAGTTTATTAATTATCATACATTGAGCTCTCTTGGAGATTTGAAATAATCTTTTCCCCAACTTACCAGTCAATTGGATACTTTTAGCGTTCGGCTAGAAACCACAAGGTTCCTAGTTCGATACCCGTCCTCAGCGTATGAGTAGCACAGGGATCTCTGCGGTAAAGTAAGGAGCTGATGGTAGGTGTGGCGCTCCACTTCAGACGCTAAAATAATCTCCTTGGTCTAGCGCTAGTGAAAAGGGGATATACTCCCTCGCTGCATGGCTGATACCGACATTAGGCCGCCCCGACGACGACTTACTTTTTACATATACATATTCAAAAGTAATTTTTAGTTTAAAACATTTGAACACATAAGATTTACAGATTGGTCCACGCCACAGATAAGTGAAATCGGCGTGGACGATACTGCGGATTGTGTCTCATTTAGGGTTCAAACAGATCTGTTAAAAAAATGTTTCGTATTCGATGGGACCGTGTGCAGAAAAAGAAAAACCTCTTAAGAAACAAATGCACAAAAAAAATGTAAATACGAACCTACAATGAATACGATTCCCCAACCTCTGGGCATAGAATAACAGTAGATGGGTTGTCATGCCGTTTAAATAATCTTTTATGTACTAATTCTGGTGTGCCTACAAAATAAGATTTTCTTGTAACACCCTATGGTTAAAAATGAGACCACGATGAAATAAAAAAAAATGTAAATACTGATTAACTGGGGTTGGTTCTCACTTCAGCTAAATAACGAACCATTCCATTTATTATTAATTAAAGTGAAGAAAAAGGACATGCTACACAAAAAAAAAAAAAAAAAAAAAAAAAAAAAAAAAGAGAAAGAGAAAGAGAAAGAGGAAAGAGAGAGAGAGAGAGGTCCAGCTAATTAATCGATTAAAACTGATTTGTAAATATTTGTGTCTGATGTCCCCAAATTTCAAATGAATTTTACTCCAAAAACATGGTTCTGTGATTAAAAAAAAAAAAGGTTGTGAAAATATACCAAAAGAAAAGTCTCCCAGCTGTTTGAATCGGTTCGTACACCCCCAAGTTAAGAAAACGGCTAAGCTAGTTCTATCCATGCGTGACCACCCTTCCCTTTTGGGGGAGGTTCCATTCACTGCTTTCCTATGAATTTGTGCGTGCGGTTAACCGAGAGAGAGAGAGAGAGAGAGAGAGAAGAGAGAGAGAGATGTCAGTGACACGAAATTATACAGCGAATGAACACATACTCACAAAGCAGAGAATTCTACGCAATTAGGTGATCCGTTGTGTTAATGTGGAGCAGAAAGGTTGCGAAAAGCGGAACACGAGAGCGCAACAAAAATGTTCTGAATAGCGGAAGGTGACCTTGTCATAGAGCCTATAAAAAAATTGCTCGCTCTCTCAGAAAATTCAAGCGTGGCCGATAATATATACGCATGTAATACTTGATACAAGCCAAACAACTTCTATAAAGTGAAACACGCAGTTATAAACTGTGTTACTATTAAACCCGTCCACTGCGGATGATGTTTATACCTTTTCCAAGGGGCATTTAGTCCAAAGATGAATTAATAGCGTAACTAAAGTTCGAACTCGCTTAATACTACTAAGCTCAATTCTTACCCCCAAAAGATTTTAAACAATCTCGACAAGACCCGTAGGTGTGCCTTTAGAAAATACTAGCAGCGGCTACCCGGCGTCGCCTGGGTAGAGGGGGGATTATTAAAAAGTTAATCCTGCAGATCCATTATTACTGAATCGTGAGTTGAATTCCCGTGGGATGCCCCATTTAAATCCCTATGTAAAAAAAAATAGACCTCTGCATTGCATCCAGCTATTTCTGAAAAGAAATGTAATGTTCTACTATTTTAAAAATATCAAATTGAAAAAAAAAAAAACAAAAACAAAAAAACATGCTGTTTCATTTAATTTATTATTTTTTAATTATCTTCACAATATATTATGTTTTGCTCAAAAATTCAAACCCTTGTTGATATTTAATCGTAATATAATATTTACTTTGTCGTTTAATTGGTTTATTTTCGAAGTTTCCTCGGACACACAATACACACAACTCCCTTTATATATATATGTATAGATTAGATAGATAGGAACTACCACTCCAATGTCAGTGTCTGGTTAAGGAAATATAACAAAAAGTTTGGTTTAGGTTGGGTGGTTTTTACGGCATGTCAACCCCTTTTGCGATTATTCAATGCTGAAGTTTTGTTTTGCAAACATATAATGGATTTCAAGTAAAGTCATCGGGGTGGCCTAAAGTCGGTATCAGCAGATAGCGAGAGATCTATCCCCTGTTCCACTAGCGCTTAGACCAAGCAGATTATTTTTGGCACCTGGGGTGAGCCACGCCTACCATCAGCTCCACTTTTACCGCACACCATGCCGTGCTACTCATACGCTGCAGTTGGAAAGGGGCCGCCGTATTCGAAACCATGAACCTTGTGAGTTAGCTAGTCGGAACACTCTACCGACTGCAGCTAAACTAGGCCCTAATCCCTTGCAACATGCATAAATTCAAACATTCTAAACCTGTCTTTTTACCTGTTGAATTCGCTTCACAATAGAGAAAATTGCACTGAGGTCAGTGATGTTTTCACCGCGTTCATTTCTGTAACTAACTGAATGCTTAAAAGTATTCCTTATTAGAGTTGTTTTAAAATGTTTTTTTCAGCATCTTTATTGAGTATACCTGTTTTTCCTTTACTCCTACCAGTTACCTATCATTAGTAATTGTTCCAATAGATTACGCCGCGCAGCAACATCATTTTCAGATGCAAACAACTGAATGCCTAAACATCGAGGAAGAACTATGTGTGTTCTGCGAAGTCTGTCTATTTTTTACAACCAATCTGTTCCGCATATAAATAACGTACATGAGACTTTAGATGCTACAGACCCACTTCTTTAGCTGTTTTTCACCAAAATCCTATATGGAACATGGCGAGGTTTGGCCATTTAGGAATTGCCTTTCTGGCGAAGTTAAGAGCTTAAACTTAATGATTTTTAAACAGATATGTTTCACCCAAAGATGTAAATCTACCAACATCAAGCAGCATGGAGCCTAGTGTGCGTCAGCGGATGGGAATAGGATTTTTTTTATAACTTTATCGATCTATTCCAGTTCACGATTTTAGGGTGATACACACTAAATTGCAAAGACGAAGCTATATACTACATGACCCTCCGTTACAAGCAGAATGTGACACATTGTCAATTCGTTAAAGGCGGGTTTGAACTTCAGATTTTCCTTTCCTAAAACGGCGATATTACCTAACCAAGCTAAAGAGCCCAGTCGGTCCTATTATTTAACAAATTACATGAAGGAGAATTAGTTGGGATTCACACCTTTCTCAAGGGTATTAGTCACTATTGAAATGCAAACAGCCTCGTCCAGGATTCGAAAAGTCGGTTCATCGTATACACTTCCCTAAGACGATAACACTAAAAAACGAATACCTCCAGTGAGGAAGGGGATCCAGTAATGTATATCGATTACTCATATAAAAAGACAGTTGCGTGTGCGTATATGGTATGCATGTCCGGATGAAACTAACGAAATTAAGCATACGGATTAAAAAAAATACAGCACAGATTTTTCGATTTTTAATAAGAGTTTTAAAAAAAAGAAAAAAAAAAAAAAAAAAAAGCGATTTTTTTGCTAGTAAGCATAGAAAAGACGATTTATTACAGTTCCGTAGTGTTGGAATTCCTTCCAAAATATTTCTAAAAAATAAATAGATTGGGGTAAAACCCACTTGAATTTAGAAACACAGACTAAAACATTAAGCAAGGGCAAAATATTTTAAAAATGTCGAATAGATCATTTTTAGACTGTATGTGACAAAAAACTAGGAGAGAAAAGAAAGATCGTTTGATTGTTGGTGGTGTTTGACACTCTTAATATATATAAAGGTGGTCTCTACCTACCATGATGGAATATTGGATATATATAAGACAAGAACCTATATATATATATGACGAGTGATACGTTTATATAAATATGTATAATCAATCTATCTCTGTGCGACATCTATGTATAATACTACACTGTTCTACACACACAAGACCGTCACACCGCTGTATATCCGCTAGGAGTAAATCGCTTTGAAAAAACAGCGACCTGCTGCATCTCTCTCATGT
>CM042140.1:4634415-4704415 GCA_023376005.1 Doryteuthis pealeii
TGACGCAGGTCCCGAGGGAGGAAGTATTAATTATCCGCATTTATCTTGCAGAATAAAAAATAATATTAGCCTTAAAAATAAAGAAAGTACCTAATTATTTTTCAGGTGTGTGTGCTGTTTTTAATTTAATATATATATATATATATATATATATATATCATATATAATATTTAATTACAACAACAACAAACACCCCACACACGCAGATGTGCACCACAATAAGGCCCAAATTCTTAAGCGGGAGATTGAATTTCAGTTTGATTTAGTTTTCCTATCTCCTTAACGGAACTGCGTAACCTAGCCATGCGTTAAAGAGCCAGTCCGTCCTACTATTTACCATAGTTAAGTCGAGCAGTATTTGGATGCATACAGTTTCGCAAGAGTAAGTTATAGCCACTATGTGAATTGCAATAACAGCTTCGTTCAGGATTTTTTTGAACTTCTAGTCGACAATCCTTTTCTATGATCTTAACCGTTACCCCCAACTCCGCGCCTCCAAGCTTGTAATTTTTCAGGTAATATCAATTTCCATAAGCCAAAACACTGCTTTTGTTTACTATTCCAGCGTTACTAGATAACACCAGTTTTATACAGATAAACACTTTGCTTAACTATTTAATATTGCTTAAAGCTATTCTACTTTAACTAAAAAGACACTGCTGCTATAGAACAATTGCTTTGATATTCACAGACTTTTTTTTCTTCTTATCGTCAAAGGAACCAATACGATGGCCCTGTATTGGTCGGACTGTTTTAACGCGCCAGAGTCCCTTTAGCCCACAGGTTAAGATTGGTGCGAATTTATGTTTCTTGCTCTGGGACGGCTTAAGGCCCCCCCCAGATACGCCCCCTGCACTCGTATTACAACGGGCTGTAACAACTTGAATGTTATTCATATTTTAGCCCGCACGTATATACACGTCCGTTACCCGGCCCAAGAAGTAGGTAATTGTGGATTATATGTTTACATACAACATAAATTAGACGTATTCAAGGATTTTTATAAAAAAACACCCCGGGGAAAGAAAAAAAAAGAAACATAAGATTTTGTTCTGACGTTAAGTGACTCGTTAACCACCAACTATTGTTGCCTTTATTCCCTACATAAAATTCTAACTTGCATTTTTTAAAAAAAATAGATTTCTTTTTATACTTCATACTCAGTAGCAGCTTTACCCGGGCAATTGCCCTGGCGTTAGGGACTGCATAGATAAAAAAAAAAAGGTAGTTCTCCGCAGCAATCCATTGATGTTTTAGTCTTCCATTATTGATTTTAGGTTTTAAACCCATGAACGGCAAAAAATGGCTTTCTTTTTCGTTTACAAATCTAATTTTTTAAAATAATCTTACGAATAATACGCCCTGTCAGTGAGGCTAGAATGCCACCGACTGCAACCTCTGCAGAGGACTCTTTTCCAATGCCGGGGCCAACCTGTTTGCCAGTGGGTGGCGACCCGTGATGCCTTAAAAGGAGCGCCCAGGTGGGATTGAGCAGTTCATGGGACTTGTCAATTACTCCACTTTGGCCCTATCTGGGCTAGAAACGGCGGTGGAGAGGGGGCCCCTCTATCAATTCGCTGGTCACGTTCAGGTCTAGCAACCTATTAGATTTCCCAATCCTATTGTCCCTTATGGCAAAGCCCCAGCCCTTTTATGCATATGAGTGGCTAGATGCGGTGACTGAGGGTCCTACGATGTCCTGGAATGACGTTAAACTCTACTTCTGAGTGGTGAAGGCGTTCCAGTTTTTGGAGGTTCTGAGGGAAATTGTGGACGCCACCCCTTCATCACCATTGCTCCTGTTCACTCTGGACCGGGAGGTGGTTAAGTACCTTTAGGGCCCCCCCATCTATTGGGTTAAGCGAAAAAAATGTTATTTGTACAAAAAAAATTGTATTATCTCCATTAAAGAATTTTGATTTATTCTCAAAACTTTATCGCAATAAAGACCCACTGCGGTTGCATATGCCGTTAAAACACCAAACCAAACCGAAACAAATTCACGAATATGAATAAAAATTTCTTATTTTTCTTCACAAAAAAGCAAGCTTTGGGCCGATGTTTAATGTTTCATAATATATATACTTTAATATGCGTGTTGTTGGTTCGGTTTTGAAGGCTGTTTCACAATGCGAAGCTGTAAAGAAAAAGGAAGGGTAAACTTGAGTTTTTATGTTTAACCTGTCATTTTTTTCCTTAATATTTTTCGGGATGTAAAATTCCCATTCATCAGAAGAATACTGGAACTCTTTGAAAGTTGTCTTAGCGGCTGCTAGATTCGTCGGTCTTGGGTCTTCCAAGTGGGTTCTGTGGTTGTATGTGTGTGGTTTGGGTGCCTTGTTGAAGTGTTTGTGTGCGTGCTTGGTGTGTGTAAATGTAACGCGTATGTCGATTGTGCGTGGTAGCCTTATGTCCTGTGTGTCCTGATCGATTTTCTTTTTATTTTAATTATATATCTTTGGTGGTGGTACCAAATTCTTTGGTATTAGGATGATTTCTACTGGAATTTCCTCCAACTGTTGCAAGTTCAGGTCCGATTTTGAGAGCTCGATGTACTTTTTATAAAACAAGATCCAAAGTTAATTTAGTAAGACAAAAGGCTTAAAGACGGGGAGCGACCATAATCGCTTAATCCGCGGTCTTAAAGGTCTTTTTCTTTACAAATATATATAGTATATATATATATATATATATATATATATTATATATATTATAATATATAATAAATATATATATATATATATATTATATATATTATATTAGCTCGTTAATTGCTTTAATTTCGCTAGTTTCATCCCGCGGACGATGCCAATTACATACACGCCACACCAGACTGCTCTTTTTATCATGAGTATAGATATACATTACTGGACTACTTCCTCCTGGAGTCAATACGTTGTGTTCATCGGTTCTTAGGAAGTGGATACGCATGACCCAACTGATTCGAATCCTGGAACAGGCTGTTTGCATTCAGTGCTAATACCTGAAGAAATGGTGTTGATCCAACTAGTTCTCCCGGTTTCATGGTAATGTAAATAACATAGGCGGGACTGCGGCTTTCTCTTAGCCTTGCGTTAGAGTAACCCGCTTTAGGAGAAGGAAAAACTGAGATTCAAAAACCCGCATTAAGAAATGCCACAATGCTGTCACATTTCTGCCTTTGTACTGGAGCCGGAGTCATGTAGTGATAGTTATAGGCTTACGTTTTGCCAATTTAGTGTGTATCACCTAAAATCGGCTGACTGGAATAGCATCGATAAAACAGTTATTAAAAATCCTATTTCTTTTTCACCATCTCGCCTGAACCACCCTAGGCCTCCATCTTGATAGTGCGTAGATTTTTACATCTTTGGTGGAAACATATCTTTAAAATCATTAGTTTACTTCCCAGGAAGCCAATTCATATTGCCAAAAAACCCACCTGCTCCATAGGATTGTTAAAAAAAAGTTAAAATGGACGTCTGTACATTCCAAAAGACTTCAATAAGTACCGTTATTTTATGACAGAGTATTTGCTAAAAAATTAGACAGACTATGAGAAAACAAATTTCTCTCGATGTATTATAAAAGTTGTTGCACTGGTAAAATGCTTTTGTTACCACGTAGTTATGGAACAATTACATAATGATAGGGTAAAAAAAAACAGGTCATACTCAATAAGATGGCTGAAATAAAGCGACATTTTAAAACAACTTTATAGAATACTTTACTGCATGTTTAGTTACGAAATGACCTGTACAAATCATCAACTGCACCTTCTAGCTGCATCTCTATGTGACAGCAATCCAACAGCGTAAAAAAAGGGACAGGGATTTATTAATGTTGAATTATTTCATTTGCAAAGGGTTAGGGCCAGCTTTAGCTTCAGTCGTGTAGAGTTGTCCGACTGCAACCACAAGGTCCTGTTCGATATCGGCAACTAGCCAACTCAGCGTATGAGTAGCACAAGCATGTGTGCGGTTTAAAGGGGCCCCCCCCCCCCTTAAAAAGGAGCTGATGGTTAGGCGTGGGCTCCACCCAGTGCCAAAGATAATCCTGCTTGTTTAGAGCTAGTTGAAAAGGATAGACATCTCTCGCTGTCTGGCTGCATACCGACTTTAGGCCACCCCGATGACTTTACTTGAATCCCTATATGTTGCAATATAAAAAAAACTCAGCAGTTGAATATCAACAAGGGATAGAAGCATGCCGTAAAAAACCACCCCAACCAACAAACTTTTGTTATCATTATTCCCAGACGCGGACACTAACTTGGAGTTAGCCGTAGTCTATCTATCTTACATATATTAAAGGGCAGTTGTGTGTTGTTTATTATCATATATATTATTATTATTAATATGTCCGGAGGAACTTTCGAATAAACCAATTGAAACGAACAAAAAAAATATGGTTACCCATTAAATATTCACAAGGCTTGATTTTTTAGCAAAAATTAGATTTGATTTGTTATTTGTGAATGATAATTTAAAAGAAAATTTAAATAACAGCAATGGTTGTTTGTTTTTTTTTTGTTTGTTTTTTTTATTTAATATTTTAGATAGTAGACATTAACTTTTCTTTTCAAAGTAGCTGGATCAATGCAAAGTCTATTTTGTTTTAGAGTAGGGATTTAAATGGGGCATCCACGAGGATTCAATAACGATTTCATAATAAATGGATTCCTTCGGGACTCAACTTAAAAAAAATCCCCCTCTACCAGGCGACGCGGGTACCGCGCTAGTACTTTCTTAAAGCACACCTACGGTCAAACGTCGGTATTTTGTGAGATAATGTTTTAATGGCTTTGGGGGAAGAATTGATTAGTAGTATTAAGCGAGTGTCGAACTTTTATTACCGCCTTACATTCACTCTGGGGAGGACTAATTTGCCCTTTTGGAACAAAGGTATAAACATCAATTCCCCAGTTTTGACGGGTAAATAGTTTAAACCCACATGTTTTATAACTGCGTGTATTTTCACCTTATTAGAAGCTATTGCTTGGCTGTATCAGTTAACATGCGTATAATATATACTCGGGGCACGTTTTGAATTTCTCTGGAAGGAGCGAGCAATTTTTATAGCTCTATGGACAATGGTCCACTTCGCTTTCAGACATTTGTTGCGCTTTCGTGTTCGCTTTTTCCACAACCTTTCTGCTACATAACACAAGGACACCTAAAATGCGTACGATTCTCTGCTTTGTTTGCGTATGTGATTTCATTGCGCTTTATAATTTCGTGTAACACTGGACTCTCTCTCCTTCTCCTCTCTCTCTCTCTACTCTCTCCTCTTCTTATATACTATGTGTAAACCGCCACGCACAATCATACGAAAGCAGTTGCAAATGGAAACCCCTCCAAAAAAAGGGAAGGGTTCGGTCACGCAGTGATAGGGGCACTAGCTTTAGCCTGTCTTTAACTTGCGGTGTACGAACGATTCAACAGCTGAGACTTTTCTCTTTGGGGGGCCAAGCGGGCGTATTATTTTTTCAAAAAACTTTTTTTTTTTTTTTTTTTTTTTAATCACAGATCACCATGTTTTTGGAGCTAAAATCACTTAGAAATTTTGGGACATCAGACACAAATATTTACAAATCAGTTTTTTTAACTCGATTAATTAGCTGGATCTTCTCTTTCTTCTCTCTCTCTCTCTCTCTCTCCTCTCTCTCTCTCTTCTCTCTCTCTCTCTCTCTCTCTCTCTCTCTCTCTCTCTGTGTGTGTGAGCATGTCCTTTTTTCTTCACTTTATTAATTAATAAAATGGAATGGTTCGTAATTTAGCTTTGAAGTGAGAACCAACCCCAGTTTAATCAGTATTTACATTTTTTTTATTCATCGTGCTCATTTTAACCATAGGGTTTATAAGAAAATCTTATTTTGTAGGCACACCAGGAATTAATACATAAAAGATTATTTTAACGACATGACAACCGTCTCTTACTGTCATATCTATGCCAGCAGCGATTCGAGAATTCGTATTCGATTGTAGCAGTTCGTATTTACAATTTTTTGTGCAGTTGATTTCTTAAAGGTTTTTCTTTCTGACACCTGGTCCCATCGATTAGCCGACACATTTTTTAAAACAGATCTGTTTGCAACCACTAAATGAACCACCAATTCCGCAGTATCGTTTCCAACGCTCCGATTTCACTTAATCTGTGGAGCGTGTGAACGCATCCTTTAAATCATTATGTGCTTCAAAAGTTTTAAACTAAAAAATTACTTTTGAATATCTTATATTAAAAGTAAGTCGTCGTCGGCGCCGGCGCCATAATTCGCCTATCTAACCATGCAGCGAGGTTGAGTCTGAATCCCTTTACGCTAGTGCTAGATCAAGGAGATTGTTTTAGCATCTGAGATGGAGCGCCACACCTACATCAGAGGGCTCCATTAAGCTTATACCGCACAGATCCCTGGCTTACTCATACGCTTGAGTTGGCGAGGACCGGTATCGAATTGGAACCTTGTGGTTTCTAGTCGGAAACGCTCTTACCGACTGACTAAACCCGGCCCCTCTTGCTATATTAAAAAATATACAATTGACTTGGTTAAAGTTTGGGAAAGACTTATTCAAATCTCTAGAGAGCTCAATGTGTGCCATATTAAGAACAGAGTATATACAGACGCCATTTATTTACTGTAATAAACTTGGGCTCATTATTGCATTATTCGGTCGAAATAAATTTTATTTCAAATACCTAGGACGCCTTTAAGTTTTTTCTTTTCTAATTTTGGGAAAAGGGTATATTTAATATTTTTTTTAAAATATTATAATAATATAGTATAAAGCCATGGATAATTTGCTTGGAAGCATTGATTAAGCTAAGTTTATATATTAACATTTTTGAAGCGCCAGCTATGTTATAAATATATTTTAATTAATTTGAAGGTCATGTACATGCGTATGAAAAATAAAAATTAAAAGATGTTATTTTTTGTCTTATCGATATTGCGAAGCATGAAACTTCATCATCAGTTTATTTATCAGAACTGGACGTGCTTTTAATGTTTTTATTTGTGCTGTTCACAATTTCGGCTCTTATTACCTTTTCCTCTGTCCTTTGTTTCTCTCTTTACTTCTTCTTCCTCCTTTATGAATTGATATGGCGAATAAACTGTAAATTTCTCTCTTTGTTATTTTATTTTTCATTACGCATTGCTACTGGCCTTCAAAAATATTAATTATATTATTAATAGTATAATATATATAATATATATATATTAGTATATATTATACTATGTGTTGTTCGTTGTAAGCCTCCTAACATATTTATTACCACGACAATTAGTTCTCTGAGCACAGTAGTTATTATTAAAAACTTCTCTAAATCCCTGGAATTGAAGCAACGCGTGAGGGGTGGCAAATAAGCGACTCTTTTTATGGCTTGTTTTTCTTTAATTACCAAGATTAAGTGGTTCGGAATCCAAGCAATTCTTCAGAGAAGGAAAAATGCGCCGGCGGTTCTGTTAAACAGAGGATTCTGTTTCTCGTGAGCATAAAAAAAAAAAGTGAATGACTCACCCAACTTGCATTCTTAGATGACGATTTCCCGCAGGGACGTCTCTCAAAAAGCCAAATTGCGGTTCGGTTTCTCGAAGGTCCTCGGCAAGGTCATGTTCTTTGAAGAGAACAGGGGTCGCCGTCTATTCTACCTGATATCGGGATTTGTTACCTTTTCCTCGTATATTCAACGATTGGTATTCATTTATTTATTACTTAGCGTAGTTAAGAAGAGAATGGTTGTCTCACAAGGAATGCAATGGCTGATCCCAAAAGAAACATAAAACTTTTTTCTTTCTTAATCGGGAACTCTTGCTAACACATCACCGTAAATTGGCATGTCAAAAACAAGAACCAAAAAAAACAAAAAACTATTCACTTTAATTTCACCTTTCGCGCGTTGGATCAGCACTACGCCTTGCCAGAAACATTATTTACTTTGTTTTGGGGTTTTTTTTCTCTTCTATCATTATATATTACCTATATCTTTACTATACTTCTTCATTATGTTTGCCATTACAACACACACACATATATATACTATATGGGTTTATAGTACAAAAAATTTTATTAGACTACGAAAAAGCGTTCATTTTAGTGGAATTTCTAAAAAGAAAAAGGGAACCCTTATAATAGATATTTATTCTTGTTTTATATATAATATATATATTGGGGAGAAGACATATGTGCTTATTGAAGTCGTACTAATTTGAAAGTAATTATTAGCCAGTTAATTATTAGTTCGGGCTACCTAATTCAAAATGTAAGACTAAACAAATCGAGAAAAATCAATTCTCGTATGTACATTCGGGCCTATATAACGTATATCTTAATGCAGTCGGATTATTATTCTTTCCTTTACTTAAGTATCGAACACTTTACATTTAGCTTTAGAGACTATCCTACGGTTTATATATATATATATGATTTTTTTATCCTTTGGTTAAGTGTTATAGTGTTAATCGCACTACTTTTCGGTTGGTTGTACCTTCTTAGAGGTCTTTTCTCTTCATTTTCCTGGGAAGCGGAGCCGTAGTAATTTTTACTAACAAAATTATTGGCAAGGTTTTTTTTTTTCTTTACTGCTAGGATTACTAATAGGGATTAGTTTATATATATTATATATATAATATATATTATTATATATAAGGAGAGAAGAGAGAGGAAAATTGGGAAATTGAATTCGACAGATATTTGTGAAAAGTGAATGGAATACATATTATATATTGGTATGGCATGAAATTACTTTTCAACAAGTGTTTCGCGACAAAAATTGCTTACACATTCTTATTTACGATTATTTTTAGTTTTTCTCCGACCACCCGTCTAGCCTAAGTAAGAGCCATATGTGTTGTTCTGCATGTCATAGACTGTTCATCCACCAGGATTACATCCTTAAGCATCACGGATCGCTCCCCTTGGCTAACAGTGGCCATTATGGGGGTTGATTTTCCCTCTCAGAAGGTGCAGCGTGTATTTTACAACCGCAGTCGACAGGGCGGGACTGGTTAATGGAAATTACTTGGTGCTGGTGAAAACTGAATACCAAACTTTCTCTGTAAATCTGTATATTCGTTGGTATCGATATCTTAGTATTTGAAAGTGTTTCTTGGTAGGATACCAAATTTGTGAACTCTTTTAATAATCTTGTTCCTTAATCTTCCGACCGTTATCATCTTGCAACACTCTCTGTTTTAAAATCGTCCAAATGAAATACAAACATGTAAATCGTTGAATATCTGGTTTGTTCATCCGTCGATTTCTATTTCTTATGAGTCTCGTACCTTCAGCTTAATGAGCCATCTCCCTCTTAATTATAAAGAAAGGGGAAAAAGGATGATACTACACAGAAAAAATATAAGAAAGAGGGTTAGGAGAAAGATAGTGAGCGTGCGGAAGCGATAACGCTAATCTGTTTTAATCGAAATAATAAAAAGAAAAAAAGAGTGAGTGAGAGTTAAATCAAGATTATTATACTTTTTTACATATTGAACTATTTTGAAATAGCTAATAAATAAACAATATAAAAACGTTGTGATAATTGAATTATCATACATCCACAGGTCCTGAGAGTTTGACATACTTCTCTAGAATTTCTCTGAATTTTTCAGACGAGGCTTGATAATTAGTTTATTTGGATATTCGGACTATTGTCCTCATCTTTATTGTATCTGTATAACGTTTCGGCCGATGTGACCTCCGGCCTTCTTCAGGTATTTCTTGTCGGACTCGGGAACCTTGATGGCTCCCGATTAGTTAAAGTTTACGAGTTCGAAAAGAAGGTTCCGAGTCCGACCAGAAATACCCGAAGAAGGCCGGAAGGCACATCGTGCCCGAACGTTTACAGATAACAATAAGGATGAGGACAATAGTCCGAATAATCAAAATAATACTAATTCTTAGGAAATCTGTATATCATGTGTATCGATATCTTTAAATATTTTGAAAGATTCTTTTGAAAGTTTTTCTTTGGTAGATTAACCAAATTTATGACTTCGTCAATTTCGACATAATTCACATACTTCAGTTTTTTTGTTTTTTTTCGTTTGTATTTAGTTCATGTTCTCTAGTTTTTTGTTGGTTTGTCCTATGAGAATTTTGTTGAATGAAATAAGTAAATACTCGAAAAACTGTTAATTTCATTGAATTGAAAATTACAAGTAAGGAACTAAAACAATGGCAATATAAACTTCCCTTTGGCTTCGTGTTCGCACGTTGTGCGAAAAAAATACGAACAATGTCCATTAACAATGAAAACAAATGTTGAGTTTACAGTGCCTGAACATTGTGTTTATTACATACCACAATAAAAGATGAGTACAACAGTCAGAATATCAAAAATTTTCCCATCGAGCCTCATTCATAAATAGACAAATTGTCATTAATTAAAAAAACAAAGTTTTTCCTTATTAAGAGATTATAAACAATCAATAGAATTAGCAATTTAGTAAAAAAATGAGTTGACGTCAATCACATGTTTCTATACCGATACATATTTTTAATATAATATTTTAATCTTTTGAAAAACATATCCGGTTTTAGTGAATGGAAAATGCTATTTCTTCTATTCAGTTTAATTAAAAACTGCCAACGAAAATTAAATGAACTCTTTACATTTGGTATTAATTTTGGTTTAAGAACTTTAAGAAGTTCCGATTGCTTTCAGTTTTAGTTTGCTTTTGATACATTTTGCTTTGTCTTCTGTTCTAAAACGTGGAAAAATATCCAAATGTGAGTAACTCTCTCTCTCTCTATCTATCTATCTAACTAATATATGAGAGAAGGAGAGAGAGAGAATTAAAACAAAAACACATCTCCTGTTTAACAATTTTATTTTTGATTCTTTTCGAGTTTTCTGGCCAACTTTTTAATGTTTGGGTGGAATTTGTGGATAAGTCCACCAAGTTTCAAGTCCCGAGTACTTTCGGCACTTTCGAAGTGCCATCATCAGGGTGATGTGTTCAAGTTTTGAAAATAAATATTTTTTTATACATAAAACAATACAAACCCATCCTTAAACAAAAATTTAATTTCCCAATGCAGTACACACATTTAAAATGCTTAACACCTTTCTCACTAAATTCTTCTCCTTCCAGCCTCTACATTATATAATTTTTTAAAACTGAACACATTCAACCCCTGATGATGTGCACTTCGATGTGCCGAAAGTTACTCGGGACTTGAACTTTGCGTGACTTATTCACGAATTCTTCACCCCAAACATAAAAAAGTTGGCCAGAAAACTCGAAAAAGATCAAAAAAAATTGTTAAACAGGCGATGCTTTTGTTTTAATTCTTACATAGTATAATGAAATAAAGTGCTGCCCAAATACATACACACACACACGTATTGTATGTATGTATGCTATATATTATAATATATACACAAGGTGTGTCAAAAAAGATATCGAGCATGTTTTGTACCTTTTTTGACACACTTTGCTATCTGAAAAAAAAAAAACATACTTCCATTCATTAATTCTTTCAGAATACAAGGCGTGTCAAAAAAGTACCAAGTTTAAAAAACTGTATTTACCAAGATAGAAATGACGAATGAAATGGAAACGTTATTGTTTGTTTTTTTGTGTTTTTTTTCAGAATACAAGGTTGTCTCAAAAAGTACAAAAAATTATTCGAGATTTTTGGACACAACCTTATATATAATTTTACATCAAGTCAATATTATCTACCATACTTCTAAACCAGAGCCAACCACTGACATTACTATATAAATCTAAACTAGTACTCGATTAATACAAATGAAAAAACCGGTAAGTCACTTATCTTGTATTTCTTGAATATTAACCCAATTGAATCTTAGTTTCCCTTTACTTTTCATGTTAAAAAAAAAAAGTATATTTATTTTTTCTTAAACTTTATCACACAACCAACACACACACACACACATATATAATATTATATATATATATATATATATATATTAATATGTATATAATTTAATGAGGACGCGTAGAAGCATATGCATTATGTAAAATAAATTTTTTTTTTTTTTTTCTAAAAAGAAAGGAAAAGGGTACCCTAGTTTTGATTTAAAATCAGAAATGAATTTCTTCTTTTCGCTCAATACTCCTCAGAGAAAATTACATTGAAAGATGGTAAAAAAAAAGTGTGGTTGAAGACAACGAATAAGACAGGAAGCAGTGAGAACAAGGAAAAAAGTTTGTTCTTTTTTTTATCTCTCAGAAAGAGAATTCGCAAAATATTCCGAAACTTTAAAACTCACGTGGGGGGGTTTCGGAAATTACGGGTGCCCCCGTTCGATAAACTGAGGCTTGAAATGCCGAAAAGGAGTAGCTGTTGTGACTGTTTTTGCACGCACAGGATGGGTTGAGTGCGAGAAATGAAGAGAGACTCAAGGATTTGAAGTTGTAGTTCGCTATTGGAACTACAAAGGACTGAGAACATCGCAGGATGGTAGGAGCGGGCACAAGCAGAATTTCTTAATAGGTGTTGTCCTATGGTGGAAGGAGTATTTAAGCCTGCAGCTGTGGGACAGTCCACGTTGCCTGCACATACCCTACAACATCCGTTCAGGCAACGTGGACTGTCCACAGCTGCAGGCTTAAATACTCCTTCCACCATAGGACAACACCTATTAAGAAATTCTGCTTGTGCCCGCTCCTACCATCCTGCGATGTTCTCAGTCCTTTGTAGTTCCAATAGCGAACTCATTCAAATCCTTGAGTCTCTCTTCACTTATCCTGTTGCTGCAAAAACAGTCACAAGCTACTCCTTTTCGGCATTTCAAGCCTCAGTTTATCGAACGGGGGCACCCGTAAATTTCCGAAACCCCCCCCCCCCCCACGTGAGTTTTAAGTTTCGGATATTTTGCGAATTCTCTTCTGAGAGATAAAAAAAAAGAACAAACTTTTTCCTTGTTCTCACTGCTTCCTGTCTTATTCGTTGTCTTCAACCACACTTTTTTTTTACCATCTTTCAATGTAATTTCTCTGAGGAGTATTGAGCGAAAAGAAGAAATTCATTTCTGATTTTAAAATCAAAACTAGGGTACCCTTTTCCTTTCTTTTTAAGAAAAAAAAAAAAAAAAAAATTATTTTACATAATGCATATGCTTCTACGCGTCCTCATATTATATATATATATATATATATTATATTATATATATATATATATTATATGTGTGTGTGTGTGTGTGTGTGTGTGATAAAGTTAGAAAAATAATTACTGTTTTTTTTTAAACATGAAAGTATAGGGAAACTAAGAATTCAATTGGGTTAATATTCAAGAAATACAATATAAGTGACTTACCGGTTTCATTTGTATTAATCGAGTACTAGTTTAAGATTTATATAGTAACTGTCAGTGGTTGGCTTCTGGTTTAGAAAGTATGGTAGATAATATTGACTTGATGTAAAAATTATATATAAGGTGTGTCAAAAAAGTCTCGATATTTTTTGTACTTTTTGAGACACCTTGTATTCTGAAAAAAAACAACAAAAAAACAAACAAATAACGTTCCATTCATTCTTCATTTCTATCTTGGTAAATACAGTTTTAAACTTGGTACTTTTTTTGACACCTTGTATTCTGAAAGAAATTAATGAATGGAACGGTATGTTTTTTTTTTTTTTCAGAATACAAAGTGTGTCAAAAAAGTACAAAAACATCTCGATACTTTTTTGACACACCTTGTGTATATATATATATATACATACATACATACATACGTGTGTGTGTGTATGTATTTGGGCAGCATTCTTTCATTTATACATGTAGAATTAAACAAAAGACATCTCCTGTTTAACAATTTTATTTTTGATCTTTTCGAGTTTTCTGGCCAACTTTTTAATGTTTGGGTGGAATTCGTGGATAAGTCCAAAGTTCAAGTCCCGAGTACTTTCGGCACATCGAAGTGCCATCATCAGGGGTGATGTGTTCCAGTTTTTAAAAAATTATATTAATGTAGAGGCTGGAAGGAGAAGAATTAGTGAGAAAGGTGTTATAGGCATTTTAAAATGTGTGTACTGCATTGGAAATTAATTTTGTTTAAGGATGGTTTGTATTGTTTTATGTATAAAATAAATATTTATTTTTCAAAACTTGAACACATCACCCCTGATGATGGCACTTCGAAATGCCGAAAGTACTCGGGACTTGAACTTTGGTGGACTTATCCACAAATTCCACCCAAACATTAAAAAGTTGGCCAGAAAACTCGAAAAGATCAAAAATAAAATTGTTAAACAGGAGATGTGTCTTTTGTTTAATTCTCTCTCTCTCCTTCTCTCATATATTAGTTAGATAGATAGATAGAGAGAGAGAGAGTTACTCATTTGGATATTTTCACGTTTTAGAACAGAATGACAAAAGCAAAATGTATAAAAGCAAACTAAAACTGAAAGCAATCGGAACATTTCTTAAAGTTCTTAACCAAAATTAATACCAAATGTAAAGAGTTCATTTAATTTTCGTTGCAGTTTAATTAAACTGAATAGAAGAAAATACATTTCCCATTCACTAAAACCGGATATGTTTTTTCAAAAGATTAAAATATTATATTAAAATATGTATCGTATAGAAACATGTGATTGACGTCAACTCATTTTTTTACTAAATTGCTTTATTCTATTGATTGTTTATAATCTCTTAATAAGGAAAAACTTTGTTTTTTTTATTAATGACAATTTGTCTATTTATGAGATGAGGCTCGATGGGAATAATTTTGATATTTCTGACTGTTGTACTCATCTTTATTGTGGTATGTATAAACACAATGTTCAGGCCACTGTAAACTCAGACATTTGTTTTCATTGTTAATGACAATTGTTCGTATTTTTTCCCAACAACGTACGAACACGAAGCCAAAGGGAGTTTTATTGCCATTGTTTTTAGTTCCTTACTTGTAATTTTCATTCAATGAAATTAACAGTTTTTCGAGGTATTTACTATTTCATTCAACAAAATTCTCATAGGACAAAACCAACAAAAAAACTAGAAACATGAACTAAATACAAAACGAAAAAAAACAAAAAAACTGAAGTTATGTGAATTATGTCGAAATTGACGAAGTCATAAATTTGGTTATCTACCAAAGAAAAACTTTCAAAAGAATCTTTCAAAATATTTAAGATATCGATACACATGATATACAGATTTCTAGAGAATTAGTATTATTTTGATTATTCGGACTATTGTCCTCATCCTTATTGTTATCTGTACAACGTTTCGGCCGATGTGCCTTCCGGCCTTCTTCGGGTATTTCTGGTCGGACTCGGGAACCTTCTTTTCGAACTCGTAAACCTTTAACTAATCGGGAGCCATCAAGGTTCCCGAGTCCGACAAGAAATACCTGAAGAAGGCCGGAGGTCACATCGGCCGAAACGTTATACAGATAACAATAAAGATGAGGACAATAGTCCGAATAATCCAAATAATACTAATTATCAAGCCTCGTCTGAAAAATTCAGAGAAATTCTAGAGAAGTATGTCAAACTCTCAGGACCTGTGGATGTATGATAATTCAATTATCACAACGTTTTATATGTTTATTTATTAGCTATTTCAAAATAGTTCAATATGTAAAAAGTATAATAATCTTGATTTAACTCTCACTCACTCTTTTTTTCTTTTTATTATGTTCGATTAAAACAGATTAGCGTTATCGCTTCCGCACGCTCACTATCTTTCTCCTACCCTCTTTCTTATATTTTTTCTGTGTAGTATATCCTTTTTCTCCCCTTTCTTTATAATTAAGAGGGAATGGCTCATTTAGCTGAGGTAACGAGACTCATAAGAAATAAGAAATCGACGGATGAACAAACCAGATATTCACGATTTACATGTTTGTATTTCATTTTGGACGATTTTAAACAGAGAGTGTTGCAAGATGATAACGGTCGGAAGATTAAGGAACAAGATTATTAATAAGAGTCACAAATTTGGTATCTACCAAAGAAACACTTTCAAAAATACTTAAGATATCGATACCAACGATATACAGATTTACAGAGAAAGTTTGGTATTCAGGTTTTCACCAGCACCAAGTATTCCATTAACAGTCCCGCCCTGTCGACTGCGGTTGTAAAATACACCGACTGCACCTCTGTAGAGGGGAAAATCACCCCCAATATGGCCACCTGTTAGCCAAGGGGAGCGATCCGTGATGCTTAAGGATGTAATCCTGGTGGATGAACAGTCTATGACATGCAACAACACATATGGCTCTTACTTAGGCTAGACGGGTGGTCGGAGAAACTAAAATAATCGTAAATAGAATGTGTAAGCAAATTTTGGTCGAAACACTTGTTGAAATAATAATTTCATCCATACCAATATATATATATTATTCCATTCATCTTTTCACAACATATCTGTCGAATTCATTTCCATTTTTCTCTCTCTCTCTCTCTCTTATATATATATATATATATATATATATATATATATATAAACTAATCCTATTAGTAAACCCTAGCAGTAAGAAAAAAAAAACCTTGCCAATAATTTGTTAGTAAAAATATACTACCGCTCCTTCACCAGGGAAAAAATGAAGAGAAAAGACCTAGAAGGTCACACCAACCGAAAATAGTCGATTAACACTATAACACTTATCCAAAAGGAAAAAAATTAATATATATATATATAAACCGCTAGGATTGTCTAAAGCTAAATGTAAAAGTGTTCGATACCTAAGTAGAGGAAATAATAATCCGACTCATTAAGATTAACGTTATATAGGCCGAAATGTACATACAGAGATTGATTTTTCTCGATTTGTTTAGTCTTACATTTGAATAGGTATGCCCGCCTAATTAATTAACTGCTAATTAATTAACTTTCAAAATTAGGTACGACTTCAATTAAGCACATATTCTCCCAATATATATATATATATATAAAAACTAAGAATGAAATATCTAGTTATAAGGGTTCCCTATTTTTCTTTTTAGAAATTCCACTTAAAATGTATACGCTTTTTCGTAGTCTAATAAAATTTTGTACCTATAAAAACATATATATATATATGTGTGTGTGTGTAATGGCAAACATAATGAGAAGTATAGTAAGATATAGGTAATATATGGATAGAGAGAGAAAAAAACCCCAAAAACAAAGTAAATAATGTTTCTCACGTAGTGCTGATCTCCAACGCGCGAAAGGTGATAAAGTGAATAGTTTTTTGTTTTTTTTGTTTTTGTTTTTTGACATGCCAATTTCGGGTGATTGTTAGCAAAGAGTTCCCGGATAAGAAAGAAAAAAAAGTTTTATTTTCTTTTGGGATCAGCCATTGGCATTCTTGTGAGACAACATTCTCTTTCTTAACTACGCTAAGAATAAATAAATGAATACCAATCGTTGAATATACAGAGTGAAAAGGTTAGACAAATCCCGGATATCAGGTAGAATAGACGGCGACCCCTGTTCTCTTTCAAGAACATGACCTTCCCGAGGACCTCGAGAAACCGAACCGCATTTGGCTTTTGAGAGACGTCTCGGAAATCGGACATCTAAGATCAGTTGGGTGAGTCATTCCTTTTTTTTTTATGCTGAAACGAGAAACAGGATCCTTCTTTTTAACAGAACGCGCGCATTTTCTTTTCTCTGAAAGAATTGCTTGGATTTCCGAACCACCTTATCTGGTAATTAAAGAAAACAAGCCATAAAGAGCCGCTTATTATCCACCCCTCAACGCGTTGCTTCAATTCCAGGGATTTAGAGAAGTTTTTAATAAATAAAACTACTGGTCGGAGGACCTAATTGTCGTGGTATAATTGTTAGGAGGCTTACACACACACATATATATATATATATATATATATATATATATATATATATATATTATAATATATTAATATTTTGAAGGCCAGTACAATGCGTATGAAAAATAAAAACAAAAAGAGAGAAATTACAGTTATTCGCCCATTTCATTCATAAAGGAGGAGAAGAAGAAAGAGAGAAAAAAAAAGGAGAGGAAAAGGAAATAAGAAGCGAAATTGTAACCACACAAATAAAAACATAAGCACGTCCAGTTCTGAAAATAAACTGATGATGAAGTTCATGCTTCGAAATCGATAAGACAAAAATAACATCTTTTTATTTTTATTTTTCATACGCATTGTACTGACCTTCAAAATATTAATATATTATAACATACTGGCCTTCAAAATGTTAATATATAACTTACTTAACAATGCTTCAAGCAAATTATCAATGGCTTATATATATATATATATATATATATACTTTCAATAAGAAAGAAAAACTTAAAGCGTCATTTAGGTATTATAAATTTATTTCGACCGATAAATCAATAAATGAGCCCAGTTTCATTACAGTAAATAATGCTCTGTATATACTTAGTTTACTAATTATCACACATTGAGCTCTCTTAGAGATTTGAAATAATCTTTTCCCCAACTTACCAGTCAATTGGATACTTTTACATATACAAAGGGGCCGGGTTAGCTCAGTCGGTAGAGCGTTCGACTAGAAACCACAAGGTTCCAAGTTCGATACCGGTCCTCGCCAACTCAGCGTATGAGTAGCACAGGGATCTGTGCGGTAAAGTAAGGAGCTGATGGTAGGTGTGGCGCTCCATCTCAGATGCTAAAACAATCTCCTTGATCTAGCACTAGCGAAAAGGGGATAGACTCCCTCGCTGCATGGCTGATACCGACATTAGGCCGCCCCGACGACGACTTACTTTTTACATATACATATTCAAAAGTAATTTTTAGTTTAAAACTTTTGAACACATAAGATTTAAAGATCGGTCCCACGCCACAGATAAGTGAAATCGACGTGGACGATACTGCGGATTGTGTCTCATTTAGGGTTCAAACAGATCTGTTTAAAAAATGTGTCGTATTCGATGGGACCGTGTGCAGAAAAAGAAAAACCTTTTAAGAAACAACTGCACAAAAATGTAAATACGAACCTACAATGAATACGATTCCCGAACCTCTGGGCATAGAATAACAGTAGACGGGTTGTCATGTCGTTAAAATAATCTTTTATGTATTAATTCTGGTGTGCCTACAAAATAAGATTTGTCTTATAACACCCTATGGTTAAAAATGAGACACGATGAAATAAAAAAAATGTAAATACTGATTAACTGGGGTTGGTTCTCACTTCAGCTAAATAACGAACCATTCCATTTTTATTATTAATAAAGTGAAGAAAAAGGACATGCTACAAACACAGAGAGAGAGAAGAGAGAGAGAGAGAGAAGAGAGAAGAGAGAGAGAGAGAGAGAGAGAGAGAGAGAGAGAGAGAGAGAGAGAGAGATCCAGCTAATTAATCGATTAAAACTGATTTGTAAATATTTGTGTCTGATGTCCCCAAAATTTCTAATGAATTTTACTCCAAAAACATGGTTCTGTGATTAAAAAAAAAAAAAAAAAAAAAAAAAAAAAAAAGTTTTTTGAAAAATATACGCCCCTTGCCCCCCAAAAGAAAAGTCTCCCAGCTGTTGAATCGGTTCGTACACACCCAAGTTAAGAACGGCTAAGCTAGTCTATCCATGCGTGACCACCCTTCCCTTTTTTGGGGGGAGGTTCCATTCACTGCTTTCCTATGATTTGTGCGTGCGGTTAACATATATAAGAGAGAGAGAGAGAGAGAGAGAGAGAGAGAGAGAGAGAGGTCAGTGACACGAAATTATACAGCGAATGACACATACTCACAAAGCAGAGAATTCTACGCAATTAGGTGTCCGTTGTGTTATGTGAGCAGAAAGGGTGTGGAAAAGCGAACACGAAGCGCAACAAAAATGTCTGAATAGCGGAAGGTGACCATTGTCATAGAGCTATAAAAATTGCTCGCTCTCTCAGAGAAATTCAAGCGTGGCCGATATATTATATACGCATGTATACTGATACAGCCAAGCATACTTCTATAAGGTGAATACACGCAGTTATAAACTGTGGTACTATTTAACCCGTCACTGGCGGATGATGTTATACCTTTTCCAAGGGGCATTAGTCCGAAAGTGAATGTAATAGCGTAACTAAAGTTCGAACTCGCTTAATACTACTAAGTCAATTCTTTACCCCCAAAAGGCCTTAAACATTATCTCAACAATACCCGTGACCCGTAGGTGTGCCTTTAGAAAGTACTAGCAGCGGCTACCCGGCGTCGCCTGGGTAGAGGGGGATTTTTTTAAGTTAGTCCCGAAGATCCATTATTACTGAATCGTTAGTTGAATCCTCGTGGGATGCCCCATTTAAATCCCTATCTAAAAAAAAATAGACTTTGCATTGATCCAGCTACTTTGAAAAGAAATGTTAATGTCTACTATCTAAAATATTAAATAAAAAAAAAAACAAACAAAAAAAAAACAAACAAACCATGCTGTTATTTAAATTTTATCTTTTAATTATCTTCACAAATATAAATCAAATCTATTATTTTTGCTAAAAAATCAAGCCCTTGTGATATTTAATGCGTATACATATTTACTTTGTCGTTAATTGGTTTATTTTCGAAGTTTCCTCCGGACATATATATATATATATAAATATATACACACACACAACTGCCCTTTATATATGTATAGATAGATAGACTACCACTCCAAGTTAGTGTCTGTCTGGGAATAATGATAACAAAAGTTTGGTTTGGTTGGGTGGTTTTTACGGCATGTCAACCCTTGTTGGATTATTCAATGCTGAAGTTTTTTTTTTTTTTTGCAAACATATATGGATTCAAGTAAAGTCATCGGGGTGGCCTAAAGTCGGTATCAGCCAGACAGCGAGAGAGTCTATCCCCTTTTCACTAGCGCTAGACCAAGCAGATTATTTTGGCACCTGGGGTGGAGCCACGCCTACCATCAGCTCCTTGCTTTACCGCACACATGCCTGTGCTACTCATACGCTGAGTTGGCTAGTGCCGATATCGAACCAGGAACCTTGTGGTTGCTAGTCGGACACTCTACCGACTGAGCTAAACTGGCCCTAATCCCTTGCAAATGATAATTCAAACATTATAAACCTGTCTTTTTTACCTGTTGATTGCTTCACAATAGAGATGCACTGAGGTCAGTGATGTTTGTACGGTCATTTCTGTAACTAACTGCATGTAAAGTATTCCTATTAAAGTGTTTTAAAATGTCTTTTTCAGCATCTTTATTGAGTATACCTTTTTTTTTACCTATCATTATGTAATTGTTCCATAACTACGTGCGTACAAAATCATTTTCAGTGCAAACAACTTTATAACATCGAGGAAGAAATTGTTTTCTGCAAGTCTGTCTATTTTTACAATAATCTGTTCATAAAATAACGGTACTATGAGCTTTTGAATGTACAGACCCATTTTAACTGTTTTTTTTACCAAATCCTTATGGGAACAGGTGGGTTTGGGCATAGAATTGCTTCTGGGAAGTTAAAACTAATGATTTTTGAACAGATATGTTTCACCCAAAGATGTAAATCTACCAACTATCAAGATGGAGCCTAGGTGGTTCAGCGAGATGGTGAAATAGGATTTTTAAAAACTTTATCGATCTATTCCAGTCACCGATTTTTAGGGTGATACACACTAAATTGCAAAGACGAAGCTATATATCTACATGACCCCTCCGTACAAGCAGAATGTGACACATTGTCAATTTCTTAAGCGGGTTTGAATTCAGTTTTCCTTCTCCTAAACGGGTTACCTAACCAAGGCTAAAGAGCCCAGTCTGCCCTATTATTTACAATTACATGAAGGGAGAATAGTTGGATTCACACCTTTCTCAAGGGTATTAGCACTGAAATGCAAACAGCCTCGTCCAGGATTCGAAGTCGTGTCATCGTATCCACTTCCTAAGACGATAACACAACGATTACCTCCAGGAGGAAGGTGAGTCAGTAATGTATATCTATACTCATATAAAAGACAGTTGGTGTGCGTGTATGTATGCATGTCCGGATGAAACTACGAAAATTAAACAATTAACGACTAATTATATATATATATATATATTATATATATTATATATATTATATATATATATATATATATATATATATATATATATATATATATATATTTGTAAAGAAAAAAGACTTAAAGACCGGGGATTAAGCGATTATGGTCCTCCCGTCTTTAAGCCTTTTTGTCTTTACTAATTACTTTGATCTGTTTATAAAAAGTAAACATCGAGCTCTCAAATCGGACCTGAACTTTGCAACAGTTGGAGGAAAGTTCCAGTTTAGAATCATCCTAATACCAAAGAATTTGGTACCCCACCAAAGAATATATAATTAAAATAAAAAAAGAAATGATCAGACACACAGACATAAGCACCACGCACACACACATACGCTTACATTTACACACACAAGCACGCACACACACACACTTAAGCAAGCACCCCAACCACACACATACACACACAGAATTTGGAAGACCCAAGACAGAACGAATCTAGCAGCCGCTAAGACAACTTCAGTTCCAGTATTCTTCTGATGATGGGAATTTACATCCCGAAATATTAAGGAATAAAATGACAGGTTAACAAAAAACATCATAGTTACCTTCTTTTTTCTTTACACTCGCATTGTGACAGCCTTCAAAACCAACCAACAAACCAATATATATATATATATATATGACATTAAACATCGCCAAAGCTTGCTTTTTGTGAAAGAAATAATGAATATTTTATTCATATTCGTGAATTGTTTGGTTTGGTTTGGTTTTACGGCATATCAACCTCAGTGGGTCATTTAATGCCGATAAAGTTTTGAAATAAATCAATTCTTAATGGATAATACAATTTTTTTTTACAAATACATTTTTCTATTTAACCCATAGATGGGGCCCTAACAGGTACTACCACTCCGGGTCAGAGTGAACCAGGGAGCAATGGTGATGAAGGGTGCTCCACATTCCCCAAACCTCCAAAACTGGAACCTCACCATCAGATAGAGTTTAACGTCATTCCCAGGACATGTAGACCCTCAGTCACCGCCTTCTAGCACTCATATGATAAAAAGGGGCTGGGGCTTGCCATAAGGACAATAGGATTGGGAAAATCATATAGGTGCTAGGACTTGACGTGACCAGCAGATTGATAGGAGGGGGCCTCTCCGACCGCCCGTCTAGCCCAGATAGGGCCAAAGTGGAGTATTGCAAGTCATGAACTGCTCATCCACCTGGGCTCTTTCTTTAAGCATCACGGGTCGCCACCCACGGCAAACAGGTGGCCCCATTGGGAGAGTCTTACCCCTCTGCAGAGGTGCAGTCGGTGCATTCTAACGCCTCAGCTGACAGGGCGGTATATTCGTGAAGATATTTAAAAATTAGAATTGTACGAAAAAAGAAAGCCATTTTTGCGTTCATGGTTAAAACATAAATCAATAATGGAAGACCAAAACAATCAATGGATCTGCGAGACTAACCTTTTTTATCTATCAGTCTACCCAGGCAATGCCGGGTAGCTGCTACTAGTAGAATATAAAAGATATCTATTTTTTTAAAAATTGCAGAGTTAGGATTTTGAGGATAAAGGCAAACAATAAGTTGTGGTTAACGAGCACCTTACGTAGACAAAAATCTGTTTTTTTTCTTTCGTTTATAAAAATCCATTGATACGTCTATTTATGTTGTATGTACAAATATCCACAAATTACCTACTTTTGGCGTACGGACGTGTATATACGTGCGCTAATGATGAATAACATTCAAGTTACAGCCGTTGTAATACGAGCAGGGGCGTATTGGGGGCCCCTTTAACGTCCCGAGCAAGAACATAAAATTCGCCCATTAACGTGGGCTAGGACTCTGGCGCGTAGAGCCGACCCAATACAGCCATCGTATTGTTCCTTTACGATAAGAAGAAAAAAAGTCTGTGATATATCAAGCATATTGTCTATAGCCAGACAGTGTCTTTTTAGTTAAAGTAGAATACTTTAACAATATTAAAATAGTAACAAAAAGTGTTACTGTATAAAACGGTGTATCTAGTTACGGCTGGAATAGTAATCAAATAACAGTGTTGCTATGGAAATTATATACCTGAAAAATTACAAGTTGGAGGCGCGGAGTGTAACGGTTAGATTCATAGAAAATGGATTCGTCGACCAGAGTTCATATCCTGAACGAAGCTGTTTGCATTTCACATAGTGCTAATACTCTTGCGAAACTGTATGCATCCAAATACTCTCACTTCAACTATGGGTAAATAGTACGGACTGGGCTCTTTAACCATGGCTAGGTAACCAGTCTAGGAGAAGGAAAACTAAATTCAAACCTGAATTCAAATCTCCGCTTAAGAAATTGGCCTTGTGTCACATCCTGCGTGTGTGGAGGTGTGTGTGTGTAATTATATATATATATATATATATATATATATATATATATATATATAATTACACACACACACACCTGAAAAATTAGGACTCTTTATTTTAAGCAATATATTTATTCGGCAAATATGCGGAAATTATACTTCCTCGCCCTTCGGGACCTGCGTCCAGTGGTTTCAGCCATTGGACCGGTAAGATATTTAATATCAGCGTGATTTCAGGCAACACCTGTCCCCTCGAATTAAAGGGGAAGGTCTGTGTTTATTGTCCAGTGCCTGAGGCGCCTCAAAAAAGTAATACCGAGGGGATTCAGTTTTTAAACACTATCCACACATGAGCTTCGGTTTGTGCGTGGTTCCCCACTATAAGAATCCTTGTATTCAACTAACATGGTGGGATGTCAGTAAATAGTTATACAAAAGTGCGTGTTTTTTTTCGGACACATTTTATCCCCTTCAAAGTAATCCCCCTGGAGTCTAATGCACTTTCCCATCCTTCTCTGCCACGTTTACATGCACTCCGGGAAGGATTCTTCCGTGATTCTCCGTAGCTCTGTCGTCACGGCCTCTTTGTGGGGTAGGATATTAACACTCTGTAGAGGCACAGTCGGTGTATTCCAAAGCCCTAGTCAACGGAAGATTTAGTATTAATGAACATAATACTTCTCGAGGGTAAAAGAATCGCAAAACAATTGGATCGAAATAAGAAGTCATGGACTCCCCAGCCACAAGGAGCGCATTTTGGTGGTTTAGTGTTACATTTTAGGATGTTCGGAAAGTAACGTTTTAACAGAGAGGATTGCGAATAAATGTTGGTTAAATTTATTTGAGTTACTAGAAACGGCTACCCAGCATCGCCTGTGTAGAGAGGCAAAGGGCAAAAAATCCTAGTGTTTTGATTTGTTTACTTTTTAATTTTATAAATGCTGGACAGTTTTTAAGTAGAATTTCAATGCTATTTCTCTCTCTATATATATATATTATTGATTTTTAAATATCTTCGAATATAAATGAAATCTTCATAATTTTTGCACAAAAAGCAACAACCAGTGATATTTAATGTGTATATATATTTACTTTGCCGTTAATGGTTTCATTTTCGTAGTTTCATCCGGACATACACCAACTGCCCTTTATATATGTATATTTGATTTGTTCTTGTTTTACGGCATATCAACCTCAATGGGTCATTTAATGCCGACTACGTTTTTGAAATGAATTGGTGATAATGTTTAATTTCTAAAGGTTTTTTTTTTGACATTTTCTTTGTGAATGAAACTTTAGATGTTTTTGTTAGCATATATTTTTGTGTTTTCATTTTTTGGAAGATTTAGATTTTGTTGTAGATGTATGCTTCTTTTATGTATCCAAGTAGTTTTTCTGGTATTTGGTAGAATATCTGTTTTAGATTTGTTGTTGGTAGTATTTATTCGTATTTGTTTTAGGTTGCTACATTCTGTTAGTATGGTTTGATTGTGTAGGGTTTTTGGCATGGTATGCAATATGGGGCTGCTTCTTTTTGAGAAGGTATGAATGGGTAATGTATGAGTGTCCCATTCTTAGTCTGGATAATATTACTTCTTCTTTTCTGGATATTTTGGTTTGATTTATTTAAAATTTTCCTATTTGTGGCATTATTTCATGTTTTATATATGTATAGATTATCATCAAAAACAATCACCGTTATTTTCAACGACTGCAGCCCAATAGGAAGGCAAACTTGATTTCACAATAAAGAAATGTTTAGTTTTCACCGAAAAATGTTTGAAAGTTTTCAAGTTACTTGCTTGCTCCTGTCCATGATATTCCATCGTATTAATGTTGCTTTTGAATGCTAAACATTCTGACTTGGTGTATTTTTCGACCACCAGAACAAAGCAAATAAATGAATAAATAATACAATAAATATATAAAATTATTTACCAACCCCTCCGCACGAGCAGGATGCGACACAAGGTCAATTTCTTAAGCGGAGTTTAACAGGTTTGAATTCAAAGTTTTCCTTCTCCTAGACTGGTTGCCTAGCCATGGTTAAAGAGCCCGGTCTACCCTGCTATTTACCCATAGCTGGAGGGAAATTTGGATTCATACCTTTCCCAAGGGTATTAGCGCTTTGTGAAATGCCAACAGCTTCGTCGAAGAATTGAACTCGGCTCGACGAGTCCATTACCTATGACTAACCATTAGACCACGCGCCTACATAAAATGAAATAAGATAAAAATTGTTTTCAACAGCATTGTTATTTACAAAAAAATCTAACCTAAAAACATTCAAAAATGTTTAAAAAAGAACAAAAAGTATTTCTCTATAAAAAAAAGTCTATAGGTATAAGATCATGTGAATTGAAAATAAATGAATGAAATAAATAAATGAAATAAAACTCTTTAATAAATGTTCCTTTGCCTTCCTTCTCAATGGCACACGTGTACAATTCTTGAGTTCACTTTTGTCATCTCCCATTGACTTTTCACTAAAAGAGAGTCAGATTTCTTGTGACTCATACAATATTTTAGGTTTGAATTATTCCTCCTCCTTTAAGAATTACTCAGAAATTTCCTGATGCAGAAAAATTCAGTTCTCAAATTAATCAACCACAATAAAATATTTCAACCGTAGGAAACAAGGTAAGGTCGTTAAATTAGTTGGCTGTTTCGTGAATGGCATATCAACCGTTATAGGTTATTCAATGCCATATCTTTTTATATATACACAGGGACCATTGGGAGAGTGACTTTGGTGCCAAAGTCACCCTCCAAATAGAAAAAAAAAAGAATCGAACTCACTAACAATGGTCAGCTAAGCTAGCTTGCTAACCATTTGGCTACAGTGTTTATATACAAGAAATGTTATCTCCATAATTTCGCAGTCCAAAGTTAAGGGTGCGCAATATACATGGGTGTGTGCTATACCAAAAGAAATTACGGTAATAGTAATTATATATTTATATTGTCATTACTAGCAAATATATACACCCTTCCCGTGCAAGTATTTAAGTTTTAATGAAATAAAATATTATATGAAATTAGAAAGGTTAATGAAACTAAATAAGAATGCAGATGAAAAGATTTGAAACAGGGGAGTATAATAAAAAAATACAACTGAAACTTACTCTTCCATCATTCCCGTCTTTCATTGCTAAATTTTCCTAATTTAACTATTTAACTTTAGTAAAGAATAAAATTAGTTATTTCTTCTTGTTAATGGATTTCTTTTCAGATTTATCAGAGATTTTTGCTCATATTCATTAAGATAAAACCAAACAATTAGAAATCAATAATACTAAGCACATATTTAATAAAATTAAATGTTTAAAATCAATATGTAAATTAGCCTTCCCGTTCACACTGTAAACTGTTACTTTGTTGTATATAAATACAATTTCATATTATTAGAATGTAGATATGGTCTATAGTGTTAATGTAAAGCATTTTTATTAATAATTGAGGTTTAAATAAAATTTGAAGAATGTGACGTAAATAACTATGGGAATTGTGACTTGAGTAGTAATATAGTTTCGTTTACAGACAGAAAACACAATTTCCATTATAATAAGATGTTGCTCATATTAATTGATTTGATTAAACGATTCTTCAATTGAAGTAACAATTCTTTATGTGATCCAAAAATTGAAATAGGAATGTCTTTGATAATTTCTGATATTTTGACGACTCTAAATTAGACCGTCCAAATTGTTCAAGATGAAATGCAACAGTGTAAATCCTAATTATCTGGTGTTGCTTATCCGCCGAATTCTTATGTGTTATGAGTATCGTCACCTCAGCTAAATAATGGACAATTCCGTTTTTATCAGAAAGAAAGAAATGTAAGAAAAAGGAATGCTAAACAGAGAAAATATAAAGAAAGAGATTTGGTGAAACAGAGAGAGAGAGAAGAGTGATGATGCGGAAACGATCACGCTAATGTTTCAATTGAAGGAAAGAAAAAAAGAGCGAGAGAGTTAAATTAAGATTATTATTCTTTTTACATATGGAAATATTTAGCAAGAGCTCTTAAGAAAATATGAAATGTTGTAATAATTATCATACTGTGGTATATCCACAGGTCCTGCTAGTTTGGAATGAATACGCTAATTTGATTGTAGTCATGTGACAAGATTAGTGGATGTGTCAACAATTTTGAAAGGTTCGACTCAAGGTTGCTTGGTAGAATAGATTATATTCATCGGAAGGGTTGTTGTTTGTCCAGAAAGTTAATAAGTTGCAATGGTCATATATATTGAGGCTAAACGGTCATACATCCAGATTCTGTCAGTTGGGTTATAAAACTATTTAGAGGAAGAAATGTTAACGTTCCTTTCAACCGATCCCAATGTCATTTTCGAAGAAGGATGTAAAAATCACAGCATGTGGTTGCCAAATGGCAGAGTTATTTCCGTTTCAAAGATTTATATATCTCTCTATTGGAGTCTGTAGGTATCTCTATATCGATCCATCCAAGTTTCTATCTCTCTCTCCAAATGTCGATCTATCTATCGATCTCTCTCTCCAAATGTCGATCTATCTCTCTCTCTCTCTCTATCCAAATGTCGAACTATCTATCTATTCAAATGTCGAACTATCTATCCATTCAAGATTTTACATATCTATCTAATCGCAAGGTTCCAGGCTTAATACTGGTCACCACCAACTCATTACATTAATAGAATACATTGGGTAATCTGATCTGTGTAGAAAAGTGAGGTGTGGCGCTCCACCCCAATCTCCCTAGTCTAGCACTAACGAAAAGAGATAGACCCCCTCGCTTTAGTAGAGTAGTGACAATAAAAAATAAAAAAATTAGGAAGCTAGTCTCGTTACTTTTTGAACGAAAAGCTTTTTGGTGCGAAACACGGAATTGTGCAAGTACACCCTCCCCCTTCCTACTCACTTTACCTGTTTACTAAACTGAAAATTCCCCTCAAGAGTAAGAATTAAAGGCGGGCTGGAAATACAACAGCGCAGCTCCATCACGCAACAAAAGAGAAAAGGCACTTCGACCAATGGGAAGCTCGCCGGATTATGTATGTAGGATTCCAAGGGGACTATTCTGAAAAATAATTAGCGTTTCATTCAAAGTTAAATTCTTTCTTGGTAAATATGGCTTCAGTCTCGATCTCTATATTAATACTCGTGTCCTTTATTTATACGACCGTTATCAATTGCAAACCCTTTTAAAAAGGGTGATTAAAAATGAGACGGTCCGAATTGTCAAAGATGAAATGCAAAAATGTAAATCCCGAGTATCCGCCGAATTCTTGTTTCTAATGAGTGTCGCCCCCTCAGCTAAATAATGGATCATTCCGTTTTCATTATAAAGAAATAAAAAGAAAAAGGACATGCTACACAGAAAACCATAAGAATGGAAGAAATAAAGAAAGTGTGTAGGAGGGGAGAGAGGGAGAGGGTGAGCGCGTGGAAGCGATAACGCTAATCTGTTTCAATCGAAAATAATGAAAAGAAGCAAAGAAAGAAATGAGTGAGATGTTTAAAATCAATATTATTATGCTTCTTTAATATTGAAGTATTTTAAGTAAACGTCAAATGCTGTAATAATTAAATGATCATAATCTGGTATATCCACAGGTTCTGCTAGTACTTTATGAATAAACCTCGTATATTACTCATGGTAAATGTACGAAAGTTTTTTTTTCTTAGTTTTTGTGTACATCCTTTTTTTTTGATAATATATCATTCTCTTTTTTTTTCCTAAAAAATAACTAAATTTAAGATGTGCTTTGACCAATGGGGGCTCACTGGAATACGTATGATGAATTCCAAGGACACTGTTTTAAAGAGAATTAACGTTTCATTCATAATTAATTTCTGTGTCGGTAAATACAGCTTCAGTCTCGATACTTTTTAAATACATCTCGTATATTACTCACGGTAACTGGACGAAAGGGGTTTTTTTTTTCATGGTTAATTTCCATATCCACCTTTATTTTTTGATAATATATCATTCTCCCCCCCCCCCCCCGCCTCGAAAACAATATATATCTTTGTTTTCGTGGGAAAGGTTTTTTGAACGTTCCGATTTTATCAAGAAGATGTGACATTATCAGCAGTCATGGTTTGGGTGAGCCGTATTCAGCATAACTGTGGCTATTGTGCGAAACAAAAAGAATGTTATCATATGACTAAATAAGTAATTGTTAATTGTATGAGATGAGGTAGGTAAGGGTTCTTCCCCCCCCCCTCACTGATGCCACTAGATAGCGATCGAGCCCAAGTAAAAACCAGATATTCGAATGCTGATTTTCAAGGTGGTTATTTTGATTTATCTGACTTGGAAAATTAACGTAAAAGAACATTCATCATCATCATCATGTCAGCACGGATATCCATGACAATCTCTCGCCATCCCTCCTATCACTCATTGCTCCTGAGAGATCCTCTGCGCAGCATCCAGCATCCGCGCAGAGTTGATCTATGTACGTCTTTGCTGGGCGACCCACTCTGGCGTGCCCATGTGATGGCTTCCACAGAAAAACGTCAGTTATGAGTTCATCCTTGCTTCTCCAGCAGTGCCCAGCGTGTCTTGTTCGCCTCACACGGATGGTATGTGTGATATGGGGCAGGTGGCCATACAGTTGTGTTCTCGTGGGGTGTTGTTTCCACGTCCTGTTTAATATTGCAAGCAGCATTTTCGTTCAAGTCTCATCTAGCTTATTCTCTAGGCGCTTTGTTAGAGTCCAGGTAGTGCAGCCATACAGTAACACTGAAACTACTTCGGCTTGGAAGAATTTTCGCTTTAATTTGTCAGCGAGGTCTGATTTCCATATCACTGATAATTTATTTAAAGCAGCTCATGCCTTTCCTATGCGTGCATTGACGTCATTTTCTGTTGAAGAGATATTACTACCTAGATATGTGAATTGTTTCCCCGATTTTAGTAAATCTTAGTAAATAGTAACTTTTAGTCAACGCATATAATCGTATATAAGTCGATCTAAAAAACCAAAAAATCCCAAAAAACAAACATCACCACAACAACAAAAAATGCCTGTCTTCAAATTTCTTAGCCGGAGAAACGAGACTTTTAAAAGTCTCGGTGCTTTCGGTCACATATCAGGTTTTAAACTTGAATAACCTTTGACCTCTAAAACATATGTTCAATGATTGAACTGTTCTTACGAAGCCAATATGTGTTGACGAAAATAGAAAGAGTCCCGCCGAGAGTCCGCATATATTACTTGCGTCGCCATCTGAATTGAAAAAATGTCTGTAATTTTGGATGTGTGTGGGGGTCGACTGACTGATGAATCTTCTTGGCGAATGAAGTCAGTATCTTATTTTGATGAATCACTAAGCCAATGTAACGAACTCTTTTCAACCCGTCAATGAAGTACATAATGAATTAATAAGGTCAATGGATAAGTTTGTACTGAAAGAGAGAGAGAGAGAGAGAGAGAGAGAAAAAAAAAGAAAAAGAGAGAGAGAGAGAGAAGAGAAAAAGAGAAAGAGAAAAAAGGTTTCTTGCTTGCACCACATGATGGGTGACCAACAGCATAATACTTGGTTACATTTTCGTGTATCAATTCATTTATTTTCTGCTTCAATCCACCAGAAACAGCATTAATTATACTAGTACAAAAAAAAAAAAAAAAAAAAAAAAAAAAAACCATCTCCGGGCGGTGTAAAATTTATTTTGAAATATATTGCCTGAGATAATTTTAACACCCCTCCCGGGTGTTAAAAATTCAATATTCGAGGAGTAAAAAATGAAACAATTTTAAATAGAAATCTAGTTCTGTTCCCTTCAAATAAAATGTTGCCTGCATCAATTAATTATTGATCAAATAATCTTTTAATATTTCACACATAAATTGTAAACAAAATCGTAGGCATTTATTTATTTGTAAACTTTTTAGTTAACTTCTTGTTATCGGAAAAAAAAAAAAAAATGGTAAGATTTTCAAAATTGATTACAAATTTCAAATATTTTTTCCATTTAAAATAATACAATTTTTAAAATTAAGTTCATATAGTTTATTTTATAATTGAAAGGATTCAAATGTCGAATTATAAGGAACAGCTTTTATTTATTCTATTAATTGTTCTTTATTCTATGTATTGATGATTTTGGAAATTGTAACGTAAGCAGGGACGTAGTTTTAATTACAAAAAAGAACTTTGGTTCTTTTTTGTAAACAAACAAACAACCCCCCAATATATATATATATATATAATATATAATATATATATATATATATATATATATATATATTTATTTATTATTTATTTATTTATTTTTTCCTTAACAACTAGTGTGCAATGATAAAGAGTTATTACCTCGAAAATTCAGGAAATAATAAAAAACAGGTCAACACACAACACCATTGTTACCGTATTATTATTTTTTATTTATTCCAAACTGCATTGTGATAGCCTTCTAAATCAACCTCCTAACCAAAATTAAATAAAATAAAAATAAACAAATTGATAGATATTGCCAGGGGTTATTAAAAATTCAATGTTAGAGGGTTTGTATCATAAATAAGTAAAATCATCAAATTCATTAAAGGATTAGTATTATCTGCGTTATTCGGACTATTGTCCTCATCTTCATTGTTATCTATACAACGTTTCGGCCGATGTGACCTCCGGTCTTCAGGTATTTCTTGTCGGACTCGAGAACCTTATTGTCGTAATCGGGAGCCATCACGGAACTTTAAACCTAACCCTTTATTCCACGGGGGTAACCTGTTCTCATTCCGCTAACCATAGCTGGGGTAGAGGCGTTAAGCTGTGTTAATTATTATGCTATGTTACTGCTGCCCTTGGCCAGGATTGAACTGTCACTTAGAACTGTCTTAACCTAACTCCTTTATTCACTAGGCCAGGTGCCCAATTAATAAATAAGTAAAATAAAATAAAATAAAGCAATTTGAAATGGAAACTTAGTTCTGTGCCGCTCAAATTAAATGTTGCGTGCATCTATTAATAATTAATTAAATAATTATTTGTGAATATTTTACACATAAATGTTTCACAAAGTCATAAATATTTATTTGTTAATTTCTTGTTACTGAAAAAGGGTCGAGAGTAAAAAAATAATTCTAAAAAATTCGATAAATATATAATACAGGGTATGTATTTATTAAAACCTGTTTAAAACGACAACTTATAAATGAATTAACGTATTAAGTTATGTTTTCGGTAGAGTTTCATTTTTATTAAAAAGTATTAATCTCTATTAAAAATAAGAATATATACACTGGACTTCATTCCATATTCCAATAACATCTGTCCAGTAGACTATGATAAAAATTTATGACCCAAGGGGTTCTTAAACTTAAGTCCGTAGACCCCTACAAAAATTAATTGACCTATCATGGACCCCCGCCTTATATACCCGGTACACCTTGCAGTTATTTTGTTGCAACCAATTATGTAATTAAAATTTACGACCCCTATTTCAGTCTACCCTGTCCAGACTGAACCGTCTGTAGCAAAAACATCCTAGAATCGTTTAAGGATATACAGTTGATTTCCGTCTGACCTAAAGGTTTGGAAAAACTAGATAAACCGAGCTGAAATTTTAGACCATTGAAATCGCTTTAATTCGTTTGCGGACAGGCGTCCATCTTTTAAAGTGGAGTGCGTGGGGGAAGATGTTTAGACTCTGTGGCGCCAGACATACGGTCAAGATTGGAGGTGATGGTCGGGGAGTCGGAGACTCTTGTTTCGTCTGTGTAAAAAATTAACCCACTTAAAGCCGACTCGGATGGCATTTTAAATGCATTTAAATGGCTGGTATTTAGTGGGATCTTTGTTGAGTAAACGGGGAATTAGATGATATCTCCTGTTTTTTTATCTTTACAGTTAGAAAACAAAATCATTTCTCACCGCTGTCAGAATAATTAGTCATTTTATCAACCAGGTTTAACCCCCCAACGACAAATCTTTCCTTTCTTTTCCTCCAACCGTAAAAACAAGCACAATAGGGAAAATGATAACAGAACAAGGATTAATTCTTTTCCAGAAAATCCAGTTTATTTATTTATTTATTCATTTATTGCAAAACGTTTATGAATTTACAAATACAATTTTCAGAATGAAGAAATTAATTTAACTGGTAATTTATGAGGAAGTGCGTCCCGGTCTCCTGCCTCAAGAGTTGCTGCCCGGTGACTATTAAAATAACGACCCAGCTCAGTCTATTCAAAACTATCCATTTTCATATCTATCTATCTATCTATCTCAATTTGTTCATATTTATCTATATTACTTTAAATACTAAGATTTTCTTTTATTCATGTTTGTTTAATGTCTTATTTTTAATTTAAATAAACAAGAATTACGACAAAAAAGAAGCGAACCCCCCCAATACATTTACTTGTCGAAAATATCTATCTCCATTTGTTCGTATCTATCTATATTATTTTGTTTGTTTATCTATCTATCTCAGTCTATTCCAAACTATATATCCATCTTCATATCTAAACAAGAATTACGACAAATTACGATAAATAAACAGAATTACGACGAGCTGGGGTTGTTATTTTGATAGTCACCGGGTAGCGGTTTTTGAGTGGGAGACCGGGACGCACTTCCTCATAAATTACCCTTTAACTAATTAGTACGAACCCTGGTAGTCGAGCAATCCATGGCATGTAACACTCCTTTTTGGCCCTTAAGCTAGACGGTCAGTCGCAGAAGCCACCTTCGACCATTCGGTTGGTAACAAGCCCTAGCACCTATATGATTGTCCCAACCCTATTGCCATTATGGCATCCCCCAATCCTTTTTATCATATATCTGCTAGAAGGCAGTGGCTGAGGGTCTTAATGTAAGGTGTATGACAAACTATTTGATGATGAAGTTCCAGTTCTGGAGGTCTGGGGAATGTAGAGTGTCCCTTTATTACAATTACTCCCAGGTCCACTCTGACACGGAGTGGTAGTACCTGGTAGGGTCTCATCTATGGGTTAAATAGAAAAATGTGTTTAGAAATTGATTGGTTTGGTTTTGTTTTACGGCATATCAACCTCGGTGGGTCATTTAATGCCGACAAAGTCGTGAAATAAATTCATTCTTAATGCATAATACAATTTTGTTTATAAACTCATGTTTTTCTATTCAACCCATAGATGGCACCCTAACAGGTTCGACCAGGGAGCAATGGTGATGAAGGGGTGCTCCACATTCACCAAACCTCCAGAACTGGAACCTCACCATCAGATAGAATTTAACGTCATTCCCAGGACATGTAGACCCTCAGTCACCGCCCTCTAGCATCCATATGATAAAAAGGGACTGGGGCTTGCCATAAGGGCAATAGGGTTGGGAAAAATCATATAGGTGCTAGGGCTTGACGTGACCAGCCGATTGATCGGATGGGGCCTCTCCGACCGCCCGTCTAGCAAAAGATAGGGCCAAAGTGGAGTATTGCAAGTCATGAACTGCTCATCCACCTGGGTTCTATCCTTAAGCATCACGGGTCACCACCCACGGCCAACAGGTGGCCCCATTGGGAGAGTCTTACCCTCTGCAGAGGTGCAGTCGGTGCATTCTAACGCCCAGCCGACAGGGCGGTTTAAAAATTGAGTTAATGTAAAAGAATGAATAAAACAATATCTTCGGCATAAAATAACCCAATAAGGTTGACATGCCGTAAAATCCAACCAACATCCAACTAATTAGTACGAGCACACAGCGATTACCAAGAAAAAGAAAGAAATAAGATAAAATGATTTAATGAAATTATACGCCTTATTTAAGATGTTTGTTTAGCGTAACTATAACTGTTACATCTAAGAAAATAGAATCGGCGACCCGAGTTCAAATCCTGGACGCGTTGTCTGCGTTTCACTTCACGCTTATGCCCTTGAGAAAGCGAGATGTGTCTCGTATTTAATGCAGATGTATTCTTGGGCAAGAGAGATACTCGATTAAAATAATAATTATAACATTACTCGGACGGTAAGCTAAATCAGTATGATTGCATTAGTTAGACAGGTAAGAATAGATATCTCATAAACAGGGGGTTTACTTTAAAAACCCTCAGTTACTCATATTACATACGTAAGTATGGACAAACTATCGGCACGACAGAACCTCCCCTTTCTTTAAACTGTTATAAAAATGTATAAAAACAATGAAATAAATAAAGATTAGAAGTAATTTAAAACGTGGTGACTCCATTGTCTTCAGCCACGGGTAAATAATAGGGCAGACTGGGTTCTTTGGCCTTGGGTAGGCAACCAGTCTATGAGAATGAAATCTCTTAATTCAAAAAAGTTTAAAGTTGATCTTGTAAAGCCTCATATCTCCAATTTATCGAATTGAGCGCTTTCTTTGGTATTATTATAATATATGCATAAAATCGACACCTAAAATTTGAACGAAAAATAGATACAACAGTACCTATTTTGGGGTTATGAAATTCGCCGAATAGACTGCTTTTTTTGGTACTGTAAGATTCAAAGTTAATATTGAACAACAGCTCCGACACGTTGTGAGACAAAACATTTAATAGGTGTACAGCACATGGTAACGATAAGATACATAAAGTACATAGATACATAAGATACAAATAAGATATAAGAGTAGAGATAAAAGGACACATTCATGAATGGTAAATACAAGATACAATATTTAGGTATGAACGAGATACCCAAATGTACATAAAATATAAATGTTACAGACATGGAACTAAAGGAAGTAATGTAAGGGGGGCAAAGCCCCACCGAAAAGGGGGTAGACATAAGTCTAACCCATGTGCTCGTAGAGGCAGTAAGGAAAGAGAGAGGGAAGCATTTGAATCAGCCGCTTATATACCAGAGGTCCCCCGGTGGCCACAGACGGCAACACATCGGGAAGATAACTCTTCCAGGAAAAGGGAAGATAATCCCCTACAGTACCATTGTAATCTACGCATCGAAACCAACAGGAGAATACAATAAAACTGACAAAGAATCTATATATTAACCCTTTCATTGCCACATGCGACTATAGTCGAATTCCTAGCGAGTTGCATACTACGTTTGTTGATCTCTATTTTGCACACGTTGTCGAATTTAGTCGAACAGTTTTCTCGTATATGTGACATCATCTCTCTCAGGTGATTCAGCTTGTAACCCGTCAGCAGCATTCCGAAGAATTCTTCAGCATCTGCATTAAGCGACTGACTGGTAATGACATTCTTCTAGAGAAGGTGTGCGCAGTGACATCACAACCAATCAACAGCCATTTCCGGTTTACCCAGGTGTCACTTTTTCTACTTAAAGTTTTCAATCACAGGTGATAATGCTTATGTTAACACTGGCATTGTATGAATAATATAATATAAAAAAACTATCCTTTTTCACTAACGTATTGTCATATAGTACCTAAATAATGAAAATGGAATCATCTGGGTTTTCTCACCAGCCCCGGAATATCAGGATAAATACACCTGCCCTTTTACACCTCATGTCTTTATGCAGATTTAACCAATCACGTGGCCCCAGTTACGAACACTAAATGACAGCCTTTTCATTTAGGACTTTTATCAATTTTGTTTTCTATTCACTCTTTTAGGACTGTGATCAGACAATAAAGTAGGTTTGTTATAACTCTTTGTTTTTGTTTTATATGATTATATAATTGTCCTGCGTTCGGTAACACTCTGGGATCACCGAGCGCATTATAAGAAATTGGTGTTAGCTGCTAAGTTAACATCACCTTAATTCTTATACTCGATTTTTTTCTTTCTAAGCATTTCAGCAAGTATCTACATTAGTTGTTTACGTCTCGTAAAAATGATCAAAATGGAAAATCATTTGTCACGTTTATTTCCTCATAAAAATTTAATAAATATTTACTTACCATTAATGGCGACCCCACGTCACCTAGTGGCTTAATCAATTTAAACTTCGACGCCGATTATTAAAGTATCATATTATCGAGTTTATTTATTTTACTCTGAGGATATATAGGAATAGGCACGTGATGTAATGGTTAGAGTTGTGGGAACGACTCATCGACTCGAGTTCAAATCCTGGATGAGGCTGTTAGAATAAGATTTAGTTGTTGATAACTAGAAGCGGCTACCTGACAGAAAGGTAGAGGGGGATTTTTTTAAAAAGTTAGTCTCGCAGGTCCATTATTACTGAAATTGTGAGTTGGATCCCCGCAGCATGCCCCATTAAAATCCTCAAGCACCCCCCACCAAAAAAAAGACAAAAGACATTGCGTTGATCCAGGCACTCTAAAAAGAAAAATTAACGTCTACTATTTACGATATTAAACGAAAAAAAAAAAAGTTTTATGCTGTTATCATTTAAATTTCATTTTTTAATTATTTCCACGAATATAAATCAAATCTTCATTATTTTTGCTCAAAAAGCAAGATCTGGTGATAGTGAATGTGTACTTTGTCTTAATTGTTTTATTTTCGTAGTTTGCTCCGGACGTACATACATACATACACACCAAACTGCCCTTTATATATGTATAGATATACCTATTTCCCCCCCCTTAAAATAGTCAATTTACATTTGTCTGTTTTCTCAAGTGACAATAATTAAAAAATGAAAGCCCCCGCCCCCCAGTAAAGAAGTGAATGTTTTGATTTACAAGTTGCAATTAAAATATATTTTTTAGCATTCATACATTTATTTATTGGGGTTGCATGGTGTAATGGTTAGTCGTAGAAAAAGAACCATTACTCCCAGGTCCACCCTGACACGTTGTAGTAATACCTGTTAGGGTCCAATCTATGGGTCAAATATATATTTACCAACCCCTCCGCACGGACAGGATGTGACACAAGGTCATTTTTTTAAGCGGAGTTCAACAGGTTTGAATTCAGAGTTTTCCTTCTCCTTGACCGGTTGCCTAACCAAGGTTAAATAGCCCAGTCTGCCCTACTATTTATCCATAGCTGGAGGGAGAGTAGGATTCATACTTTTCCCAAGGATATTAGCGCTAAGTGAAATTCAATTACCACGTCCAGGATTTGAACTCGGGGCGACAAGTCCATTTCCCATGACTAAACCATTACACCACGCGCTTCCAATCTATGGCTCAAATAGAAAAATTGAGTTAAAAAAAGAATTTTTAATACCCATCAATAATGAATAAAACAAAATGTCTTTGGTACAAAATAACCCAACAAGATTAACTTGCCGTAAAACCAACCAACCAACCAGCCCGGCATGTCTTGTTCATTTTACTTAGATGGTTTGTGTGATAGGAGGCAAGTGGCCGTATAATTGCTGTAATGTGGCGGTACTGCTTCTAGTATCTATTCAAAAACTTACGCAGTATCCTTGTGTAGTTTCCCCCCTATGTGTGGGTGTGGAATGGGTACGACCGCCGCGCGCACGAGCGTGGTGTAAATGAACTCTCATTGCTCAAAAGAAAAACTGACATTAGAAAACTCGGCTGAATCGGCGCGGATTTTTCCCCTTCTCTGTCAAATGTCATATTTTGAAAATAAATCAGTTTTTAATTTTCTCAGCTGCAAACCGCTTCTTTTTTCTTTTTTTCACAGCCGCAAGCGCAACTGATGCGGGACATTCCGTCACATTCCAAATGTTTCCTTGACACCAGAATGGATTGGCAAAAGATTAGAGAAACATTTTCAGGTGAGCCGACAGAAATGGTCAGCATTGTACGCACTCTGGAGACAACTTCTTTTAGGGGTGGGGGTAGGGTATTGGCAGGAGCGGGGGCGTGGCACATGGGGAAAACAAGATGATTATCTGATTGGATAATTGACTAGGGGGTGGGGTTAAAGTTTATCATTTAGACTAGCAAAAAACTGTTTTAATTTTTGCTAATCTTATAATGGAGATTGTGTGTTTTTTTTGTCTAACCGAAACTACTCAAGTCACAATTCCCTTACATATTTACGTCACATTCACCATGATTTTACTTCCATTTAACCTCTATAAACAAAATTGTTTTACATTATTAATACTATTTCTGAATGTTTGAGATAAGGCTTGAAGATTAGTATTCGGACTATTGTCCCCATCTTCATTGTTATTTATAACCCATAATTAAGAAGGCTAGATCAGATTGAAACCCCTCCAAAAAAACAAACAAAAAAAAAACAAAAACAATATGAGTCTAGGTAAAAAAATCATACATAAGTAAATAGGTAGATATTCTAGCCAAATCAAGACATTAGGTTTATAAGTTCCCAAAATTCACACTCAATTGTCCAATTGGACACATGGCCTAGTGGATAAGGTAGTTAGGTTAAGACAGTTCTAAGTGACAGTTATCTCTGGATCCCGAGTTCAATCCTGAGTATAGGCAGTTAGAAAAATAATTAACACAACTAGAGAACAGGATACCCCCGTGGAATAAAAAAGGGTTAGGTTCAAAGTTCCGTGATGGCTCCCGATTACGACAAGAAGGTTCCCGAGTCCGACAAGAAATACCTGAAGAAGGCCGGGGGCATATCGGCCGAAACGTTAGTACAAATAACAATGAAGAATAACGCAGATAATACTATTATTAATATTGTTGACCATATCTACATACTAATAACATGAAATTGTATTTATATATACAACAAAATAGCAGTTTACAGTGTGAACGGAAATGCTAATTTGCATATTGATATTAAAAATTTGATTTTTAATAAATATGTTCTTGGTATTATTAATTTCTAATTGTTTGGTTTCATTTTAATGAATATGAGCAAAAATCTCTTAAAAGAAATCCATTAACAAGAAGAAATAACTTATTTTATTCTTTGCTTCCTAATTAACTAAATAGTTAACTAAATAGTTAATTTAACTAAATAGTTAAATTAGGAAAAATTAGCAATACAAGAAGCGAGTGATGAAAAATAAAATTTCAGTTCTATTTTTCGATTAAACCCTCCTCAGTTTCAAATCTTTTTATCTGCATTCTTATTTAGTTTCATTGGGGTTTCTAATTTAATATATTTTATTACATTAAGACTTTAATACTTGCACTGGAGGGTGCATATATTTGCTAGTCTAAATAATAAATTAAAATAATGTATAATAGATTATTTCAATTTTTTAAATGTATGTCATGTCATTGTTTCTATTAACTTAACTTTTAACTGATCAAGTCATTTTAGAATTTAATAACAAATATTTAACTGTGGCATTTGGAAATCTAATAGATTGCAATGGAGTTATTAGAATGATAATTAATTACAATAGTTTTATTTATTTTGTTATTGACAAAAAGAATTACAATGGTTAAATTACAACAATACTTATAGTACCAGTGTGAAATTAAGTTTGAAAGATATTGCTTAAGGGAGGTGGGAGTTAAAAATTCAATCTAAGAGGGTTTGTATCATAAGTAAAATCATCAACATTTATTATAGGAGTAAAAAAAAAAAGAAAAAGAAATTGAAATAGAAACTGGGTTCTTTTCCCCTCAAATAAATTTGCGTGCATCTATCAATTATTAATTAAACAATTATTTTGAATATTTTACAAATAAATTTTGCACCAAATCGTAGGTATTTATTTATTTGAAAACTATTTAGTTAACTTCTTGATATTGAAAAAAAAAAAAGAAAAAAAAAAAAAAAAAGAAAAAAAGACTTTCTTGTTTGTAAATAATTTTCTCGTAAGACTATACGTTAGATACTTTAAATACATATTAAAATAAAACTATTCATAGATATACAATACCGGCTATGTATTTATTAAAATTAAAAAAAAAAAAACAACAACAATACGGACCGTCAAACAAAGCATACTCAAATTTTGAGTGTATATAATACAAGGTTGTTCTTTATTCTATGTATTGACGATTTTGGATAATATGTCATAAGCAGTGAGGTAGTTTCGGTTACAGACAAAATGAGATTGAATCTCCATTATTTATAAGATATATAAATGAATTATTAATATATCTACATTTATGTAAAAAATGTTATGCTTAAATAATAGGTACCAGGTACTTTTTACAATATCCCAATTTTTCCTAAAGCTACACCCCCCCCCTTTTTGGCATAGATATCCAATAACTAAACTTTGAACCCCATTCTGACTTAACTCGTTTTTCTGAGGACTCGTTCAAAATTAATTTCATATCGACGAAGCCAAACTACCCACACTATGAATTGAAGTCTCGGTAAGCACGTGACTTAGAAACAGGATTTCTTGAGCGGCTTTCTTATGATAACCAATGAGATAATTTGATGTATCAGTTTAGATAGAACTTTTTCATTTTGTCTAAATCATTTAAGTGAATTGTAATTTAGTTAGTCGACAATTCTTGTTTCACTGCATTCCAAACAGAAAACAATTTCCGCTGCAACGAACGCAGGAAAAAAACAAAACAAAACAAAACAACTATTACAGTATGTGTGAATGAATGTATGTAAAACACAAACACGCACAGGCGCGCATATGTATATATAATCGCCCATAAATAATTACATTCCTATCATTTTTTTATAAAACTTTATCTATCTATAGATACATAAAGAGCAGTTGGTGTGTATGTAGGTATGTCCGGATGGAACTACGAAAATAAAACAATTAAAAGAAAAGTATATATATATATATATATATATATATATATATATCACTGGTTAATCACGCATTAATGCGGTCTGACGAAACTCATTGGTATATTCAGATACCTATGCGTGGAAATGTTATAATACCCGCATAATAACCGATTTTTAAGCTTTTGTCTTTACTAATATATATATATATATATATATATATATATATATATGACATTTTTTAACAATGAATTGAAAACAAATAAAAAATTATATAATAAATCAGATGATTTGTTTTCGGGTTGTTTATCTTGAAGATAACCGTATTTTTCAAAATTCAATTTAGAATACTGACTTATGTATTAACAAAATTATCTTTTTCTGATAAATACAAACAATGTAATTTTTAAAAGTTAGACATTTATTGAATGAAACCAATTTTGACATGACTCTGAATTCGTAATAAATGACTGAAATCTCGGTATCTAAAATCAACGTTTCTCAACCGGGGTTCACCGGAACCCTAAGATTCCGTAAAATCTCCCTAAAGGTTCCCCGATAACAAATAAGTTAATGCACCTTTGACATTTTATTTAATTTCATATTTGTAATATTACTAAACACGCATAATATATTCTTGGTTATTGTAATGTAGATATCATTCTATCTAACGTATTATGTTATTAAAAAATATAACACTAATTTATATTTATATATAGGTATATGATATTAGTTACTTATGTTTATTTTTTTAAGTTTGAGTTTAGAATTATTTGTGTGAATTAAAACTCACCGATGAAGTAATATAAACAAACAGTATAAATTCTATTTAGCATTACCAAAAAAGTTGATAAAAAGTATTAACTTTTCCTTAAACCAGTTATTAAAATATATATACTATGATATTTAATATCGCATGAACTACGATGGAAATAAAATGAGAAAGATATGCTATATAATTTTGTTTTTGCGTAAGGGTTCCTTGAGACATGTAATTTATTTCAAGGGTCACGAAAAGGTAAAAAGAATTAGAAACGTTGAGACAAACCAACCGCCATTTTTTAATCAGATAGAACGGGCCGTATGACCTTTAGGCACCCCTTTTGCAATCTCGATTCGTGGGGACATTTTTTCCATTTACACCGTCAAAATCCGGTTAATTGTTAACAGACAATTTTTAGAGTTTTTTTTTTTTTTTTTAGATTATAAAACTAACCCCTAACCAACAACCGGATTTTGACGGTGTAAATGAGAAAAATGTCCCTACGAATCGAGATCGCAAAAGGGGTGCCTAAAGGTCATATGGTCCAATAGAACTATGTTAACAAACTCGGCCGTTTTCTTTTTGATACAAGTCTGATGATGTCGTCAGCATTTTACCGGAAGTGTCTGCAAATTTCCCATCACGTGATCAGAGGCGAACAAATCTGTACCACATTGCGGAAATTACATCATCATATGAAAGTGATTTAACTAAATATTTTACGACTCTTCATCCTTTTATACGACAATTAATTATACCAAAATATTTAAATACAACAGATATACAAGGTGCGATCAAAAAGTATAGAGACTGAAATTTTAAATTCTTAAGTTAAAAATGTTTAAATCTAAATGAAGACATGCGCACAGATGAAAAACCTATATAATAAAGTGTGGTGTAATGGTTAGAGTCATAGGAAATGAACTCATCGCTCAGAGTTCAAATACTCGACGAGGCTGTTTGCATTTCACATAACGCTAATACCTTAGGTATGGTAGGAATCCAAATTCTCCCTCCAGCTATGGGTAAATAGGACAGTTGGGCTCTTTAATCTTGGCTAGGTAACCAGTCTAGGAAAAAAATGAATTCAATCCTGTTAAACTCCGCTTAAGAAATTGACCTTGAATCACATCCTGCTCATGCGGAGGGGTTGGTATATATATATATTATATATATATATATTTACCAACCTCTCCACACGAGTAGGATGTGACACAAAGTCATTTTTAAGCCGAGTTTAACAGGTTTGAATTCAGAATTTTCCTTCTCCTAGACCGGTTGCCTAACCAAGGTTAAAGACCCAGTCTGCCTTACTATTTATCAATAGCTGGAGGGAGAGTAGGATTTATACCTTTCTCAAGGGTATTAGCGCTAAGTGAAATGCAATTACCACATCCAGGATTTGAACCGGGACGACGATTCCATTTCCCATGACTTTAACCATTACACCACGTGTAAAATGTATATATACTTAAGTAATGAGCGACTTCATGCCACAAACTGGTCCCACTTTTTAACCTCAAAAAGGTGTTTTATATATTTTGGCTACGCTAGCCTACAAAAATATTTTTTCAAAGACAGAAGATCTTCAAATATTTATTTATACTTTCAAAACTATTGTAATACTAGTAAAACAAATGCAATACCGTAAATAAACAATGTAGTCTATACCTTGATATAGCCTACCGTGTTTACTTCGATATTCCAAACATACTAAAATACCACTACTGATACATAATAGCATAGATTAGTGGTTCCCAATCTATGTGTCGCGACACACTGATAGGGCGATATGAAAAACGCAATTTCAATGCAAGTCGTTGCTCACTGGCATATAAACCCTTTTGGGATTATTTAATGCCTAATCAAAAGCCTTAGTGCATGAAATAGTCCTATAGGTTGAATCCACACCAACAACAGTAGTGTCTAGTGTTGTAACACTACATTCACTTTTATTAAAACTAGTTAAACTTGGTAAAATCCTATTTAACCAACAGAAATTCCAACAATGAAATTGAACTTGCGAATTATTTGAATCTATAGAATGTATTCCTTTTGGGTCTGCTGCGAAAAAATTCAAAACAGCTTATTGGTGTGTCACCATACAAAAAAGTTTGGGAACTACTGATCTATATAGTATGGATTTACCAATCCTCCGCACGAGCAGGATTGACACAAGGTCAATTTTTCAAGAGGAGTTTAACAAGTTTGAATTCAGAGTATTTTTTCTCCTAAACTGGTTTCCCTAACCAAAGGTTAAAGAGCCCAGGGAATAGCTGAATGCATACCTTTCCCAAGGGTATTAGTGCTATGTGAAAAGCAAACAGCCTTGTCCAGGATTTGAACCTGGGTCATCAGATCCATTTCCTTTGACGATAACCATTACACCACAAGTGATTATCAAATAGAGTAAAGCAAAATTGGATGGAAATCCAATAGAAAGAATGTGTAGCTCCAATCATCCAAATATTAAATATTTTCGTATTCTTCATTCATGGATCTATAGAATGTATTCCTTTTATAAATGTGCCGCGAAAATTTTAAATAGCTCATTGGTGTGTCGCCATACAAAAAGGTTTGGGAACCTGACATAGATAATACAGTGGTTCCTTGATTTACAAGGTTACGGTGTTCCACTCGTAACTCATTTCTTTTCGAATATCAAATCAATTTTTCTTAAATGCCATTAATCCGTTCCAACACCCACCCCCGCAAAAAAGAAAAAAAAAAACACTAATTTTTTTTGTTACGTCATTTTAAATAAGAAAAATTTCACTGCATTGTATTAATTCCGACCACCCATCTAGCCTAATTAAGCACAAAAGTGGAGTGTTGCATGTCATGGACTGCTCAACCACCAGGATTCAATCATTAAGCATCATGAGTCGTCTCCAATGGCTAACATGTGGTCGGATTTTACCTCTCTGCAGGGAGCGCAGTCAATATATTCTTCAACCCCAGGCGGCAAAAGATTTGATTTAGAGTTTATTGTAAATTAGCACTTACTCCTGATTATCGGGCTTACGGTTTTTAGTAATATAACACCCAACTCGAAATATTAGGTTTCGTGTGTATATCAAAATAGCGCTTAAGTCCTAAATATTGTGCTTACGGGTTGAAAGGGTTAAGAGGCTGCAAACGGCGACTATGATGATCACAAGGTCATTTAATACAACCACCCACAGTACCCACCCCACAGTACCGACCCACAGTCTAATCGTCCGTTTGCACATTGTTTAAGCTCCATTACTTTTCATCCGATGCATTGTTATAAACAAGTCTAAATAAAGTGGATAGGAAAGTGTGAGTCGAAAGAGGCGAGGCTGATAAGAAAAAAAAGCATCAACAATTGACTGATTACTGGCAAAGTTTCTTATTATACATTAAGCCAAGAAGATTAGCCGAAGAAAAGGCCGTTTCTCAGTTATCTGACGCCAGAATTCTAACTGAGATATCTACTGACAGTGTTTATCGCTTAGAAATTCGGACCGGTTGTTTTTAGCGACAGATGCTTAAAGTAAAGGGAATGTACAGAAGTGCTGTCTCAAGAACAAGTGCCTGTGCTACTCAAGAGATACTTTTCTCTCAACTACTTTAAGTTCGTGATTTAGAAAATAGAAAGAATCGGGTGAAACGTGTGGGAACAAAGTTCAATTTGAAGAGTTTAGGCTGAACGTTTTTGTTTTAATTGTTAACTAGCAGCGGCTACCCAGCGACGTCTGGGTAGAGGGGGGATTTTTTAAAAAGTTAGTCCCGCAGATACATTATTACTGAATTGTGAGTTGAATCCTTGTGGGATACCCCATTTAAATCCCTATGTAAAAAATAGACCTTGCATTGATCCAGCTAGTCTGGAAAGAAATGTTAATGTCTACTATCTAAAAATATTAAATGAAGAAAAAAATCCATGCATTTAAATTTTTATTTTTTTTAATCAACTTCACGAATATAAATCAAATAAAAACTAAGCCCTGGTGATATTTAATCTGTATATATATTTACTTTGTCGCTAATTGTTTTATTTTCGAAGTTTCATTGGGACATACATATACACACAACTGCCCTTCTATATATATATATATATATATATGAAAAATAGATGGAAATTAATCCGACAGTATGAAATTTAACATTATGAAAAAAACATAACAAACATCATATGTTTTTTCATAATGTTAAATTTCATATATATAATATATATATATATATATATATAGATGTAAGCAAAAAAGTAATCAGGGTGGCCTAATGTCGGTATCAGTCAGACAGCGAAGGAGTATTCCTCTTTCACTAGCGCTAGACCAAGGAGATTGTTTTGGCATCTAAAGTGGAGCGATACACCTACCACCAGCTCCTTTATCGCACAGATCCCTGTGCTACTCATACGCAGAGTTGGCGAGGGCCGGCATCTAACCAGGAACCTTGTGGTTCCTATTCGGACACTCTACGACTGAGCTAAACCGGCCTTTCTAAATAATACCAACAGGACACGTACACGTTCGGCACTCTTGTACTTTTTCGACCATTTCACTTTGTTTTTTTTTTGTTTTTTTAGAGTGATGTTCAGTAAATATTGTAGCATAAAGTTTACATAGGCCAAAATTCTACCCTCTTCTCCTGGGGGTTTGTATCATTCATAAAACACCTAAAATGAAGATCTTTCTTTAATATCATCGTCACAACAAATCTAATCCTGACGATTATAGGAGAGAAAGAGTGAGTTCAACTAAGTGCATAAATGATCATACTTCAATTGATTTGTTTAGTGTTAGTAAAATCTGTAATTTTCACAAAATACAATTATCTTTTAGAAGTTATATATATATATATATATATATATATAAGCAAAATTTGTCCATGACAAACTTTTAAAAAATTTGGAACACCAGATAAATAGGCGAGAGATTCCGAGCTGAAAAGCATAGACTAATATTTAGTTCACTAAACTGTTGGTATCGCTATAATAGAAAGCAGGCAGCGAACAATCTTTTATTAGCAGCAGGAGTTAGTCTACGGACAGTTCCGCAAATTGGTTGATTTTGGTTTAATTAATTATATCCCTTAATCAGTAAAAATCAACCAAATTTGGTGTGTTTCTTAGTTAGAAGGATATTAATGTGTATGCAAGATTTCAAATCTGAGTGACCTCACGTCTTGGAGTCATACGTCGACACGTACATACCAAACTTCCTTATATATATATAGTGTGAACAAAAAGTGTTAAGACAATCAGGAATATTTCTTGTATGTTGTTTATTCTCAACTAGTTTCGACCTTAGGTCATCGTCAGGAGAAAATTTCTTATTTGAAGAAATTGTTGATAGATTATTAGAATAGGGGGAATTATAGAAGAACTATAAAAGTTGAATATATATATATATATACACACACACACACACACACACACCTTCAACACCGAAACCGTTGTAGAGAGAAAAACATTTTTTTCTATAACTATAAATGCTCTATATTTTATACAATGAAAACGTGGTAGTAACTTTTTGATATATATATATATTATAATGGAGATTGCGTGTTTTTTCTGTCTGTAACCGAAACTATATTACTACTCAAGTCACAATTCCCTTAGTTATTTACGTGACATTCTCCATGATTTTATTTTTATTTAAACCTCCATTATTAATAAAATTGTTTTACATTATTAATACTGTTGACCATATCTACATACAAATAACATGCAATTGTATTTATATATACAACAAAATAGCGGATTATAGTGTGAATGGGGAGGCTAATTTGCATATTGATATTAAAAAATTGATTTTAATAAATATATGCTTAGAATTATTGATTTCTAATTGTTTGGTTCTATCTTTTTGAATATGAGCAAAAATCTCGGGGATAAATCTTAAAAGAAATTCATTAATAAGAAGAAATAACTGTAATATTATTCTTTACTTCCTATTTTAACTAAATAGTTAAATTAGGAAAATTTACCAATGAAACAGGGGAGTAATGGAAAATGATGGAAGAGTTACTTTCAAAGTTGTTCTATTTTTCAATCATACCCCCCTCTGTTCCAAACCTTTTTATCTGCATTTTTATTCAGTTTCATTAGCCTTTCTAATTTAATATGATATTTTATTATATTAAAACTTAAATACTTGCACCGGAGGGTGCATATATTTGCTAGTATATATAATATATATTGTCGATTTCAACTTAAAGAGTCGGGAATTAGCAATGTCACCGATGATAACCCTGATGCTGACCTAACTAGCAACATGGTGACTAATCAATAATCGATGATGGTGATGACCTCTGAATAATTACTGGCTAGTGCAATCATAAGTGAAATAACTTGACAAAAGGGTATTTACCGCTCATTCCACGTATGAGGGTGTGACACAAGGACATTTTAATGCTGGCCCACCCACGAGCCGAGACTCATATGTGGTAGGTGCAAAAAATGCGTTGATCTCGTCGGCATTCCCTCTCAAAGGGGTCCAGTGGCCGAAACCACCGGACCCCACCCCAACGAGCGAGAAAGAAGTACAAATAACTTGACAGAAGTATCAATGGCAAATGTCGGCCATGTTGGGACTTTGCTATGATGGGGTGGGGGAAGGGGGTCGGCCATGTTGGTTGGCAGAAATCGGCTAGAATTGAGTCCGTTTACTGTAGTATATTGGATTGTTTTGCTTTATTTGTTTAATGGCATATCAACTCATTATGGGTCATTAATGCCGAAAATTGATCCATTTGTAAATGTAATTATAACTATATTTTCAATGTTCCATTACACTTGACTATAATCATTTGTTTACACATAGATAAGAATATTTTGTATAACTTTCATACTAATAATTTATGCACATTACTATAGTGCATAAATTAACTATTGTCCAGACAACAGCATTGTTGAAATCGGCTAGAATACTTAGAAGAGTCCTGGAGATCTGAGGAGCTTTGTTCTCACACACTCAGTGAATGTCACAATGAAAACACAGAAAAAAATCACAATGAGTAAAATAATAACTATCGTGATAATTTGATTATTACAATGTTTAATAAGCTTACTTAAGAGCTATTGTAAATAGTTCAATATGTAAAAAGTATAATTTGGTTTAACTCACATTTTTTCTTTCTTTCCTTTTCATTGTGTTCGATTGAAACAGATTAGTGTTATCTGTTCCACACGCTCACCCCTCTCCATTTCCCTACTCTCTTGTTTTATTTTTCTGTGTAGCATGTCATTTTTCTTCCTTTCTTTATAATAAAAACGGAATGGGCATTATTTAGCTGAGCTGACAACACTCATAAAAAAATAATTCGGTGGATAAGCAACACCAGATAATCAGGAGTTACATTTTTGTATTTCATCTTGCGCGATTCGGACGACCTCAATTTTAACCAGTGGTTGTTGCAAGATTATAACTGTATTATTATATAGATGTTTATAATAGTAAATAATTATAACTTCATTGAACTATTCTTAATACAAAAAATTGCACACAGTTATATAGTATCACGTATTCGTATCTAATATGAATAATTTTCCAACACACCCATTTAACCTATATATAGGACTCTAACATGTACTACCACTCCTGGGATTCATGACAAGGGATACAGACAGGATGCACAATTAATATCGTAAACTTCCTTAAGTGTTATCGACAAAAAATACATATACAATTACACAAGACGTTCTATTATAAATGCATGAGCAGGATATGACACAAGGTCAATTTCTAAAGCGGAGTTTAGCAGGTTTGAATTCAGAGTTTTCTTTTTCATTGGCTGGCCGTCTAACCAAGGTTAAAAAAGCCTAGTCTACCCACTATTTACCTGTAGCTAGAGGGAGAATAGTTAGATGCATACTTTTCCCAATGTGTAACACTATTAAAAGTGTTATGGGTTGATTGGCGATCTGTTAATTATTTACTAATTAATTAAAACTACCTTAATTATTAATTATGGTGGTGTGTTAAAATTAAAAATAAGAAAATCAATAATAATAATAATAATAATAATAATTGTTTATATTAAAAATATAAATTTGTCTAAGCAAAGAATCCTCACGTAGGCATACATTCTTTAAATTATGGAATTTAATATATATAATCGGAATTTAAAATTTTCACAAAATAAAATGATAATCTAACAAAGAAGATTCCAGTTTTTGAAAAGTTGGTCAACAATTTCAAAAACTTAAATAAAACAATGGTTGGCCTTGACTCGTTGGAGTTGGAAAAACCCAAATGGAAAGATACAAGCTAGACTGGCACAAGGCCATTTAGACACGTAGGCAATGTTATCGAGTGGCTGGCCAGAGACATATATTAGGGGTGGGGAGGCCTGGATCCCATAAATAACAGACCGAAACTAAAGAAGACAGACCGAAGTGACAGACAGAAGAAGAAAAGGAGAAGAGAGAAGCGGAGTCAGACACTCCGAAACCAGGGAGCCCGCCATAGCTCGGTGCCCTTGATACAACTTTACCGTCCATACTACACTCTGGCGTCTTGCCACTCGGTAACAAAATTGATAATTTAGCCAAGAACTAGCTGTAGATCGCCAATCAACTGACAAATAAATCACCTCGCTCCTTTGTAAAATAAATGTATATATTTTGTACATAAGCATAAAAAAAGGCGTTGTGTTCAATTGTTTTGTTGATCCGTTGACAGCTTTTGGTTATTTAATCTTATTTCAGCCGAGTTGGTAAAAGGAACGAAACCAGCTCTTTTTCAGCCTTCCTGTAAATCAACAGACAACATAAGAACGGGAGGTTGGAATGGGCAGTTTCGACGACTGTAATACTGAGCCGGAGCATCGTTCTCATACATAACATACATACGTTTGAGACCGTGCCCCAGCACATGTTATTATAAAGGGTATTAGTGTTATATGCAAACAGACTCGTCCAGGATTTGAACTTGGGTCGAAGAGTCCATTTCATACGACTAACCATTACACCACATGCCATATAACAGTTATAATGTATCAAGTATTAGTATCTAATATGATATTCAAACACGTCCTTTTCATCTATAGATAGGATCTTAACAAGTACTACCACTCCGGGTCAGAGTGGACCTGGGAGTAATGAAAAGGGATACTCCACACTCTCAGAGGATACAGTCGGCGTATTCTTAGCTTCACCGACTGGGCAGACTATTAATATCGTTATCTCTCTTAAGTGTTATCGACAAAAATTGCATATACAAATACACGTGACGTTCTATTATAGTAGTTAATGAGGATCATTATTGACCGTCAGGTGAAACCAGTTCAGACGGACAGAGCCTCACCCCACACACCACCACCCGAGATTGGGTTTGGAAAACTTTTTTTTTTTTTAACTACATGAATAATTCCTGGGCACAATTTTCCTTTTTAAAAGTGAGAACATCTAAAATACAGAAGAGGAAAAGGTAGAGTGTTGGAATTCTTTGGAAAGAAAAAACTTTCACATACACACACCACATTACACCAAATGACCCGTACCCGCAATAATAAAAAGATGAACTCCTTCACGTCTGTCCTGAATATTTAAGTTGAGATAACACCGGATAACAATGCTAAAGATTTAAAAAAAAAAAAAAAAAAAAAAAAAAAAAAAAAAAAAAAGAAAGAGAGAGAGAGAGGAGAGAGAGAGAGAGAGAGAGAGAGAGAGAGAGAGAGAGAGAGAGAGAGAGAGAGAAGAGAGAGAGAGAGAGAGAGAGGAAAAAGAGAGAGAGAGAGAGAGAGAGAGAGAGAGAGAGAGAGAGAGAGAGAGAGAGAGAGAGAAGAGAGAGAGAGAGAGAGAGAGAGAGAGAGAGAAGAGAGAGAGAGAGAGAGAGAGGAGAGAGAGAGAGAGAGAGAGAGAGAGAGAGAGAGAGAGAGAGAGAGAGAGAGAGAGAGAGAAAGAGAGAGAGAGAGAGAGAAGAGAGAGAGAGAGAAGAGAGAGAAAAAGAGAGAGAGAGAGAGAAAAGAGAGAGAGAGAGAGAGAGAGAGAGAGAGAAGAGAGAGAGAGAGAGAGAGAGAGAGAGAGAGAGAGAGAGAAAGAGAGAGAGAAGAGAAAGAGAAAGAGAGAGAAAGAGAGAGAGAGAGAGAGAAAGAGAGAGAGAGAGAAGAGAGAGAGAGAGAGAGAGAGAGAAAGAGAAAGAGAAAGAGAAGAGAGAGAGAGAAGAAAGAGAAAGAGAGAAAGAGAAAAGAGAGAGAGAAAGAGAGAGAAAGAGAGTAAAAAAAAAATTAAGCGTTTGCGTACTTTTCACAATGCAAGAGCTCAAATGTTATTCGCGGCCAGAATCGCCACTATTCAAATTTTGGTTCCATTTCAAACACCTGCACCCCACTTATCGCGGTCAGACACAAAAGGTCCATTTAATGTTGGGGCCACCCACGAACCGAAGCTCGCGGGATGACCAGCACAAAAATTGCGTGGATCCCTAAAGGAGGCGCCTCAGACATTGGACAATAAATCCAACCCTGCCCCTTTAAATCAAGGAGGCAGTTGTTGCCTGGTGGATGCCCCCCTGGGATCACACCGTTAATTTATCCCCGGTCCAATGGCCGAAACAACCAGACACAGGGCACGGGAATCCTTCTGCACCTGTATCTAATCACAATTATGTGCATCTAATCATAGACACATACCCCCAAGACCGACAAAAACTAGAGGTGGGTCAAAAGCAGAGGTGGTCACTACTAGAATAGGCTTAGTCCTAATTAGTTATCATCCTCCACATTTTAATAACTTGTAGTATTTTTGTTTTAAAAACTGTGAAAATAAACATCTTTCTTCTTCTGTTGTCAAATAAAACATGAGATGATGTAATTGTTGTTTACTAAAATTTCTTCTAGAATAATCTTTAAAACGATAATCAGTAATTAATTAATGACGTTTTATTAATTTACGATTAAAAAAAAAAAAAAAAAAAAAAAAAAGGATAAAAGACGTTTGAAATCAACGCACTTTGAGCTACACCCCTCCCCACCAAAAAACAAAAAACAAAAACAAAACAACAAAAACCTAAAACAACAAATTTGCTAATTAAATTATTGATTATTTATTTCTGTTTGAATCCATTTAGACAAACAGCATAAATGACTGCCTCAAAATAATTGTTTTTTAAATTTTCAAATTTCGTTCAAGTTGTTTGGGTTCAGCTAATTATTATTTACTTAAAGGCATTTTTTGGCGGCATTAAGCTCGGTGTCGAGACGCAGTTTATTATAGAAGTAAATAAATTAGGGAAATATCTGATAATTGGGGTTTAATAGTTATTTCTCTTCAGAAATTAAAATGATGAAAATCTAGACTGGTTGCCTAAGTAAGTAAAAGTAAAGTCGTCGGGTGGCCTAAAGTCGGTATCAGCCAATCAGCGAGGGAGTCTATTCCATTTTCACTAGCGCTACACCAAATATTGTTTTTTGCGTCTGTGGTGGAGCACCACACCTACTTTACCGCATAGATCCCTGTGCTACTCCTACACCGAGTTGGCGAGGGCCGGCATCAAACTAGGAACTTTGTGGTTTCTAGCCGAACGCTCTACCGACTGAGCTAACACGGTGGTTGCCTAACCAAGGTTAAAGAGCCAAGCCTAACCCTATTTACTCAAAGCTGGAGGGAGAATAGTTAAATTCATACCTTTCCCAATGGTATTAGCTCTATGCAAAATACAACCAGCCTTATTCAAAATTCGAACTCGTGTCGCCGTGTCGATTTTCTTCGATAATAACTATTACAACATCAAATCTTAATATATCGATTATTAACAAAACTTTAATAATTTTTAACCTTGGATAACAAAATTATTACTCATTTATGAGTCGACATGGGAATCTTATAGTAGTGTATGTATTTACCCAACCCATCCAGTACGACAAAAGGTAATTTTTTTTATGCTGAACACAAAGCCGGTTTAGCACAATCGGAAATGCATCCGACTAGGAACCACAAGGTTCCTGGTTCGATACCGGCCCTCGCCAACTCAGTGTATGAGTAGCATAGGGAACTGTGCGCTAAAGTGAGGAGCTGATGGTAGGTGTGGCGATCCACCCCAGACGCAAAAAAACAACCTCCTTGTCTAGCCCTAAACGAACAATGTAGTATTTTTACGGCATATCAACTACGGTGGGTCATTTAATACCGGCAATGTCTTGAAAGATTCGTGGTGATAGCTTGGAAGAAAGTTTTCTAAACTCAATTTTTGTTTGTAAACAAATTTTCTATTTAACCCATAAATGGAACCCCAACATGTACTACCACTCCGGGTCAGAGTGGACCTGGAAGCAATGGTGATGAAGGGGTTCTCTACATTCCCCAGACCTGCGGAACTGGAAATTCACCATCAATTAGAATTTAACATCATACCTAGGACATGAAAACCCTCAGCCACCGCCTTCTAGCACCCATATGATAAAAAGGGTTGGGGTTGCCATAAGGGCAATAGAGTCGGGGCAATCATATAGATGCTAGTGATTGACTTGACCAGCCATTTGATCGGAGGAGGCCTCTCTGACCGTCTAGACTAAGTAAGGGTCTAAGTAGAGTGTTGCATGTCTGTCCGTAAGCATCACGGGTCGCCAGCCACGGATAACAAGTGGCCCCATTGGGGGTGTCTTAACCCTCTGCAGAGGTGCAGTCGGTGTATTCTAAAACCACAGCCGAAAGGGCTATGGATTCTTTTACAAAAGATCGTAGAATACCAATATGGAATTACCACCTCCAATTCTGTTTTGGTAAATACATCTTCAGTTTCGATACTTCTTGAATAATTTCATGCCATTTTGATAATTCCTACTCCTCCAAATCTCGAATTATAAACTTGGTAAGGGAACTGTCTGCGTTTTTAGCGATCTTCAGCCAACATAAAAAAATGCGTTAATGTGCGTGCGTGTGTGTACCCAATGACTCATGCCCACTGTGATCTGTACGACTTAACCGTCACCAGGTAACGAACTATGAAGAAAAAAGACTAGTTGAGAAGATTTTTGATTCAATATAACAGAGCCTTCACAAATAAACAGTACAATACGAGCACGAAGTCATGCCTCACTTTATGAACTTGCACCAATCACTTCATTAGGCCAATGATAAACAAAACTCTGGTCGATACTGCAGCCCACTGTTCAAATCCTGGACGAGGCTGGTTGCATTTCATTTGGCACTAATACCCTTGGGAAAGGTATAAATCCAACTATGAGTAAATAGTAGGGTTGACTAGGTTCTTCAACCTTGGTACGGCAACGAGTCTAGAAGGAAAAGTGAATTTAAACCTGGTAAACTTCGCATAAGAATTGACCTTGTGTCGCATCCTGCTCGTGTGGATGGTAAATACATACTCTATCTTTCTCTCTACCCCCCCAAAAAAAAAAACCCCGAGTATTCTGAGTATGACATCAAAGTGCCCCGCTGGTGAGGATTCAGTTCTGGAGCTCTAGGGAGTATGTAGTGGCCCCCCTTCATTTCCATTACTCCCAGGTCCACTGACCCGGAGTGGTAGTACGTGTTAGTGTCCTATATATAGGTAAAAATGGGTGTATTTAAAAATCATTCATATTTAGAAACGAATACGTATCACTATATAACTGAATGAAATTTCTTGTATTTAAAATAGTTCATTGAAGTTATAATTATTTACTGAGTATCATTATTATTACTTGAAACCATATAATTGCTTGCAAATTATTGGTTAGATAGAAATACTTGAAACCATATAACTGTGCAAACAAATTATTAAATATGAATAGTTATTTTAGACTATAATTGTGCATAAATGATTTGTATTAGATAGGAATATTTATGTATAAACAAATGTTTATAGACAAAAGTGTAATTTAAAAAAAAAGAAAGTGCAATGGAACAAAAATGGAATTTCAAAAAGGATATGAACGCCAAATGAAGGAAAACTTTAAATAACCCATTCAGAGTTTATATCTCATTAAACAAATAAAGCAAAATAATGCATGCAGGTATCAGACTCAATTCTGGCAGATTCTTGCCAACCAGCAATAGCAGACCCCATCATGGCCACCTTCCAACATAGATGAGCCCCAACATGGCCGATGTTTGCGATTGGCCATTCTGTCAATTTATTTTACTTTATGGTTGCACTAGCCACTAATTATTCAGAGGCCGTCATCGATTATTGATTAGTCACCATGTTGCTAATTAAGTCAGCATCGTGTTAGGAGGATTATAATGGGTAACATTACTAATTCCCGGCTGTTTAAGTTGCTCAGTCGGTAGAGCGCTCGATTGGAACTATAAGGTCCCTGGTTCGATACTAGCCCTCGCCAACTCGGCCGATGAATAGCACAGGGGTCTATGCGGTAAAGTAAGGAGCTGATGGTAGATGTGGCGCTCCATCTCAGATGCAAAAACAATCTCCTTGATATAGCGCCAGGGGGAAAGGGAAAAGACCCCTCGCTGTCTGGTTGATACCGACCTTTGGCCATCCTGACTTTACTCTTTTTTTATATTCAAACGTCTCGAAAATAATTACATCTATTGGGTATTACAGATTTTACAAACACGAAACAAATCAATTGAAGTATAATCATTTATGCACTTAGTTGAACTCACTACTTTTCTCCTATAATCGTCGACTCGATACATCGTGTAACGTTTGTATTAAGAGATCTTCATTCTAAGTGTTTCAAAAATGATACAACCCTAATGAGAAGAGGGTAGAATTTACCCTATGTGGAGAAAGGTAGACAAACATGGGATGTTGTACAAGATGGATGTTTATTGTAGGTAGTGATGTCGACGTTATAACGTTTCGGTCAGTTAGACCTTCTTCAGGACGTTGGATTGGGTTCTTGCTTCAACGGTGGACATTTTCACACTGGTGAGTTAGGTCGTGAATATTAACCAGGTAGCAGCCCTCTACTCAGCGGTAACAGTATTTATCTGTTGAAACGGCTGGATCATGTGCTAGCCTCATTCAAGCATCCAATCCTTAGGCTGTGTAAGCTATGTCATTTGTCAAGGAGAAACGTTTTTTTACGTCTCAATCAAACAAACGTGAGAATGGCGAAATTTAATATGAAATTCCCATCTACACTATTAGATTAGCATAGTCACTGTTTTCATAGATGGAGTTGAAAAAGGCTTTTGTCCGTCCATGAACTCAAAATAGTTCCTGATGACTTAGAGTATATAGTAGTAGTAGTAGTATAAGTGGCATATTGTCAGTATCAGCCGGACAGTGAGGGAGTCTGTAACCCTTCTCACTAGCGCTAGACAAGGGAGATGTTTTTTTGCTTAGGTGGATCGCCATACCTACCGTCAACTCCCACTTTACCTCACAGTTCAGATTACCATAGTACACGTAAGTTGATTTGGCGAGGACCGGTCTCGAATCCGGAGCCTTGCGATTCCTAGGCGAATGCTCTACCGACTGAGCTAAACTGGCATCGTAACGTATATAAAAAAAGTGTCAGATTTGCAGGAATCACTTAAAAGGATTCCCCCCATCAGAAATAATTCTATGAGACAGAAAGGGGTCAATATGGATATTGGGGCAGACCAAGATTAAAATCAATTAAGAGACAAAAAATGAATACAACATATTCTTGTCTCTCTTTGTGGACTTCAAACCTTGCCACTGTCTGCGCAGCTCTTGTCACGACTTCGATATTGGATCTTTCGTCATTGAAGTAGTTCAAGTACCTTAATGCCATCACCAATAAGGTTAACTCTTTGCCTACCAAATTTCCCACGAATATTCCCGGATTATTCCATTCAAACTGGTTCAAAAGGAATAAGGGTATTTACCATGCATCCCATGTATGCAGGTGTGACACAAGGTCTTTTAATGTGGGCCCACCCACAAACCAAAGATCATGGAATGGTAGGTGCAAAAAATGCGTTGATCCCGTCGGCGCTTCATGCACTGAACAATAAACCAAGTCCTGCTCCTTTAAATCAAGGGACAGGTGTTGCCTGGGGAGATTTCCCCCTGGGATCAACGCAGTTAACATTACTTATCCGGTCCAGAGGTCGAAGCACTCTGGACCCCCGGAACGAGGGCCAAGCATAAGATAAGGAACAAGCGATCTAATAATTTTGTCGTCCCGGATTCCTGCCTTAATTTATGCTATGTTTTTCCTTGAAGATGTCAGGCGTAAATCTGGCCAAATTTAGATATTTACCGAGTCAGGTTTCTTGCTTTTTTTTTTTTCGATTGAATTATCTACAATGAAAAACAGCGTAAATTAGGGCAGGAGACCGGGACGACAGAATGTAGACAGAACCGAATTAAATACCAGTCTTAGTGTTACTTCACAGACAAAACGAAAAGATGACCGGGTGTTCATGTAGGGATTTTTCAACGTAAACAAGTAACACGACGCTACCAGCGGTTTACGGTAGGATCGCAGTAGTGGGAAAGCCGCTGTGACCGAATTAAGGTTTGCAAAGAGTTAAGGACACAATATAACGTAATTTATAAGCAATCGGCTAAATAGAATCGACTAAAGGGATTCAAGTTCCGATTTAAGATAGTTATGATTTTGAAATGTTAAAGAAAAGGTTTTGAAAACGCTGACATGCAATCTTCTAAGAAAGGAAAAAATTGAAGAGAGCCTTTTTGAGAAATTTATTGTAAATCTGGTGCTTCTAAAAAGTCTAATTTGGAAGAAGGTGGGACAAGGGTTGTCATCATTATCCTTTCTTTAACTAAATTCATTTACTGACCCAAAACACATATAATAATCTTTTAATTGCAATACTTTTATTCTGAAAATCGTACGCACAACAATCACCAAAACAAACCAGTTTCTCAATGAAGGTCTAAACTAATTCTATATTTATATATTGTGAGGGAGGCGGGGGATGATTGAATTATGAATTTCTTATTGATATTTTTGTTGTTATTAACACTTTTCTATCATTTTGATTGGTTGAAGAGATAATGTCACATGACCTGTTAGTTTAGGGACTTTTTAAAAGTGCGCGTAATCGATTTGCCAGACCGTCCAGTAGCGAAGGGATTCGGTCATTTCCCTTTATTTTACAACAATTATGAGACCTACCTGGGCGGGAGTGAAAGTTTAGGCATTGGAGATGTATGGTAAAAAAAGGAAGGGGTCCTCTTAAGAAAAATTGTGATATTGTAAAAAAAATACCTGGTGCCTCTAAAGGGAGTGAGGTAATTCCGAGAATGAGGTAACCAAGCGAGTACATCGTACTACTAGTATTTTTGTAATTTAACCTTTTTAGTTCTTCTAGACAAAAAAATGAAATTATTCTGATAAATCCATTGCCATCTATTATATTTCCATATGCCAAAGTTGAATGAGCTGTCTATTTTTATTAAATTCTAAAATTACTTGATTAGTTAAGTTTAAAGTTAATAGAAAAAATAACATGGCAAGTATTTAAAAAAAATATTGTAATAATTTACTAGATTTAATGTATTATCTAGATATGGGAATAGATTATTTGTATCATGATCCTGATCATGAGTGGTGGACTTGCTAACACCCCTGTTAGCTGATGTGGTTCGGTCACAGAGAAATAAATGCCGAGGCGAATTCTCTCGGACAGAACGTCTTTTTTCAGTTGGAGAGAAACGGTGTGTCGTGTTTCAATCTTAAAGTGAACTGAACTTTGGACGGATTGTGTAGAATCTGTTGCCGACGGAATACTTTTTTACGGTCGAACAAACTGATTATTGCGGTTTCTTTTTAAAAAAAAATATTGTAATAATAAAATCTATAATAAATTATCTCGATATATGAATAGATTATTTATATCTACATCTAGATCATTAATGTAATGTCCAAGTAATAGTTACTTTTTACAATATCACAATTTTTCTTTAAGGGACCCCCCTCCTCTTTTCGGCATACATGTCGGGGCACCTAAACTTTGACCCCCGCCCCCTGGAGCTACAGAGGTTTAGGTTATATCGTACTTTCTTCATAAGGTCTCAACAAGACATTGTTGCAAATAAGACATATCGAGTTTTACCTTCTTCCTAAGATTGCAGCTAGTTTGATAGGATCTAGCTCACCTCTGATTATGTGGGTTGGATTTGCCGCCACAGAAAAGAGTCGCATATTAATCTATTGCCAATCTGTCATTTGGTGTCCGTTCAATAGGGACCTCCAAAATAACGTCACGTGATCAATTTATACTATTTTGAAGCAACAATCCAAAATGTGAACTTTAAACAACCCTCTTCTAAACAGTAAAAAAATTACCAACATAAAAAGTTGTTACAAAGAAAAAAAATTAATACCATCGTCAGGTGTAGATTAGTGACATGTGGTTCTTTCTAAACACAGTAGGAGTAAGTAGGAGGAGGGACTCAGATTTATAAGAAATATTATGGGAATGGGGGGGGGAGAATTGGCGGGAAATTATAGGGTAGCCTTCAACAACAAGTTTATACTTAGCGATTGAACAGTTTTACAGATTTCCTCTGTTATATTGTAAGAAATATCGATTATCTTGAGAGAATTTAGCAAGAAAGAATAAAAAAAAAAAAAAACAAAAAAAAAAAAAACAAGAAAATTCCAATAAAATATCTAGAACGACACACGATTCGATCGGCAAAAATTTTACCTACCATTTGTTCCTTCTTCTCTGGAATAGTTTTAAGTCATAAAAGTAGCAAAAATCACCATAATCGCAAAAGTTGTAGAAATAATAAAAATTAGTGATAATGAGGAGTGAAAAAAAGATGGATGGACTTGTGACTTACCATATAACTGGTGAGATTCTTGTTCTGGTAGTCTGGCGAATGTGGAGCACACTTTCATCACCATTGCTCCCAGGTCAACTCACATCTGGGGGTGGTAGTACCTGTTAGGGTCCCATCTATGGATTAAATAGAAACTTTACTTACAAATAAATAAATTAATTAAAAAAAAAAAAGATTGAGTTTAAGAGTATTTCTTCCAAACTATCGCTACGAATATTTCTAAAACTTTGCCGGCATTAAATGACCCATCTTGGTTGATACACCGTAAAACAAAACAAACGAATTTTCCTATTAACCATGAAAGTTAGTCATTTTAAATGAATTATCTATAGTGGAAAAATATTTGAGGGTGGACCCTCTACTCACGTGGATGGCATCGGGTGGATGTGGCAGCGTCTAATCCAAAACATCGATGTCGAGATCTGCGCTTGACCGGAATTTATACATATTTTTTTACCGGAAGGAGATATGCGCATGTGCACCTTTCGTTATAGATAAGAATTTCAGGTGGCCGAAGGCATAAGGAACAGCATAAAGGCGATTTTTCTTGTCTAAGACTCTGGTTGCATTTAGAAGCACCAGATTAAAGTTAAAATCCGGTCTGAGAGACTTTTGTTTTAGTGTTTGGCAAAAAAATGGGTGAAACTTGCGTGACTGTGTCGAGTGAAAGATACTAACATTGAGTTTATGCTTGAAGATACAGGTACCTAAGAATATTGGGTATTTTGGAAGAATAATGTCGACGCATCCCAGGAAAGTTAGACTAGATTTTTAAAAAACGATTTTGTTAATTATTGATTAATTTAGAGTGTGTAAGCTCATGAACCATTTCTTTTTAGTACCCACGAATTTTTCGTTTTCTTTCCTCTCTCCACCCCATTAGATAACTGAAATTCAAGTTCTCCGGGTGCTTGAGGGGGAATTTAATTTTATCAAATTTAATTCTACTTTATATCCCCCCCCCCTTCCAAGCAATTTTCGACCGGTGAACTGTTTTTTCTGCCGTATTACTAAGTGAGGGGGCTCATACTAATAATCATTTTATTTTTATCATATTTTCCTTTTTTTCTCTCGCATTGTTTTCACTTCGGTTTTCTTTTTCGTTTTAATTGTATATATAAATCAAATCACCCCCCCCCTCACGACTAAGTAAATACGGGATTAGGTGTTTGTCATAGAGAGAGACTGGATTGTAGTGCGAATTGGTTTTATGGTGAATGGAAATTTGTAGTATGAATTGTGTCAAAATATCAACTCTTTGCCTACTTCAAACCGCTCACAGCGGCTCTCCCATGACCGTGACCCTACCGTAAACCGCTGACAACGGCTGTCGCGCGTGTCACGTGTTTACACTGAAAAATCACTGTGTAATTATCCCTTCCAATCTTTTGCTTTGTATGTGAACCAAGACTTGTACTTGATCTTTTGGCAATAGGGAAACACACACCAAAACCATAAGCGAAGAGTTAAAGCATCAGTCATCATACTTTTTTGATCACATTTCATATGTAAGAGACATTAAGATAAAAGAAGTTGCAAAATACATTTAAACTCATATCCTAGGCAAAAAAGGGGGAGTGGTCGTAAATGATCCTCAAATGGGAGCGTACACAGACACACACAAACGCATACATGAATGCATGCACACATAATCACACTAACACGCCTAGCCGGTCTCAAATTATATCATTATAATAGAGATCATCTGTATGTCTTTCTCTAACCGAAACTACGTCACCACCAACGTCACAATTCCCTTAGTTATTTACGTTATATTCTCAATGATCATTAAGTAATCATTATTTAATATTCATTAGCATCTTATCTATTAACGATATTTCGATGAAGGTCTAGCTGATTTGCCTCAAAACAGCCCATGTTATTAATGCATTTAAAATCCTGCAATGTGTCTTATATATCACTAAGAAATAAAGATTTACATAGTATATGGTGTTGATAATTTGCATACTGGTTTTAACAAAATCGATTTTAATAAATATTTACTTGGTATTATTAATTTCTAATATTATTGTTTGATTCTCAGACATGTTAAATCAATCCTATCTATAATTTCATATAGAAATCTATTTAAATAAAATCAGTTTAATCTTTTTATATGCGTTCTTGTTTAGTTTCGTGAGTCTTTCTAATTTCATATATATTCATTAAAACTGAAATACTTGCACCTGATGGCGCCTATTTTTACTCGTACGGTATAAAAATGTTTCTTCCTAATCATTTTAAACAAATAAGGAATCCATTATCTGAAACGGGGACCGATAAATGAGAGCCAAACAGGGACTACCACTCCAGGTCAGAATGGATCTGGAGTAAAGGGTTGGCTCCACACTGTCCAAAGATCAAGAACTGGAATCTCATCACCGGATGTAGTTTAACGTCACACTCTGGACACCATTTTTTTTAGGTGTGTGTGTGGAGGGGAGGGAGGGTATTATCCATCTGCAGAGGATGAAGCCAGTGAATTCTAGACCCTGCCAACAGGGATGCATGGGGGGGGGTATATGCATTACTTGTCACCTACCAGGAGAGAGAGAGAGAGAGAGAGAGAGAGAGAGAGAGAGAGAGAGAGAGAGAGAGATACACAATAATAATACTACGTGCCTTGTATTGATTTACAACACACACACACACACCACACACACACACACACACACACACACATATATATATATATATATATATATATATATTTTTTTTTCATGTAAGCTTCAATTTTTATATCTCAAAACTCCTAATAATTTCCAAAATTATAAAACAGAACATCTCTAATTCATTTCGTTATAATTAACATTAGTATCCATATTGTACTTATTACAATAATCAATTATAATTAATTAATGTAAAATAAAACCATTATAGATTACAAATTACTAATACATTACATTACTACTATCCTTATTCATAATTATATAATATAAATATTAGTACTCTCCTTTAAAAATAATAAAATAATAATTATAAACTTTTTAATCATCAATATGCCTATTATTACGACAAACCTCATCTCCACCACATTACCATATCTAAATTTTATTTACTAATTATATATATATATATATATATATATATATATATATATATATAATATAGTATGATTTGCCTCGTTTACGACCTGGCCATATAGCAGTTACTTCGAAGACATAATACACCCTTAAAAGGAACATATATTAATAATGGAAAAAGGAGGGTCGATTTTTAGGTCGAATTCTGAAGACGTAATTTTAGGCCAAAGGGTGTTCTTCACATACGCAGGAGTAATAATTTTATAAAGTGAAAATTCAAAGATACTCAGAAAAATTAGAAATCCCAAGTCACGAAATAATAATTTTATATATTAAGGATTTCAAGGTGTCTGTGCCCTTGTGTCTGTGTGCCCGTTTTTCACGGTCACATTTGGGGATCATTGGTGAGGACTAAAATTTGGGAAGGAAGAGAACACATCGACTTATATACGAATTCTTAGCGCGTGAGGTTGAAATTTAGCATAATCGGAACGACTAGGATCAATTGTTGATATTATTTATAAATTAGTTATAAACTATTTAAAAATTAATAGCATATAATAATGATTTTGTGACCCTAAATAAAACGTAGCATTATTGTGTGTGTGTGTGTGTGTGTGTGTGTGTGTGTGTCTGTCACTCTGTGTGTTTAGCCGTTTGTATGTATACCTGTCTCTGTATGTATATACCTGTACGTGTGTGTGAAATGCATTTGCATAAGGACAGCGTAATGCATATAAGTTGTTCAATATTTTATGCAACTCTGTTGGGAGCTCTAGGATACGCCTTCCTAATATATATAATTATATAACTAATATATGTATAGTTAGCCTTTCCCTATATATAATATATATATATATATATATATATATATATATATATATATATATATATATATATATAGTTGTCTTGGCAGTACAAAATTTTATTAGGACACAGAAATTTTCGAACCCCTCCACACGGTTCGTAATTTCTCTCATTTTCTCGTTCTTATTGAAAAAGGGGTGAAAAAAAAATTAACCTTTTTTTCTCAATTATTCCAACCATCGTATTTCCTACTGTCAATGTATTTCTCTGACGAGGATTGTCCGAAAAAAGATTTTATTTTAGATTATACATCTAATTACAAGGGTACCTAACTTTCTTTTAGAAATTCTTTCCATCGCTTTTATGATGAATTCGCTTTTACGTGTCCTAATATATATATATATATATATATATATATATATATATATATATATATATATATATATATATATATATATATGGGTGTTCATAAAGTCTTGCAGCAGTTTTAAAATTTGATAACTCACATTGTACAAATGATAGAATGATTTAATAAAATCCATCTTAAAATTCAACTCACGGAGTTTGATTTTTATGTATGTTTTGACTATTGCATACCAATCAGTCCTGCAGCAGATTTCAAACGGAATGACAAAGATGCCAGTCTAATTAGTATGCAATAATCTTACATAAAAATCAAATTGCAAGATTTGAACTATCATACCGTTTTTACTATATATATATATATATATATATATATATATAATCCTTCTATATATATTTCTAAATCAATACAGGACACGTAGTAATATTATTGTTGTGTGTGTGTGTGTGTACCTGTTTGTAAGTGTGTACCAGTGTGTGCATGCATATGTGAAATGTACTTGCATAAGGGCCGTGTAATGCATAGAACTCCAATATTCTATGCATCTTTGTAGTCGAGGCCTAGGATAAACCTTCTTAATATATATACCTCATATAACTTATATATATATATATATATATATATATATATATATATATATATATATGAACAAATAAAAGGTTTAGCTCTTTTTTTTATTAACATATGAACAATCTTTACGACTGAGCGGTTTGATGCTAGTGCATTCGTCAGGTAAACGAAATAGCTTTTGTTACTCGGCAAAATTACCTGCAAATAGTAAATGAAATATATATATATATATATATATATATATATATATATATATATATATATATATTCATATTTCTGACTATATTGATTTTCTAAACTTATTGAATATTTTTTTTCATTCATAATTACGACTTATTTAGTGAATTATTTTTATCGATTGTCAAAATTACGATTTTTTGCCTTCTCCGTTAAGTCATCCCTTTTCACACACACACACACACACACACACACACATATATATATATATATATATATATATGCATATCAGACGCGTGTGCACATCCCTTTGTCCGTATGTGTCCACACTCTGAGTGCATACACTCAGATGCACAATCCCCTTCCCCAATTAAATGCACAAGCCCCGGGGATAGTACGTGATTTACATTTCTCGCTGGCAGATTTAGCAGGAAGGCTTCAACTATTCACTGACACGTTGGCTGCTTCCGCAAATGCCCTCTTCCTTTCGAACCAGGAAGAAATCTAAATAAAGAACATAAAAATGGCGATTGAAAAGTAACTTCCTATTTTAAGATATTTGTAATTTTTTTTTTTATGCAGTTACATTTTTTCTCAATGCATGTTTCGTAATATATGCCAATTAAATCTGTGTTGTAGTTTTTCTTTTCTCCTCCACATTTTGCTATTGTTGTTCGTGAATGGCTGAATCACCATTTTCCTAGGCGATGGATGGGTAGATGTGGTCTGCATGAGTGGCCGGTGGCCAGAAGCCCTGATTTAATACCCTGCGACTTTTTTTTATTGGGTTTGTTAGAAGGAGAAAGTCTACTCTACGAGACCAACGACTTTGGAAGAACTTGAAGGACGAATACGAGAATTTATTTCTGCCATTCCACAAGAGTTCCCGGGTAGATTAGATTGATGCGATTCCCGAGCGGTTTGAGAGGCTGGAGGCGAATGCTGGTGCCCATATAGAATTTTAAATAAAACCCCATGTTATGTGTATTCTTCTCATATTCATTTTTTTTGTAAAAATAATGAAATAAATTATGAGATGTTTAAAATAGGGAAGGGAATTATTTCACAATCACCCTGTACTTATTATACGGTGGGGGGTAGTTAAAGAATGGGAGCACGAGGAAATACACCAATAATGCCACAAACTATCAAATCTGGGTAAACGGAGTTCAGGGACGTAAACTTTTACCATAGTCTACTGGACAGATGTTAGTGGAATATGAAATAAAGTCAAATGAATATATTTTAAATTTCTGAGCTGGGATTAATACTTTTAATAAAATTGAAACTCTAAGGAAAATATAACTTAACACGTTAATTTAATAGAAATATCATTAAATACTCAGCAAAATTACCTGCAAATAGTAATTTTCAGTTTATTTCAGTATAGGAGTTGATAAGTGTATAATCTCAATTCTATTAAAATAACAACGAATTGTATAACTGAATCACTCAGCAACAACTTTAAATCTTTGCATCAAGTAATGCTGTCGTTTTTTAAAAACAACTTATCAATGAATTAACGTATTAAGTTATGATTTCTTTAGTTTGATTTTTATTAAGGATATTAATCCCAGTTCAGAAATTAAAAATATATACATTGGACTTCATTTCATATTCCACTAACATCTGTCCGGTAGACAACTGTAAAAATTTACGCCCATAAATTCACAATCTACCCAAATCTGATTTATACGTTTAAACGTTCGTAAAGTTCGTTTGATATTTTCTACATAACATGATCAGTGATTAGAAATGGAAATACAGATATATTTTAGACGAGAAGTGGCTACCCAGTCCTCTCCAGGTAGAGGGGGTGTGGTAACCCCCCCCCCCAAAAAAAAAATGGCGTATTGATTTGTTTACTTTTAAGATTTATAAATGCTGGATATCTTTAAGTAGAATTTCAATGCTATTTCTATGTATATTTTAATTTTTAAATATCTTCAAATATAAATCAGGAACAATTGATATTTCATGTATATATATATATATATATATATATATATATATATATATATATATATATATATATATATAACTACTAAAAGTAGAGGAATCATATGTAAATAGGGAGGTGATATTTTATTATGGAATAAAATATAAAATAAAGGGGATACGAAGGCCTTTTCGACAGGTACTTTTTCAAGTATATACACCGGTGACAATTAAAAGTCAGAATGTAAAGAAATTGATAAGAACGAAATATATATATATATATATATATATATATATATATATATATATATATATACTTTGTTAATTGTTTTATTTTCGTTGTTTCATGACGACATCCATACACTCCAACTGCCGTTTGTTTATGAATAGATAGATGGATAAATTGAAATAATGTAAGATCATAGGATCGGTAAGGTGAGCAGAGCGTATCACCCCCCCCCTTTTTAAAAAGAAGGCAAACCAGCCTTTTGCACGCACGTTTTAGGCGTCGCGCTACTTGTTTATAGTAACCCTACCCCCTTTCTTTCCTTCCTTCTTTCTTTCTACCCCCTTTCTCTCTTTGTTACATAATTGCCGAGTACAATTCTCGTTGTCGCCCAACTTATGGAAATTATAATCGAGCCTCTTTTTGAGAAAAGATTGTTTACAACACAAGCATTAAACTAATTGATTAATTAAAAAAACACACAAAAAAACAACAAACAAAACAAAAAACAAAGATTGAAAAAATTACGTAAATACAGAACGTATGTTAAAAAAAAAAAAGATTTCTTAATTTTCCGGATCATTTTATTTGTAAAACTAGGGATGACAGTCGGGTGTAGCTAACTGCTTCTGCTACTACAACACTTTTGACAAAGAATGTGGTGATAGTCCATTCAGATATGTCAGAGGTGCTTAGAACATTCATTTTCCCCTATAAGACATTCGCTATACCAACAAAAATTATCACACTATGTAAAAAGA
>CM042140.1:4709415-4711915 GCA_023376005.1 Doryteuthis pealeii
CAACCCCCTGTATTTCTGAAGGCCCCTTTTCATATCACGGGCGGAACTTTCCATGGAATATTACAGAAAGCCCGCGAAATACGTGAAGTCACGTGGGACAGTTTCAGCTTGGACGTCAGCAGAGAAGATATATCTGTTTTAGCTGGGGCTCACTGCACACGCGCGTCAACAAGACTGACCTAGAAGAAGAAATAAATCAAGGACGACCAACCAGCAAGACGAAGTCCAGACGCTGTAAGAACGTAAGATACCAAAGATGAGCAGAAGAATAATAGAAGTAAAGAAAGGGTATACAACAGACACTTGCTCAAGCTCTACGATCAATGGGCAGGTTACGTCAAACCCTAGTGCCTATATGATTGTCCCAACCCTATTGCCCCTATGGCAAACCCCCAACCCTTTTTTATCATATACGGATTTGAAGGCGGTGGCTGTGAGGGTCTTAATGTCCAGGGTATAACATAAAACTCTATCTAATGGTGAAGTTTAAATTCTGGAGTTCTGGAGAATGTGGAGTATCTCTTCATCACTATTACTTCCAGGTTCACTCTGGCCCAGAGTGGTAGTATCTGTTAGGGTCCCATCTATGGGTTAAATAGAAAAACAAATGAGTTTAAAAATGTGTTAAATCAAAATATACTACACATTTTCGTCTGAGTTTTGTTCTTTCATACCTTATATTTTACCTCATTCTGTCGGATTCATTCCAACCAACTTTTCCTCATTTTATATATATATATATATATATATATATATATATATATGGTTATTTATGTGCTGTTTCTGCACCCATGCTAACAAAACGGCTGACATTCCCTGCGGGTTTGCGAGAAATAATAACAGCTTAGTTTTTAGGGCGCTTTCCCTCCACCCCAGGAAGCACCTGCCCCACCACCTGACCTAAACGTGGAAAGGGTTTTTTTGACCCTGAAGTGGAATATCGACGGAAATAAGCGACTATTAAAACCATCACCAGAACGTTTCGATTCCTGTGGGGTATAACCCCCCCCCTCAAATGAAACGACCTTCTGTCTCATTCTGGCCTCGAGGGAAGACAAATAATAATTACATCATGTTAGATCGTTAAAACGAAAGATTAACGTGCAATATGTATTGTATGTATTAATAAATGTCCTTTATCCCAGTCCTAGGATATCTAATTTGCATAATGATTTTTAAAAGCATTTTAATAAATAACCGTTATTTATTTGCAATTTCATTCTTTTATTTATTTTTACACACACACACACACACACACACACACACACACACACACACACACAGACATATATATATATATATATATATATATATATTATTAATATTTATATTTTTGCTTGAAGACAATTACAATGCGCATATCACATAAAATTCGATAATTATAGAAGATAATAATGACAAGTGAATTTCGCAAAGAGTTACTCGGTGTGCAGAACATCGTACAGACTGTTTCAACTTTATTAAGTCTCATCAGCGATGTATACTAATGATTTCCCCCGACAGAAATCGAAATCGGGACTTCAGCAGGATAGTCAGAAACTCTACTGCTTCGGCCACGATACAGCACGGAAAAATTCATGCGAAGTTAACCTGTCAATGATACTGAGACGTCTCTACCATATGTGGCAAGGGGACGCATATATATACACGGTGGTATGAAATGGACACGACGAGTTTAAATTCTGGACGAGGCTTTAAGCATTTCACAAAGCACTAATATTCTTGGGAAAGATATGAATTCAACTATTTTCTTTCCAGCTATAAGTAAATAGTAGGGTAGACCAGGCTCTTTAGTCTTGGTGAGGCAACCAGTCTGGGAGAAGAAAAATTCTGAATTCAAAACCCGCTTAAGAAATTGACCTTATGTCACACCCTGCTCGTACAGAGGTTTTTGTTTATATATATACCTAGGTTTATCCCAAATGATCTTCAGGATGATAGTGATGATTTTGCTCTACTTAGTGTATTGAGCACTTTTTTATGCATTAGATTAGTTGACTATTTTGGTTGCTTTTTTTAACGATTATTTTTGTGGATCTTTTTCAAGCCGTACGAATGATAACTTTTTTTCTTTCTCTTATTTACATTCTTTTCTCCGGTTTCCTATTTGTAAAATTTCTTTATTTGCAAATTGGACTGTCCGGTTTTCAAGTCATATATATGATAAAGTGCCCAGCACAGACGTGCTGGATTGCGCCAACATGGACAGCATGTTCTCCATTCTTTGCGAGATGCGCCTTCGCTGGCTTGGGCATGATGGGAGAATGGAAAATGGCCGCATCCCAAAAGATCTTTTGTATGGCGAATTAGTAAAAGGTTCCCGATCGGTAGGCAGACCACGCCTACACTTTAAAGATGTCTGCGGGAGAGACATGAGGATATGCCATATTGACACAAACATGTAGGAGGTAGATGCAAAAAATAGAGCGGCCTGGCGCCTCAACGTTAAGCAAGGCACGGAGAGGGGTGAGGCGGAGAGGAGAGTAGCCTCGACAGCAAA
>CM042140.1:4716915-4724415 GCA_023376005.1 Doryteuthis pealeii
TTATTTTTTAATCCTTTTCACAAATATAAATAAAATTTTTATTATTTTTACTCAAAAACCAAGCCCTGGTGATATTTTATGTGCATATATATTTACTTTGTTGTAAATTGTTTTATTTTCGAATTTTCCTCCGGACATACATATACACAAAACTTCTCTTTATATATATGTATAGATGTAGATATGATATAATTCATTTATATATATCTTGGTGATATCTATTAATAATGGAGATTCGCTTCCGGTTTTTGTCTGTAACAAAAGCTACGTCACTGTTTACGTCACATTACCCAAAATCGTCATAACATAAAATAAATACGCTCAAAATTTGAACATGCAACATTAGACAGTCCTCATTGTTTTTTTTAAACAAGTTTTAATAAATACATGACTGGTATTATATATCTATATATAGTTTGTTTTATTTTAATACATATTCAAAGTTTACATTTCAAATTGTTTTATTTTTTAATCATTTAATGAATTTGATGATTTTACTTACTTAGGGTACAAACTCGGTGACATTGGATTTTTTACTCCCACCCCTCAGGCAATATGTTGTTTTTTTTTGTACTAGTCAAATTAATATATTTTAATAAATTTAATAATAAATCAATAATACTTTAAGATAAAGCCGTTCTTTAAAGATAAAAAGTATTACCAATGATTAATAAAAATTCAAGTTTTTAGTTACAATGTAATGAGAATAATGATGACAGTAGTAACCGGGCAAGTCTTTAAAAATTGTAAGGGTGAATACAAATATCTTGTTAAACATATATAAAGATTTGTTCATAAAACAATATCTCATTTAAAGAGAGAGAGAGAGAGAGAGAGAGACAGACAGACAGACAGACAGAGAGAGAGAGAGAGAGAGAGAGAGAGAGAGAGAGAGAGACAGACAGACAGACAGACAGACAGACAGACAGAGGGGAGGGGGTCTACAAGGAGCCCATACAACTGCAACATTTAAATGATAGAAAAATACATGTCATTAAATTTTAGAGTGGATCCCCTCAAGGATCCAAGCTCCCACCAATCTTTAACTACATTCCTCAGCGTGTGTGTCTGGAGTTGTCTGGACATATTTATTCAGCACCTCCGCGACAATTAATTCTGCTTATGTTCAAGCGTATCAGTTTTTATATATTTTGGATATATTAACCATCATCTGGGCAATATAAAGGAGGGATGCCATAAAGTTCCTTCAAAAATATTATTTTCATTTCACTTGAAAATAAAAAGACTTGTTTACATTATACGGTATACCTGAGAAAGGCAAGAATATGTATCAGCCAAATATGTGATCAAGAAAAATAAATTCAATTGTTCAAATAATTTTCTGAATGTTAATGACCCTTTTCAAAAGTATAGATATTACCATGTGATTTGTGAGGATTAAAATAAAATTAGAAAAAAATAAAAAAAATAACAAACGTCAAGCCCTAGCACCTATATGATTTTCTCAACCCTATTGCCCTTATGGCAAGCCCCAACCCCTTTTTATCATATGGGTGCTAGAAGGCGGTAGCTGCAGGTCTACATGTCCTGGGAATGACGTTAAACTCTATCTGATGGTGAGGTTCCAGTTTTGGAGGTTTGGGGAATGTGGAGCACCCCTTCATCACCATTGCTCCCTGGTTCACTCTGACCCGGAGTGGTAGTACCTGTTAGGGTCCCATCTATGGGTTAAATAGAAAAATGTATTTATAAAAAATTGTATTTTCCATTAAGAATTGATTTATTTCAAAACTTTATCGGCATTAAATGACCCACTGAGGTTGATATGCCGTAAAACAAAAATAACAAACTCCCATGAGCCTTCATCAGAAGACCCCTCCTTGCATGTGTGAGAAAAAGGACCCACTTCCTACCCCCAAGAAAATCCCTTAGTCATTCTAGTTTAGGCCTTAACTGGGTCTAGTCGCTATTAGTGGCTAGGGAAATATTCCCTTGTCACAGGTGAGTATGACCGGTCAATAAAGCCTAGGTCATAAAACCACTTTCTGTCTTTGTCTCTTTCTTTTTCATTCCTTGAATTCCTTCCTTTAAGCGCGACCACCAAATGAGATGGGGTTAAAAGTTACAGGGTAATTTTTTAAAGAGTAATAAGGCAATGTGTCTTTATAGAAAAGGAGCATTATTTATCTATTGTTTAAAAAAACTTCCAAAAAGACTAAACAAAATAGATCAATTCTGAATAAATGAACTCGTATTATTAAAAGCAAATTAAAAAACTAATAGTTTCCTAATTTTTCTGACGTATTCCCCTCCTAAGACAGCAATAACTATCTAGTTACAATTTAAGTCACGTTGAAAGAACCAGTTCACGCTAGATCACCAGAATTAATCAGTGAATGAGCCAGTTCAAATCTTAGATGGGGGATTATTTAAGCAACGGTGGGTACTCTAAGAAACCAAATATCAAAATAACTTGATTTGGCATTAAATGACCCGAAAAGGGTTGATATCCCGTAAAACAACAAACCAGCCAACCAATTGATATAGGGTTATTTTATCCTAAGAGGTTAGGGAATCACATTCATTTCACGTTAATATTTACAATTTTGTATAGTTGAAACATTTACATAAAAATGATATTTTTTGCACCCGGTCCTATCCAATACGAATAATCTTTAAACTGGTCTATTTGATCTATAGATGGGACCCTAACATGTACTACAACTCCAGGTCAGAGTTGACCTGGGATTAATGGCAATAATGGGGTACTGCACACTCCTCAGAGCTCCAGAACTGGAGGCTCACCATCGGTGGCAGTTTTGTGTCATACCCAGGACATACATTTCAAGGAGGGTCTTATCTCGCAGCAGGGGATACAGTAAGCGTATTCTACTCAGCTTTGGTCCTTACTTAGGCTAGACGGTTGGTTGGAGAGGACCCCTCCGATCAATCGGCTGGTCACGTCAAGCCCTAGCACCTATATGATTGTCCCAACCCTATTGTCCTTATAGCAAAGCCGAACCCTTTTTATCATATATGTGCTAGAAGGCAGTTCTGGGTATTACGTCAAACTGTATCTAATGGTGAAGTTCTAATTATGGAACTCTGGGGAATATGAAGTATTCCTTCATCACCATTACTCCCAGGTCCACTCTAACACAGAGTGGTAGTGCCTGTTAGTGGCCCATCTAGGGGTTAGATAGAAAAAATGAGTTTAAAAAAAATGAGTACCCATGAAAAATTAATAAAACAAAATGTCTTCGGCACAAAATAGCCCAACAAGGGTTGACATGCTGTAAAATCCAACCAACCAACCCAGTGAGAATCGAATTGATTTTATACAGAAACCAATTAGAATATAATTTAGGCAAGGCTAATCTTTTTTTTTATATGCGTTCTTATTTAATTTAATCCAATGGTCCGCTTGTCTAGCTTTTCAACCATTCAACTACGTGAGATGCTCTATTTATTTTTATTTTGTTTCTAAGCTTTGTTCAGTGTGGCACTTAGGCCTCAGATTACTTACCATTCCTGCTGTTACTGAGTGGTTACCCCCATCTAAGTGCTGATCAGGCACATCGGTACTTCGTTGATCTGACGGGAACAGGTGCTTTCAGTGTGACTTGACCTTTAATCGTCATTCCCGTTAAATCGAGAATTTAGGGGAATTATAAAATGGAATTCAGCGAGGATGCAGACCCCAAAGAATTGTCATTCGATTGCAATTCGAAACTGGAAATTGCTTTATTCTTGGAAAGTACTTAACTCTTTACCTACAAAATCGCCCCCCCCCTCTCCCACGGCTGTACCAAAATTTCTTGGTATTATTCCATTCAAATTGCAAAGGGTTCAAGTACCAGTCTCAGGGTTGGTTCACAGACAAAACAAAAATGGGGTGTTCACACAGTGATTTTTCATTGTGAACGAGAGACACATGCGGGAGCTACTGTCAACGGTCTACAGTGGGATCGTATTGGTGGGTTAGCTGGTTGGTTAGTTGGACTTTACGGCATGTCAACCCTTATTGGGTAATTTTATCCTGAAATCATTTTGTTTTATTCATTCTTGATGGGTACACATTTTTTTTAAGCTCAATTTTTATTGTCAGCTCGACTTTCTCTTTAGTTCAATTTTGAACTAAACAGAAAGTATTTTTTTCAGAAAATAAACCACTTAATAGATTATAGGGCCGAGTTAGCTTAGTCGGTAGAGCGTTCGGCTAGAAACCGCAAGGTTCCTAGTTCGATACCGGCCCTCGCCAACTCAGCGTATGAGTAGCACAGGGATCTGTGCGGTAAAGTAAGGAGCTGATGGTAGGTGTGGCCCTCCACTCCAGACGCAAAAACAATCTCTAGCGCTAGTGAAAAGGGGATTGACTCCCTCGTTGATTGGCTGATACCGATTTTAGGTCACCCCAACGACTATAGATTTCTCTATATTTTTGAGACATAGAGCTTTACATTGGATTGGATGGTTGGATTTTACGGCATGTCAACCCTTGTTGGGTAATTTTATCCGAAGACATTTTGTTTTATTCATCCTTGATAGGTACTCAATCTTTTTTTGAAACTCAATTTTTAAAACTAATTCTTTTTCTATTTAATCCATTGGACCCTAACAGATACTACCTCTTTGGTTCAGAGTGGACCTGGGAGTAATTGTGATGAAGGGGTACTCCCCATTCCTCAGAGCTTTATAATTGGTACTTCACCATCAGATAGTTTAACGTCATATCCAGGACACCAAAACCCTCAGCCACCGCCTTCTAGCACATATATGATAAAAAGGGCTGGGGCTTTCAATAAGGGCAACAGAGTTGGGACAATCATATAGGTGCTAGGGCTTGATGTGACCAGCCGATTGGTCACAGAGATAGGAGAGCCGCTACGAGCGGCTTCAAGTAGGCAAAGAGTTAAGTGTATTGTTCAATTAAAAATATTGCTATGATGAGCCGTTTTTTTTTCTGCGTTACAGTCAGGTACATCATCATCATGTCGCGCAACTAGCACGGATATCCATGACTATCTCCCGCCAACTTTCTCTATCATTCACTGCGCCAGGGAGGTCTTCTGTGTAGCATCCAGTATCCACGCAGAGTTTGGTCAATGTAGATCCTTGCTGGGAGGCCCACGTTAGCATGTCGATGTGCTGGATCTCACAGGAGAGCATCACTTATGAGTTCGTCCTTGCTCCTCCAGCAGTGTCCAGCATGTATTGTCCGTCTCACTCGGATGGTCTGTGCGATAGGGGGCCGATGGCCGTACAGCTGCTTTCTTGTGGAGTGCTGTTTCCATGACTTGTTCAAAACCGCACGCAACATTCTTGTTCAGCTCCTATCTATCTTATTCTCAAGACGCCTCGTCAGGGTCCATGTGGTGCAGCCATACAGCAGCACTGATACAACTACCGCTTGGAAGAATTGTCGTTTTAGCTTGTCAGTGAGATCGAATTTCCTAACAGTCACGCACACAAAATGAGAACTTTAGTAAAATATCGATTGAAACTATTTCTGACAATAACAAAAAAAATCAATAGAGTAATTAATTTAGGTCTTTTATCGAACTAAGTTAATCGAAATGTTTTCGGATGACAATAATATATCTTGTTGGGAATTGGCTTTTATTGTCTCATGATTATTCATCCAGTCTCGGAGAAAACTTTGGTCGAGAAGAAAGCAGGGATAAATGAAAAACGGTCCCTGGGGGTGACATAGAGAAAAGCCCAAAAGATTTATTGATACTGTTCCTTATTGTATTTCTACAAATCTCATTAAATTTTGGAGAAGCCTACTCCCCACACGCCATCAAGGTTCTAAGTCCCCACCAATCTGCAAGTACACCCTTGTGTGTGTGTGTGTGTGTGTGTGTGTGTGTGTGTGTGTTTACCCAACCCCTCCTCCACGAGCAGGATGCGACACAAAGTCAGTTTTTGTTTAGCAGAGTAAATTACTGGTTTGAATTCAGTTTTCCTTCTCACACACCGGTTGTCATACAAAGGTTAAAGCGCCCAGTCTGTCCTACTGTTTGCGTATAGTTACGAGGAAAACAGATTTATGTTTTTCTCAAGGGGATTAGCAGAAACAGCCTAGACCAGGATTTGAACGCAGGTCGCCGTGTCCAGTTCCTACGACGTTAACCGTTATGCCTGTGTGGGCGTGTGTGTATATAATACAGAGAAGAACTTGGGTGTGGGTAGAGATATAGATGAGGGATAGGGAAGAGGCTATTTGAAATTACCTCTTATCCCTCTCCACCCCGACCTAATGGAAGGGGACCCCCAAAAAGGTTATAAATAGTACTTTGCCAATTGCATTTCCTCACTGAAAATTTGAGGGGTCAATGAAGGAGCCCCTCCCCCCGGTCCCAAATCTTTCATTACACCCCTGAGATTTCAATTAATATCTTATTATAATAGAGATTCGGTTTCTGTCCGTTTGTAGTCGTCGAGACAGCACTTTCCTATATTTGTAAAATGTTCTTGGACAGTCTCATTTTTAGCCAGAGGGTGTTTGCAAGATGATAACGGTCGTACTTTTAAAGAACACGAGTATTAATATATGAAAGTCGTCGGGGCGGCCTAATGTCGGTATCAGCCATACAGCGAGGGAGTCTATCTCCTTTTACTAACGCTAGACCAAGGAGATTGTTTTGGGCATCTGAGACACACCTATCATCAGCTCCTCACTTTACCGCACAGATCTCTGTGATGCTCATACGCTGAGTTGGCGAGGGCCGGCATCGAAACAGGAACCTTGTGGTTCCTAGTCGGACGCTTTACCGACTGAACTAAACCATCACTGCTTATATCACAATATCCTCAGGAATTGCGTAAATTTATCAATGAATACTTAAGTCAAAATCACTAATACATAGAATACATCTTATTTATTAATGATGTTTCCTCAAAACAGCCCATGTTCTTAGTGCGTTTAAAACCCGCAGTGTGTCTTATATATCACAAGGAAATGAAAGTTTACATAATATATGGTGTGGTTAATTTACATACTGGTTTTAATAAAACCGGGTTTAATAAATAATTACTTAGTGTTATTGATCTCCAATATTATTGCTTTATTCTTCAACGTATCAAAATCAATCCTATGAATGATTTCATATAAAAACAAATTAAAATATAATTAAGATAAGGCTAATCTTTTTTATATACGTTCTTATTTAATTTCGTTAGTCTTTTTAATTTAAAATATTTCATTACATTAAAAATTGAATACTTACGCACGGAGGGTGCATATTCTTGCTAGTAATAATAATAAATGAATAAAAAAAAATACAAATCGAATTACCAATAATCAGTGAAGTATTTGATATTGATTTTTTTTTTCACATGAATATAAATCAAATCCTTTTAACACAAAAAGCAAGAACCGGTGATATTTAATGTGTATATATTTTTACTTCGTAGATAATTGTTTTATTTTCGAAGTTTCATCCGAACATACATACACATCATACATATATGTATAGATTGACCGTTTTATGTATTCCGTTTTAATAACACGAAATCATGATTATTTAAAAAAAA
>CM042140.1:4734415-4744415 GCA_023376005.1 Doryteuthis pealeii
AAACGAAATATTTAAAGATATTTTTAAAAGAATAAGAAAAGAAAATAAGCTGAATAATGAATCCGTTCGTCTTTTCTGCGGTTTGGAGTTCGTTGTTGATTTTGCAGTGGGTCCAGTCCTTGTCATTTTCACTAACATATTCAGTGTCAGGCCTTAGAGAGAGAGAAAGGAAACTGCAGCCACCGTTTGCCTTGTGCAAACGAAGAAGGATGAAGAAGAAGAAAGAGGAGACTGAGTAAAACGGGGGGTGGGCAGAAAGAGACAGAATATCTAAGAGAAAGTTAATGTTATTTTTGGTGGGGGAGCTGTGAGATACTGAGAGAGAGAAAGAACGAGAGAGAGAGAGGGGCAGATATAGAGAGAGGCATACACTTCCCTCTTGTCCCTGACGCATACCCACTCAAAACATCAGTCAGTCGGAGAGCAGGGGAAGGAAGCGAAGGGCGTACAAACGGCGTGGCCCTTCGCAAAATTCAACACCATTTTTCTATTACTACTACTACAACTACTACTACAACAACTGCAATCACACACACACACTCACACGCACGTTATACCAAAAGTCAAACGACTATCATGGAATAAACAACATTAATATAACGTTTGGCTAAAAAAAAAAAAAAAAGGTACCGGCTGTACAATGTCGTTTTCAATCTAAGGCATTGGAATATCGCAGAGCAAAGATAATGGATATATTTTAGGGTATATGAACCTGCAACTTATTCTCAGTCCAAACAATATTAAAAATACGGAATGTTTACTTGACAATGTGACTCTATTAACTGGATTAACGCTTGAATTTCAAGGATCATATATTTAATTGTTACCGTGAATAATTACACAGGGATTTAATTTATTATTTATTACTGATAACAATAAAAAAATAAAAAAAAAAAAAAAAAACGGGCCACGAACCTTCCTATTTCAAAGACGTGAAAAATCCCATTCAATAATATTAAAAAAAGAAAAGAAAAAAAAAAACAAAACAAAAAAACAAAAAACAAAACAAAACAACAAAAAAACGCTGGGATGGTTAAAATTATTCTAACAAAAACATCTATTTAAAAATACATAAAAATAATAAATTTTATTATTTTTCTGACCCCCCCCCCTTCAGGCCGGATTAATAACACAAGGTCTGTTTTAACGTGGGATTTTCGGTTTTGTTTTTGTTTTATGTGACATCCAGCGAGGATCGAACTCGCTATTCAGTGAATAATGGATCTGCGAGACTAACTTGCTAAACCGTAACACCATTGCTCCCGTTAATTTGTCGAAGAGGATGGCGAAAAAGATTTTTGAAGAAAAACAAAGTTAATGAGCGAAAGTAGAAAAAAGAAAAAAAAAGTTTCAGATCGATAAAAAAATTGAGATCAAAATGTAGAAGAAAATAAAATAAATAAAAAGAAAAGAAAAAGAAAAAAGTGTTAAAACAAAACAAAACAAAACAAAAATCGTCTAAATATTTTAGATTCCATTTTCAAACGAAGCAAAACAAATAAACAAAATTATAAACCGCGTGCAATAATAACAAATATTCGTCGAAATAGTATCATATTTTTTTCATTTTTCAAAATCTTACCTGAATCATTCATTCATTTATTGGGTCATTCATTCATATTTATTTACACACTTATTTCGATTTATAAAAAAACAAAAATACAACTGTTTCTCATTTGTCAAAAACGTAAATGAACTACACGTATAGTAGATAGACACATGATTGTACGCACACACACACACACCTGCATATATATACACATATAACAAGCGTCATATACATTTTTCTTATGATAGAAACGGTTGGGTATAGACGGTAATCCATAAAAATACGAGAAATAAATATAGAAAGAAAAAAGGAAAGAGAAAAAAAGAACAAAAAGGAAAAAAAAGAAGATATTCTATATGTGAATTTATCGATATTAAAAACAAACTTCCTTATTTTTTTTATACTGAACACGTTAAACCGTAAGGTACACGAAATAAAAAGAAATTAAAGAAAGAAAAGAAAGGAAAAAAAGAAAAGAAAAATTATATATTCTAGCTGTGAATTTATCGATATCAAAATCCAGACACCATTTTTTTTTCTTGTACGGAAACAGGTTAATCCGTAGGTAGACGAGAAATAGATGAATAAATGAATAACATTCCATGTGTAAATTTATCGATTAAAAGAATAATACAAGACAGATCACATCTTTTCCTAAGCATAGCTTAGCTTAGTTTTTAGAACAAAACCAGAAGTGAAAATCGAATTCACGATTAATGGTACAATAGCCAAACTAGCAAACCACTATTCTACGTGAGGTGCCCACCGAAAAGAGAGAGACCCTCACTCGAAATAAATCACCTGAAAAAAAAAGTCCGTTAAAAAAGTCGTTCATTCAGATTGAATATATATATCAGCAACCATTAACTTATTTTCTCCCTTCTATCCTTAGTGTACGGTACTGTTACGGGGGATGCGTTTTTTTTTCTTTCTGTTAGTACAGGTAGCCAATATTGTCATTTGCAGTCAGCTTAACATGTCAAAGCTGGAACCACTATAAATTCTTCTTCTTTTTCTTCTTCTTCTTCCTTGTTTCTCGTCTCTGTTATGTTTACTCTCTCGTTCCTTCACCAATCCCCAATTATCAGTGAATGGGCGGAAAAAATATTTGCTTATTTATAGACGAGATCACTTCCTCCAGCCGCAACCATCCGTTTACTAACAACAACTAAAAAACAAAACAAAAAACGACTAAGCCACGACCACAAAACCCCAACAGTACAATACCAAACAATAATTAAAAAAGAAAAAGAAAAGAAAAGAAAAAAAGGGGGAGGTCCTTCTCTCCTACACACACACCTTGAGGCCTTCTAACACTTGGCCAATCTCTGACGTCCAAATAAACATCTACAATTGATACAAACTCTGACGCTATGTGGGTTCACAGAAGCGTGAATTAGAGAAAAAGAAAGTGATTTATAATGTATATATAAACTGCAGTTTTGGTCGGAGACTTCCGGACCTGGTTTTTGACTTTTGACAGGGAAGACCTGGTCTGTTGTAGACTAGGTTCTATAAACAACAACAGTAAACAATTTCCCTAAAGTAGCCAGGTTGGCACTTTTTTTTGGGGTTTTCTTCTTGGATGCTTCCTTGTATTTTACGCCAAAGGACCATATTATGCCGAGACTGCCAACGTTTCTCCGTAGTCAATTCCAGAGGAATTATCTTCTTTTCTATGGAACGGACCCAGTATTATTTGTTTCAGCTGAGGTAAGTCCTTTTTTAGTAGATAGGTTTTTTTTCTTCTTTTCTTTTTACTACTAATTAGCAATGAGTATTCTTACCTGAAGGAGTGTTCTTTCGGTGATTTTTGACATGAGTAACAGCTTTCCCTGTAATATATATATATATATATATATATATATATATATATATATATATATATATATATACACATACACACTTATGGACAAGGTAAATAATTTGGTTGTCTTAGAAGCACGAAAAAGGGAAGAACAGAAACAAAATGATGAATATTGTGTTCTTAATCTCATTTATTTGCCAATGTTTCCTGGTTCATTCCTCTTTCTCAAAGGTTTAAAATAGACTAAGTTCGTTAAATTTTACACCATGTCACAGCGACATGCTATTTCTCTTAATAGTTAAATGTTTTATCAGTGTAAAGACAGACTGAGCGGTCAGTCAGTCGGATAGAGCCAGAGGGTCCAAAGTAGCAAAATGCCCGCTTAACAAAAGTCTCATTTTTGAAATGGTCTCAAATGAATCTCAGCTCTTCTATTAATATTGTCAGCTCTACTTTCTCTTTAGTTCAATTTTTGAACTAAACAGAAAGTTTTTTTTTTTTCAGAAAATAAACCACTTTATAGATTCTTTATATTTTTGAGACATAGAGCTTTACATTAGATTGGATGGTTGGCTGTTATGGCATGTCAACCCTTGTTGGGTTATTTTATACCGAAGACAATTTGTTTTATTCATCCTTGATAGACACTCAATTTTTTAAAACTCAATTTTTAAAACACCTTTTATATACTATTTGGGACCCTAACAGGAACTACTACTCAGGGTTAGGGTGCACCTAGGAGTAATAGTGATGAAGGGGTACTCCTCACTCCCCAGAACTCCAGAACTGGAACTTCAATATTAGATGCAGTTTAACTTCATATCCAGGATACTAACACCCTCAGCCACCGTCTTCTGGCACAAAAAAGGGTTGGGGGTTGCCATAAGGGCAAAGGATTGGGACAATCATATACTTGCTAGGGCTCGATGTGACCAATCGACTAATCAGGGGGCACCTTTCCAACCGCCTATCTAACCTAAGTAAGGGTGAAAGTGGAGTGTTATTTGTTATGTCCTGCTCAGCCACCAGGTGGAGCTTTAGAAACAAATACCTGATTAAAATTGTACATACCTGTATCGAATAGATAGCAAGACGGAATGGGTTAAGGGGTCAATAGTCTTTTTCGGGCAAAGTCACAGATCACAATCAGTATATATATATATATATATATATATATATATATATATATATGATTTCTAATAAGAAAGAAAACTCAACGGACGGTAATTTGGTTATTATAAATTTATTTCTGCCGGTAACTTGTAAAAATACTGTGTGTAATTAATTAATTTATTATTTTACATTAAGCTCTTTGGGGATTAAAAATGATCCTTGTATAAATCTATAGGTGCACATATGCAAGGGTGCATTGTAGATATACGGTGGATATAGATAATCCCAAATAGAATCATCCCGAACTTGCATCTCTCTCTCTCTCTCTCTCTCTCTCTCTCTCTCTCTCTCTCTCTCTCTCTCTGTCTGTCGCTCTCTCATATATATATATATATATATATATATATATATATATATATTGGAAAATAATTGGTATATCGATCGATATATATATATTCAGTTTATTGGAATTTGCGAATTTATTGTTCGTAAATTGGTTATTATACATAACCTAGTATCAGGGCGTTCCGACGTGGTGCAATGGTTAGCAAGTGTCTCGCAGATGCGAGTTCGATCCTCGCTGGATGTCTCATACTTGAGACCTTGTCACACCCCACTTGACAAACGGGTTTGGTAAATACCTACATCAGTTGATGTCAAAACCTTTTCTAATATTTCGTTAAATATTCTCAAGAACATATGAATTAAAAAAAAAAGAAAAACAAAGTTTCTTTAATAATTATTATCAATAATAAAAGACGCATTTTCCTTCAAAGCTTTTTTTGCTATTTCTGTATCAGCCAACAAACCTTTGCAAGCCAGTCCAATGTATAACATCTTAAGAGAGTGTGTCTATGCCATGAACAGAAATCAAGCCCACGACCTTGAAATGATATATATATATATATATATATATATATATATATATATATATATATATATATATATATAGTTAATTCCTTGTTATTATATTGGAGAAATGATAATAAAGTTCTCAATTACTTCTGTAAGAGCTGTATTTATTTAATTATAGTTTACAATAAAATAAAACGGACTCTTAAATGTATTGTAAACTATAATTAAATATATATATAAAAAAGTCATCGGTAACGTCGGTATGAGCCATACAGCGAGGGAGTCTATCCCCTTTTCCCTAGCGCTAGACCAAGGAGATTATCTTAGTGTCCGAGGCAGAGCACAACACCTACCATCAGCTCCTTACTTTACCGCACAGATCCCTGTGCTACTCATACGCTGAGTCGGCGAGGACCGATATCGAACTAGGAACCTTGTTTGTTTCTAGTCCAACGCTCTACCGACTGAGCTAACCCGGCCCTCTCTGTGTGTGTGTGTGTGTGTGAGTAAAAAGATGAAATCAATTCGACAGTATGTGGAGAAAAGTAGACAAAAACACGGGATTTTATTGGATGGATGTTTATTATATGTCGTGATGTCGACGTTATTACCGACATCCTTCAATACAAGAACTCATTCCATTGCCCTGAAGAAGGTATGATTGACCGAAACGTAATAACATCGACATCAATACATATAATAAGCATCCATCCAGTAATACATCCCGTATTTGTCTACTTTTCTCCACACACACACACACACACATGGGCGGATTTTAACAGAATTCAGAGTTTCATTCTCCTAGGCTGGATGTCTAACAAGGTTAAAGAGTCCAGTCTACCCAACATTTTTACCTATAACTCGAGGAAGAATAGTTGGATTCATACCTTTCCCAAGGGTATTATTAGCACTATGTGAAATGCAATCAACCTCGTCCAGGATTTGAACTCGTCTCATCGTATCCATTTCCGACGACGGTAACCATTACAGCATGCACCTTGAAATGAACATATAGTTTGCTAAGGATGTTGATGTTCCACCATCCACCCATCAAACAGCACTTTCCTATATTTGTAAAATGTTCTTGGACAGTCTCATTTTTAACCAGAGGGTGTTTGCAAGATGATAACGGTCGTACTTTTAAAGAACACGAGTATTAATATATAAAAGTCGTCGGGGCGGCCTAATGTCGGTATCAGCCAGTCAGCGAGGAGTCTATCCCCTTTTCAATAGCGCGAGACCAAGGAGATTATTTTGGCATCTGAGGTGGAGTGCCACACCTACCATCAGCTCCTCACTTTACCGCACAGATCACTGTGCTACTTATTCGCTGAGGGCGAGGGCCAGTATCGAACTAGGAACACTGTGGTTTCTAGCCGAACGCTCTACCGACTGAGCTAACCTGGCCCTATTGTCTCAAATAGATATCTATCATTAGGTTGACGAATTTGCATACGTGCGGTGGGGGGATATAATAAGTCTGTAGCCTCTCACGACCAAGAAATGAATAACCAAGAGCCAGGAAATTTACATTGAATTTCACATATCAATCCCGTTGTTCAACACCCTTGGCGCATTTTGTGGGAGTACCCATGGCGTAGTGGTGAACGTACTAAAGTGCAAGATCGTTCACTTTCGGACTAACTAGCAGGACCCGTGGAATTTCCACGAAACAAAACAAAAATCAAGAGGAGCTATTTAAGCCAGAAACGATGATTTGCAATTTCATTACGTATAAAACCTACCAAAATTACCAACATATCTTCCGCAATTTACAATTTTATTACAAATAAAACGCGTAACTTTTTTAAAAAATTCATTTTAATTTTACGTTGGGCATTTAAGCGACACAAGGCCATTTGGAATGTTTCATTTTTAAAATTGGGTGAAATAAAATAGGACAAATAAGAAATCTGCGATTAAGCGACACCAGATAATCTGTAGTCGCATTGCACTTTGGACAATTTGGACGGTGTCATAGAGGGTGCTGCTGCAGGATGATAACGGACGGAATATTTAGGAACAAGCGTATTGATATATAGATTTGAGAAATGTTGTATAAAAGAAAGCAACAATACCAAATGTGAGCAAGATTTTGAAGCGACTACTTGAAATAGCAACTAATTGGATTCAAATAGAAAACGAAAGCTTTTCGAAAATCGTAAAAATACTGTGACATTCAAAAGTAGATGAAAAAGTGAAGTCGATAAGAAGAAGAAGAAGCTCGAAACATTTGCAATTAAATAAAATTACTCAACAAAGATGGAAAATTGCTCTTCCAAATTCTTAGTAATTTTTTATGTCTGTCTTCGAGATTTTATTCTATGAGAATGTATCGATTATTCTAAAGGAAAACAGAGCATTGATTTTTAGCGGTGAAAAAGAAAGAAAGGAAGAGAGAAAGAAAGGGAGAGAGAAAGAAAGGGAGAGAGAAAGAAAGGAAGAAAGAAAGAAAGAAAGAATAAAATGCTTAACTGAACTCAACGTAAAAGTCTAACGAACCATTTGAGAAGAAAGAAAACTATTTAACATTCACTTGCAAAGGTAAACAGACTACTTAAGAGTGTAAAAAGACGTGTACTAATTCTATAAATATTATTGATTAGTTCCAAACAATAATCCGTGATGAGTTACTTATTCAGTACTAATAAACAGTCACAAAAATTGCTACTAGTGCAGAATAGCGCGCAGGAGATAATATCATTAGATTACGTATAAAAAGCATTACATTTCACGGATATACTCGAAACCTTTGAGAACTAGGATTAGGTTAAGGTTAAGGGTTAGTGATAAAGTTAGTGTTACGGTTACTGTTAGGATTAGTGATAAAGTCACTTAAAAAGAATCTTTATCATAAAAACTAAACAATTCATTACACTAAGCTTAAATTTCATTAACTTTTAATGCATTAAAAGTTAATGAATATTTAAAAGAAAAACTGTTTAAAAAAATCCGGTACCAAATGCAGAATAATGCGCAAGAGATAATATCATTAGATTACGAATAAAAAGCATTACATTTCATGGAAATACCCGAAATCTTTGAGACGTTAGCGTTAGGCTACTTAGGGAGGTTTCGTAATCTAATGCTATTTATACGTAAAATGCGATTCTAATGATATTATCTCTTGTGCACAATTCTGCATTTGTACCGTGTAAAGATTTCTTGCGTTGATACTTATAATTTGTGAGTCTTGCTGATTTTCGAATAATCTGAAACTATTGGCGAGTCGCGCACATGTGTATGTGTGTGTATGTGTGTGTATGTGTGTGTGTGTGTGTGTGTGTTTGTGTGTGTTGTGTGTGTGTGCTCGCACAAAAAGACCTACCCAAGTGAGTGTTGCACTCAAATCACACCGCTTGTAAATTCGACATCCTACCTCGATTCGAACCCTAACATAGGAATCACTTAGCGGTATGTATTGTCAATTTCTAAGCGGTATTAAGTTAAGAGTTTTTTCTCGTTTATCTACCACGACGAATCTTGCTAATTAACCCATGGCTGGCCGTGGTGGGGGAAATAGATGGAGTCATACCTTTCTCAGACGCATTAGCCTACCACGACGAAATATCTCAGTCTACCCTGTTAATTAACCCATAGCTGGCGGCGGTAGCGACAGCAGGGAAAGATTGGGTTCATGCCTTTTCTCAAGGGCATTAGCCTCTAGTAAAAAGCAGCCTTGTCCGGAATTTGAACTCTGATTGCCATGTCCATTTCCAACGCCGATTACCTTTCTATTCCATTCCATACGCCCTAGGGACATACTTTACGATGAGAGAGAGAGAGAGAGAGAGAGAGAGAGAGACAGACAGACAGACAGACAGAGACATATATAGATAGAGAGAAAATATATATATATATATATACTTTCAATAAGAAAAAACTCAACAAACTGTCATTTGGGTATTATAAATTTATTTCGGCCGGTAACTCCATAGTTTTTCTTTCTTATTGAAAGTGTAAATATTGTTCTGTATATGCGGTTTATCAGTTATTTTACATTGAGCTCTCTTAGGGATTTGAAATAATCCTTCTATAAATCTATAGGTGTGCATCTGCATGGTCATGCATTGTGGATATACGGAGGGTTTTGACGATCCCAAACAGAATCATCCCAAACTTACATGTCTATTGGATAATCTATCTATCTATCTATCTATCTATCTATCTATCTAAAGGTGTTAATAGTTTCTGTATTCTACAGGTTGTCGGACGACTTCTGAATACTAATATTCATTATGAGCTCTTTCTGGCAGTTTGAACTTTATACTTCAGGTCTGACACAAGGCTATATTTGATAGAGTTCAAGCAGACTTTGATTCGACGCTCCATAATCTCTAACAGTACTAACCATTGATAGTACTTGATTTTTCCCACACTTGAAAAATTACTTTTATTGCTTACCAGATCATTTTTGACGATACGAATATACTAGCTGATATAATAAATGCCACAAAAAAATCACTCTTTCTCAACCCTTGGCAATCACAGGCTCCTAAATAACTACCTGTATCACTTATATATCGGGTCGGCTCTGTGACACTCGGTGAGGATCGAAATCACTACTAATTAACAACAACTTGTTAGCCATTACACCATGATAAGTTGTGAAATGGTTGGAGGCGCGTGGTCAAATGGTTAGAGTCGAAGGAAATGGACTTGTCGACCCGAGTTCA
>CM042140.1:4749415-4756915 GCA_023376005.1 Doryteuthis pealeii
TTCAGTTTTCCTTTCACTTTCGTTCTACGATTTTTTGAATGTCTAAAATTCTTATGACATTCGTGTATGTGGGTGGGGATTAAGGGCAGGATTTTTGTTTCTTCTAGGCAGCTGCACCAGTCAGGTCGGTGAGAATCCCGTGGTACTTTTGCCTGTAGGGCTCAATATCGCCGGCACCTATCCTCATCTGAAGAGTTAAAAAGAAAGAAAGAGAGAAAAAAAAATAAGTATGTCAAAGTCATTAGTGATATTCGAAACTAGGGAGGTAAGAAGAAAAAAAAAAAAGGAAGGACGGTAAAGGAAAAGATCTGACAGCTCATCCTAGGGTAAATATGACAGCCATAATTGACCCCATAATAATATGCGCCGCCAAAAAGTTCCAAAGGCCTCCCATAAAGCTGCTCCAATGAAATAAGTCTGTATTCTAGCTAGCCTAGCACTTTGGCCTCCCAACAAGAGGTGAATGGATTTGGGGGACAGGGAAGCTAGATCCTTCGTGGAACTGGGGACCACCGGTCTAGTGACAGTTATTAATTCAATGATGTTGGTATAATTCTCTTCTGTCATCATTTCGCCGACTTTTCTTAATTGTCGCATTAGTATTATTGGAGACGTTTGCTCACTCGTTAGTAATGGACGATAATTTGTTTGGCCAAAAAGAAAATCTTTAAAAAAAAAATGGCGGCAAATAAAAACATGACCGAGAAAAAAGTTTCTTTTTTGGTTGGTTGGTTGGTTGGTTGGATTTTTATCCGCATGTCAAACCACGGAAGATGTTTGGTTTTATACATTCTTTATAGGTACTCAGTCGGTAGAGCGTTCGATACCGGTCCTCGCCAACTCAGCGTATGAGTAGCACAGGGATCTGTGTGGCAAAAGTAAGGAGCTGATAGTAAATGTGGCGCTCCACCTTAGACGCCAAAACAATCTCCTTGGTCTAGCGCTATTGAAAAGGGGATAGACTCCCTCGCTGACTGGCTGATACCGACTTTAGGCGCCCCAACGACTTTACTTTTATAGGTACTCAATTTTTAAAAAACACATTTTTTAAACTCATTTTCTATTTAACCCATAGATAGGACCCTAACAGGTATTACCACTCCGAGTCAGAGTGGGCCTGGGAGTAATGGTGATATAGAGAGAGATGTGTACATTCGTCCAATCACTTTATCCTACTATGATGATTGGACGAAAAGAAAGGAATGTGCAATATTACCCCAGCGCTCTACATTAGTAAACGTCTGACGTCATACTCAGGACACTAAGACCTCAGCCACCACCTTCTAGCACATATATGATCAAAAAGGGTTGGGGCTTGTCATAAGGACAATAGGGTCAGGACAATTATATAGGTGCTAGGGTTAGACATAACAGGACGATTGATCGGAGGGGACCACTTCGTCCGACCGTCTAGCCTAAGTAAGGACCAAAGTGGAGTGTTGCATGTCATGAACTGATCAGCTACCAGGATTTCGTCTTTAAGCATCATTGGTCGTGACCTCTTTGACCGACCGTCTAGTTTAAGTAATGACCTAAGTGGAGTGTTGCATGTCATGGACTGTTCAGTCATCAGGGTTTCATCCTTAAGCCTCATTGATCACGGTCAACGGACAACAGTTGGTCCCATTGGTGGGGGTCTTACCCCTCTCCAGAGGTGCAGTCAGCGTATTCTACTGCCCCAGCCGACTGGGCCGGCTGAACTGGGGACCACCGGTCTAGTGACACTTTATTGATTCAATCCCTTTCACATAATTCTCGCCCGTTTCTATCATCGCTTTTCGCCAACTCTTGTTAATTGTCGCATTAGTATTATTGAAGACGCAACTTGCTCGCTAGTAATGGACGATAATTTGTTTGGCCAAAAAAGAAAATCTTCTACAAAAAATGGCGGCAAATAAAAACATGACCGAGAAAAGAAAAAGTTACTTTCTTGACAGAAAAACTTTATAACACAACAATTAGTATTGGCCATTTTGTTTTTCGTCTTTGTTGTTTTAGATGCGAACGAAATGAAGTAATGTGAATCCGATGTTGGCGCCGATGACTGACAGTCGTTTTGCCATTACTTCGTTTACTGATGCTCATAGTGACGCGACTTCATTTTAAGAACACTGACAGGTAATTGCTTGGAAAAAAAGAATAATGGTGGCTGACACCTAGTGGCATAAAACTACAAAACATACAAACCGAGAAGCTGTAAATGGTCGTTTTTTGTAGAGACTGATAGAATTAGTATGACCCCCAAAACTTAAAACTCAGGAACATCTACCAAGGATGCAAACCGAGAAGGGTGATAGACCGGAAAAGACTGAGATAGATAGATATATAGATAAGAAAAGACATTTGATTTAACTCTCTCTCTCTCTCTCTCTCTCTCTCTCTGTCTCTCTGTCTCTCTCTCTCACACACACACACTTCTTTTTTCTTTCTTTCCTTCTTTTCATCTTTTCATTATGTTCGATTGAAACAAATTAGTGTTATCGCTTCCGCACGCCACCCCTATCTCTATCTTTCTACTACTCTCTTTCTTATTATATTTTTGTGTAGCATTTACTTTTTCTTCCCTTTCTTTCTTTATAATAAAAACGGAATGGTCCATTATTTAGTTGAGCTGAGGACACTCGTAAGAAACAAGAATTAGGCGGATAAGCAACACCAGACAATCAGGATTTACATTTTGTAATTGATCTTGGACGATTTGGATGATCCTATTTTTAACCAGAGGGTTTTTTTTTCAAGATGATAACGGTCGTACTTTTAAGGAACACGAGTATCAATATATAGATAATAATAATAATAATAATAATAATAATAATATAAAGATTCTAATATTTAATTTAAATAAAAATAAAGCCAATGTTTAGAATACCAAATTTCTGTTAGTTGAATATCTAAATATATTTTGAAATCACTTCTTGGCAGCGATGGCCACTAAACTATTTGATATAAATAAATAAATGATTATTATTTTTACTAGCAAATATATGCACCCTCCGGGTGCAAGTATTTAAGTTTTAATGTAATAAAATATTGTATTAAATTAGAAAGGCTAATGAAACTAAATAAGAATACAGATAAAAAGATTTGAAACAGAGGGAGTATAGTAAAAGATTTGAAACAGGGAGTATAATAAAAAATGGAACAACTGAAACTTACTCTTCCATCACTCTCGTCTTTCATTGTTATTTATTCTAATTTAAGTATTTAGTTAAAATAGGAAGTAAAGAATAAAATGACAGTTATTTTATCTTGTTAATGGATTTCATTTAAGATTCATTGAAGAGATTTTTGCTTATATCCATTAAAAAATAAACCAAACAGTTAGAAATCAATAATACTAAGCACATATTTATTAAATTCGATTTTTTAAGATTAATATGCAAATTAGCCTTCCCGTTCACACTGTAAACCTCTATTTGTGTGTATATATAAAATACAATTGCATGTTGTCAGTATGTAGACATAGTTAACAGTATTAATAATGTAAGACAATTTTATTAATAATTGAGGTTTAGATAAAAATAAAATCATGGAGAATGTGATGTCAATAACTAAGAGAATTGTGACTTGAGTAGGAATATAGTTTCGGTTACAGACAGAAAAACACACAATCTCCATTATAAATAAGATTATGATGATGATGATGAATAAAAAGAAAACCGTCCAGTTATCCACGTTGCCGAATATATTACACATAAATATTTACCACACACCAACAGGAGTAGGATGTGACACTAGGTAAAAAAAGCGGAATTTAACAGGTTTGAAATTCATAGTTTTCCTTCTTCTAGACTGATTGCCTAACCAAGGTTAAAGAGCCAAGCCCGCCTTACCATTTACCTATAGCTGGAAAGAGAATAGTTGGATTCATACCTTTCCCAATGGTATTAGCATAATCTGAAATGCAAACAGCCCCGGCCAGGATTTGAACACGAGTCTCCATGTTCATTTCCTACGACGGTAACCATTACACTAGATGCCTCATACCTTGAAATCACATGTGAGATTATTTGTTCCCAATTTATAAAAGAACTTGACCAAACCTATTAAGTACATATTGTACATATCATAAAACGACAAATGTAATAAGTATTTACTTATCCGAGTTGAAGCAATGGGCGTATAGTCATTACAATCGTAATGATCTACAAAAAATACATTGGTAACCATTATAAAACAACAGGACCCGAAAACTTAAACTACCTTAGTATTTACCGGCCATTTTAATTCTTCTTTTTATCTATACCCATGATGCTTAAGGCGGAATTCAGGTGGCTGAGCAGTATATGACATATACAAATCCACTTTGCCCCTTACTTAGGCTAGACGGGCGGTCGAAGAGGACCCCTCAGATCAATCGGCTGGTCACGTCAAGCCACAACACACTATTGCCCTTATGGCAAGCCCCAATTCTTTTTATTATATACGTATTAGAAGGCAGTGGCTGAGGGTCTTAATGTCCTGGGTATGACGTTAAACTCTATCTGATGGTGAAGTTCCAATTCTCGAGCTCTGGGGAATGTGGAGTATCTCTTCATCACCATTGCTCCCAGGTCAACTCTGACACGGAGTGGTATTACTTGTTAGGGTCCAATCTATGGATTAAATAGAAAAAAATAAGTTTAAAAATATGTTAAAAAATGAGTTAAAAAATTGAGTTTGAAAAAAAAAGGTAATTTATGAGTAAGTGCGTCCCGGTCTCCTGCCTCAAAAAATTGCTACCCGGTGACTATTAAAATAACGACCCAGCTCAGTCTATTCAAAACTATCCATCTTCATATCTATCTATCTATCTCAATTTATTCATATTTATCTATATTACTTTAAATACTAAGATATTTTTTTTATTCATGTTTGTTTAATGTCTTGTTTTAGTTTAAATAAACAAGAATTACGACAAAAAAAAGAAGCGACCCCCCCCCCAATACATTTACTTGTCGAAAATATCTATCTATCTCCATTTGTTCATATATATCTATATTATTTTGTTTGTTTATCTATCTATCTCAGTCTATTCAAACTATAATCCATCTCATATCTAAACAAGAATTACGACAAATTACGATAAATAAACAAGAATTACGACGAGCTTTGATAGTCACCGGGTAGCAATTTTTGAGGCAGGAGACGTGACGCACTTCCTCATAAATTACCAAAAAAAAAAAAAAGGTTGAATACACATCAAGAATGAATTTAAAGAAAAAAAGTCTTCCGCATAAAATAACCCAACAAGCGTTGACATGCCGTAAAATCTAACCAAACAACCAACTAACCTGAAACCCAAACCTAAGGAGCGAATACGAATAACTCCTTCTATTTCGTTTTGTAGCACCGTTCCCCCTTTTACACATCGGACATGTGTTGTCCGCAAAGGGGGAATAGTTCTCAAGTTATTTTTCTTTTTTCATCTTAACTTTTTTTTCTTATCTAAAATCTCACTCATCGACTGCGTGCTTCCTGGACGTCTTCGGTTGATAGTCTTGTGACCCTTTTAAGAATGATAACAGAAAATGCTTCACTTTTAAAAAGACGGAAAGAAATTCTTTTTTTTTTCAAATGATGAAAATAAATATAAGATGCCATTTATAAGACACTAGCAACGGCTACCCGACGTCGCCTGGGTAGGGTTTCTTTTTTTAAAAATTTAGTCCCGCAGATCCATTATTACTGAATCGTGAGTTGAATCCTCACGGGATGTCCCATTTAAATCCCTATGTAAAAAATAGACCTTGCATTGATCCAGCTACTCTGAGGGCCGGGTTAGCTCAGTCGGTAGAGCGTTCGGATAGAAACCACAAGGTTCCTACTTCGATACCCACCCTCGCCAACTCAGCGTATGAGTAGCACAGAGATCTGTGCGGTAAAGTAAGGAGCTAATGGTAGGTGTGGTGCTCCACCTCAGACGCTAAAAATAATCTCCTTTGTCTAGCGCTATTGAAAAGGGGATAGACTCCCTCGCTGCATGGCTGATACCGACATTAAGCCGCCCGACGACTTTACTATCTAAAATATTAAATGAAAAAAAAAATCCATGCTGTTATCATTTAAATTTTATTCTTTTAATTATCTTCACGAATATAAATCAAATCTCTATTATTCAAGCCCTGGTGATATTTAATGTGTATATATATTTACTTTGTCGTTAATTGTTTTATTTTCGAAGTTTCCTCCGGACACACATATACACACAACTGCCCTTTATATATGCATAGATTATAATTAAATGTAACCAGTAACATTAATTGCTTCACACGCACACACTGGCGGACGCACCAACACGCACACAAGCGCACAAACGCACATACTCACGCATTCAAACAAATGAAAATATTCCTAAAAGTCATTTAGTGCTTTTAAAATTTATTTAATTAGTTTTTGTAATTAATCATTTAAAGGAAGTTTTTGACTCCCCTTAAACTGGGTACCGGTGCACTCTTTCATTCTATAGAATTCATAATTAATTGCATATGAATAAATTCGCATTTAATTGTTATCTCTTGATAAACTATAAAGATCAGAGTGAGCACGAATGGAAACCCCCTTATTAGTATTATTAGCTAAAAAAACAAACTTGTAATTAGAAACCATTTCATTCAACCAAAATAGCCAGATTTAATTTTCAAGCTGAAACTGACCCCACCTCCAAAAAACAAAACAAAACAAAAAAAAACAAAAACAAAAAAAAAACAACCCCCAAAACATCAACCTTAAAATATTACATTTGGATTTCATGTGCGGTTTTAGTTGGATTTAATTATCAAACCTCATCTCAAAATGATGTAATGAATATGTAAATACCTTGGTACCCCCTCACTATAATCTGATTGGACAGTGTCATGTATAAATAGTCGACACTGTGTTGGTACAGGCACCTCTACCTATACCTAGTGTGTTTCAGCCACTGGACAGGTTGAGTTGGTTAATAGCGTCGATCCCAGGGGGACGTTCCCCAGGCAATACCTGCCCCGTCGATTTAAAGGGGCAGGGCTGGGTTTATTGCCCAGCGCCTGAGGCGTCCCCTTAAGGGGGAATGCCGACGGGATCGACGCAATTTTTCTACCTACCACCCATGAGTCTCGGCTTGTGGGTGGGCCCACGTAAAAAGGCCTTGTGCCGTATCGTGTACAAGTGGGGTACATGTAATTAACCCTATACCTATACCTATTCCTACAACCTAATCTTACTCGCTAGACTACACCACGACTGCTCGGAAGACGTATTGCTAATCGACGCGCACCAGCTACGCACCAGCGATAATATACCAAATACCAAATTCAGAATATATCCCTTAATCCGGATATATCACAAAAATTTAGAGAAATAGCAGGTTGTCTTAAACGAAATTTTGACCAAAATTTAAAAATCTTCTTTAATGTTCTTTAATAAAAGACATTTCCAAATTGGGTGCACCAGGACCCACAATGCATTACGAGTAGGGGGGGGGGCAGCCATTAAGCCCGGGGTGTGGGTAGGGACGACTAGAAGTGATTTATGATAAAC